>JAPFBL010000430.1:7257500-7846338 GCA_026182355.1 Hermatobates lingyangjiaoensis
GTTATCATATTATAAATTATTTTATATGTTTCAAATAGAATAGGATTTCTTACAATATAAATTACGAATATCTCAATTGAAAATTCATTATTTTTTATTTTTAAGAATGAAATTTGTTCCTTTTGGTTACATATATTGAATTATAAAATTTTAATATTAGACTAAAAACATATCCAGCAAATACATACGATAAATAAGAATTCATATGGTAGATACATAAAATTTGAAATTTTACCATCATTTACACTCTAAATGAATATGAGGTAAAAAGAAATGAAATATATTACATTATTATTGAAATTTTGAAATTTAGTTTTCAATAGAAATACACACTTTTAGGTTCTATGATTTTAATGAAATAAATTTTGTAAATTGTTCCAACTATGTGTAATCAATATTTAACATATTTTTATCATAACAAAATTTCAAATTTAAATATCCAAAAAATAGAACAGCAGTTAAAAAGAAAAATTTTTCTTTTTTTAGGGCAATGTTTTTGAAAAAAATCGTGTTTTTTTTTGTTACTAATTTATTAACTCTGTTTTGATTAATATTTTGTTGATTCTGGGTATTTGGTTGATGTTTAATATGCATTTTTTTTTAATGTTTAAAAGTTCAAAAATCTGTGTAAAGTTGTTATAAATGAAAATGTAAATAACATTTGTTTGCATTGACACTGGTGTAAGCAAAAGAGAGTAAAATTTACACATTAATTAGATTTAAAATTCATTAAATTAGGAAAGATCAGAGAAAATATTATTTTTGAAAATAATAAGCTGCAAAAGAATCAATGGGATTACTGTGATATAATTAGCGCTATATCAACAAATCTGCCACCGTTTTAATTAGGTAATTGAAAGTTGTGTGGAGATTATTATTATATACAATTTCTATTATAATGTATCATATAATAACAATACCAAATAAAAAGAAAATCAAGGCTCTAAAATAATCAGAAGTGTTTTGTGTCTTGATATAAATCAGAATTATGGTACCCATTTCATAATAAAATATTGTTTATGACAAAACTAAAAAAAAGTTTGTGATCAATAGGGATCATTTTAAACTTAACTTATGCACTGAAGGAGTCGATTGAGAACTGTAAAAGGCTTTATTTGCATGGTGATTATCTAGTATTTTAGTAGTAGGAAACACTGTAAGTTGCATTTGTGGTCCCACAAGGGAATATGTTCCTTTGTGATACCACAAAATGAAGATTGATTCGAAAATTTGCGTAATGAAAATGTATTTAGAGTAGGGATCTTTAACGAGTATTTGCTTGGTTCCAACGGCTTAACGTCAACTCCGAGGGACGACGTGTTTAGATTTATTCACCTCTGACATGAATAAAGTGAGGGCCAGAGTGGGTATCGAACCCAAGACTCACCAGTCCAAACTGGTTAATCAATAAGCTAACCTGGTCCCCTATCTAGTATTTTATACACATTCATCCATCCACAAACAGTATCCCGAGACCATAATATAATATCAAAAGTCGATTTAAAAGACCTCAGATATGTAAATGTACAACATTTAAAAATATACTTATTCAAAGAAACTGTACTTAGAATAATTTAAAAAAACCAACTCATATGATTAGTTTTTTGTGGCAAACTCATCAATTTTGTGGCAAAATTGATTGCCACAAAAGACAATTGTGGCATTTACTCACAGTTGTACTATATTTTTTGAATTACAGTAAAAATCACAGAGCTTCCCTCTTTTTCTTATCAACGATTGTCTTATCACATACATCAGATGAGATATTTAATTTTATTTTTATATTTCTTATGTAGTATTTACTCATTATAGTGTAAAAAAAGTTAATGCAATAGTCTCCACATATAGAAATTTAATAATTCTAATGTAGTGCAATCAGTTATTATGTGGTATTTACTCATTCTAGAGTAAAAATTTAATGAAATGGTCTCCACATATAAATTTTTTTTTTATATGTATTTTTATAAAATGTTATATGTATATTTTTAGTTAATGCCTGAGGAAGAACACTACGTGTTTGAAACGCGTTGTTTATATCATTAAATTTTTATATGTGGAGACCATTTCATTAGATTTTTACCCTATAAATTTAATAATATAAACAATGGGTTTCAAACACGTTGTGTTTTTCTTCTGGCAGTAACTGAAAAAAATGCAATGACTTCAGAGAGTTATCTATTGTATAAAAGTCTACTTAAACTATAGATAACCCTCTTATTTCATTGTATTTTTTAATTTATTTTATTTTATTTCAATTAGACATAAGCTATGAAAACCATAAGAACAGAATTACCCGTATTTCTTACATTTCTTTTGTAGTTATTTAAGTTTTTATACGTCCTTTATACTTAGAAATACAATCATTATTTTAAAATAAAAAAGTTTTTAAAACATTAACAAGTGTTTGATTCGCGTTGTTTATATTCAATTTATATATGTGGAGACTATTTGATTAACTTTTTTTGACCCTACAATTTTTTATATTATTTATTATTAACTATTATATTCAAGTTAATCTTGGAATTCTTTCGGTAGTTTTACTTTAAATTTTTCTTTTTAGTTAATTTTTTAAAAATTTAATTCAACGACAGAACTTTTCTACTTGGCAAGTCCATTCGTTTTATAAACAATGGTCAAGATATCAGAGAAAATAGCCGTATTGTGATTTATAAGCTCATCCATCTGAAATGGTGATAGCATTTAACACTCTGCTGAGTTCAGCATGCTGCAAATAACCCTGCCTTTGTCAAACATTTATCGCATAAATAATGTTCATTTAGGCATTCAAATACACACAAAGTATGTAAAAAAATTAAACCTAACATAGTGTAATCACTTATTATGTGACATTTACTCATTGTAGGGTAAAAATCTTGGAATTATTTCCATAGTTTTACTTTAAATTTTTCATTTTGTTAATTTTTAAAAAATTAAAATATCCGATTGTTTATGTCATTAAATTTTTATATGTAGAGACCATTTCATTAGCTTTTTACCCTACAATGAAAACATTAAATATTTAAATAATTTAATAATTAAATATTAAATATAAAAAAAATTAACTTTCTCAGTATTTAAGTTAGAAATAGACTCCACATATAGAAATTTAATAATATAAACAACGGGTTTCAAACACGTTGTGTTTTTCTGCTGGCAGTAACTAAAAAAATGCAATGACTTCAGAGAGTTATCTATTGTATAAAAGTCTACTTAAACTATACTTATATTTATATTTATTTTATTTTATTTTTATTTTTATTATTTATTTATATTATTTATATTATTTAATTTTATTTTATTTTATCTACTTGCCTCAATGAGCAAATCCCCAAATGAGCAAATCCCCAAATGTACAACGTTTCTTAATTTATTTATATAAAATAATAATAATAATAATAAAAAAAGTTCTACTTTCTCCTTATACATATATTTGGTTTATATTTCGTTATAGCTCTGTGTGTTATTTTTTCAATATGTTTCCTACACTTAGTCTAAAAGAAAATGTAAAGGCTCAGCCTAACTTTAAGAGAAAACTGTACCTTCTCTAATAAGAAACAGATGTACCCTATATCCCCACCCATCTCCATTCCATTTCCAGTCAGTCTTATTCAGAGGCACTCACCCTTAGGTTTGTACTTTCTGCCTTATTTTATTTTATATTAATTTTTGTACTTATTTACTTTGTACTATAGATAACTCTCTGGTGTCATTGTATTTTTTAGTTAATGCCTGAAGAAGAACACTACGTGTTCGAAACGCGTTGTTTATATCATTAAAACTTTTATATGTGGAGACCATTTCATTAGATTTTTACCCTACAATGAGTAAATACCACATAATAACAGATTGCACTACATTAGAATATTTTATTTAAATTAGGCATAACCTATGAAAACCATAAGAACAGCATTATTGTTTTTTCTTATATTTCTTTTGTAGTTATTTAAGTTTTTATACGCCCTTTATACTTAGAAATACAATCATTATTTTAAAATATGCAAAAAAGTTTTTCAAAAATTACAAGTTAATTGGTTCTATTACCATAAAGTCCTTTTAACGTTCAACCCATTTAATAAATGGTTTAGTAAACTGTCAATGAACCGTTTTTTTATATTTTCATTATTTAAAATCAAAGTTAAAAAATTCTTTTGCCATGGACATTTTGAAAGTAAATAGTTACATAGACAATCTTTTTTCATTAGTTTTTTTACTTGCTTTTTATGGAAAAACAAGATGGAAAAGCAAGAAATTTCTAAAAATATGACTTCAAGATATAATAATTGATTAAAAAAAAATTTTTTTTTTATTGTCTATATTGTAGATAATAATAAATATTTTTTTGAATACACGCAAACTTTATGTCTTCTAAGTATGTACTATATAATCTTTGATTCTGTTTAAATAGAATAGTAAAATAAATATTTCAATCTTCCTTTAACGCCAAAAATATCTTCTTATATAAATTATTACAATTACAACACAAAGAAAAAAAGCACCGTAAATAATGTATTAGTACGTTATCTATAAGGAATCACTAAAATAGGAGTGGTGGTACACCTTCCTGAGAACATCCTTTAGTGTACTCAAATGTTGTAGAGCCAATATTTAAACTAGTTAATGCTTTACATTATTACTGAAGTAACAACATAAAAATTATAAATTGCAAAAATATCTTGTTCATTAGCCTTTTTATTGCAATAAATAAAAAATTGAGTTTTTTCTTTCAACAATATAAGATAACTATATTATGTTACAGCAAAATATTGATATACATTTGACATATTTAAATTTAAATGAAAGTAGCCTGTTTGGTAAGGTCTGCCCGATCTGATAGACTATCCAAACTATTCAGATGAATACTTTAACTAGATGGCTCTATGATTATACTTGTAACTTTATAAATCAGACAGGTTTACAAGGAGACAGACTCTAAGAAGACAAATATAAGCCTCCTCTGAAACTCTGAAAGTTACCTGGGTGTTTGAGTCAGGGATTTTGTTTCAGATCAGGTAATAAATAAGTAACAGTGACTATAAGAGAGTCCTTTATCCTTTTATAAATTAATTTCTCAATATTAATATAACTTTTGAAAATTATTTTACTGAAATATGCAAAGAGAATTTCATAAAATAAATAAAACAATATTAATCACAAAAAGATTTTGTCATATATTTCAAACGAATATTTAAACTCTTTATAAAAGGGAGACATCAAACAAATACATTCTACTTTACTTAAGTTTGCTTTAAATTACATGTTTGAAATATTTATATATCAAAATTTTAAATTTTTAAATAATGTCCAATGAATTTATTACTACTCTACTATATAATATTTAGGACATATATAAATTAATTAAATAGTATTGTGCCAGAATTTTGAAGTATTAGTATACTTAAAAATTATTTAATTTTTTTTTAAAAAAACATGAAAGTGAATTAAATATTAAATTGCTGATTTGTTGTTACATAACAATTTACATTTACTTTAAGAATTTATGTAAATACTTAAATGTAATATTTAAAATACTGTTAAAACTTCAAGGTTTTTTTTTATTTTGTATTTTATTTCAGCATGTTCCACTGTGTAGTACATGCATCATCGTCTGATTGTACACAATACTTCTTTCATTTAAACTTACAAAATACTTATTTCAACTTATTTTACATTCATTCATAATTCAACATTAAAAATTGTTTTTCTTAAATGTCTATACTGTACAAAAATTTTAAAAATTCTTTATAATAACATTTTTTAATTAATGAGGAAGGTCTAACGGGCCACTCCTCTCCACAAACCAAGACCTTACGTATGAGAGCCAGTCTTTGTGGTTCCCTCAAACAACACTCATACACCAAGCGTCTAGGATTTTGGGGTGTCTCCGCGTTACATGCGCATGATGGACTATGAGCTATTTTCAACCTGCTCAGGTATTCTTTAAATGACCCATGTCCGGTCATGTATTGGGATAGTTTATAATTTATTTGGAAAATTTCAGGTTCTTAAAACAAAATGGTTTCTGGAAAAATGAAAGATTTTCATCATGCATCAAAGCTTTTTGAAAGAATAAACTATATTTTGTAATACAATTTAAAATAGACTGGATGAGTTTTAATATAACACTGTACACAGTGTTGCTGATTTAGCCTGAAACGGGCTAAATTTAGCCATCAAACTTTTGAATTTAGCCCTGGCGCGTTTATAGCTCTTTTTGTACTAATTTATAACTTGTTTTTTAGCCTGTTATGTTTCTGATTTATATAATTTATTGTTAAAGGTACGTATCTGTAAGAAATATAAGTATCTAGCATTTATAAGAAAATGTCTATAAAAGTATAATATTTAGCTTATTTTGAGCATTTTATGCATATTTGTTGTGTCTAATCATAGTATCTATTCAAGATTGCCAAACTATTGCAAACATCTGCTTCAAATAAAATCTATTAATTGCTGAAAACTCGTTCAAACAAAAGCAACGGTTTGATCTGACGGATAGAGAGAAAAGATAATTTATTCTGTTTTAACTCATCTTTATTGTTCTCAAATTGTTGCTATAAGAAGACGTAATTAATAAAAAAAAGACTCGTTCCTCTAAAATTGTCTTTTATTCTAGATTGACTTGCTTCATAGCACTTTACTATTTATTACAGTCTTTCGAATGGAAACGGATAGTTGCTCGGAATCAATAGTATGTGGTATATACACAGACTCCCCAGTACCACACCCAGTCATCATGATCGCCTCTATGGTGTATCTGTGCAGAGCACGAACTCAGAGTCGTGTCCTGTTGCACATTTTTGGGACATTCAAGTTTCGTAAAATGAAATTTGTTACTACTATTAAATCACAGCATGATTGGTGCTACCACTTTAAGTGTTTACTCATGAGCAGGCAGTCCAGGAGCAGTCACGGAGTCAAGAAATTCTATTGGATAATGAACTGCTTCCTCATCACTGATGGCTCTGTTTACCATAAGTTCTTTCTTACCATTGTATGATTGTGTATTTTTCATGTTATACAATTAAGTGGCACATGTTGAAAAAAAAGTGCAACCTACAGACTGATTAAAGTAATTTGCTAGACAAATCTATCATAACATGGAAAACCTCAGGAATTATATGTTTGATTGACGTTCATTTTTTACACAAAAGAATACCCAATTATAACTCCATTATCATCTTATCTCTTATTTTATTTTATTTCAGCGTTTCTCAAACTTTTTTCCTTCATGGCAGACCTGTGAAAAAGGAAAGCTTTGGGGAGCATCATTGATTTTAATATAGGAAGTTTAGTCCTGAACTTTGAAAGTAAAAAATGATAGAAAATTAAAAGAAACAGATCTTTTTTTAGAGAGAGAGAGTGAGATCAGTTACGAATGGATTTAAATCCTCAAGGAAAGGAAAAGAGAAAGTATTATTCATTGCTGCTTAAAGATTAAAGAAATTGACCTTCCATTTCAAAATATCAAGTGGTGGATACTTGACTCAGACTTGAAAACCATTGGTCTTTCTAAAATAAATGAAAATGATGGATATTTTTAAAATATCTATTTAATCTTTGGTTATCTTGGGGTGCACCTGGCTACATTCTAGGACGCACCATTTGAAAAGCACTGCTCTATCTCATTTTCTGAGTCTTCCTTATTCTAATGTTGATGTTGAGAGAACATTCAGCCAAAAAATATCATTTAAAACAAACTTTGAAACAAGATTAATGTATCTTAATAATGCAATACAATATATCAACAGTAACTAGTATTCTGACAATACTACATGGACTAAAACGTTATAGAGAATGCTGCTATGATTTTTATGTTCCTTTTAAAGAAATTTAGAAAACTGGGAGCAATAAAATTTATGAAACCAGAAAGATCAAAGTTGCTCTTGGAGAATTGAATTTAGTTGCTGCATTGGATGACAAATTTTTGGAAATCTTTGGTTCACCTTATTAAAGGAAAGATTGTTTAATCTTGCTTAAATATATTGTATTACAATATTGTTTAGAATGCAATGTTCATTGTATTGTCACTTGGCTCGTTTTTTGGGTCGTTTGGCAATTTTAGCCCTTCTTAAGAGCATTTTCTGTATTGTTTTAGTCGGAATTGGCACCTGGTAATTGGTAATACTGAGTGTACTTTACAATGGTCTTAATTGGCCCTGATCGCATTTTTGGTGAGATCCATCTGATAATCATCCCGCTTTGCCAAATACCCAAATTGGCAATGGCCCAATTTAATATTCACACCACTTGTTGATTGCCTGGCTTGGCACTAACTCAACTTACCCGCACAACTTTGATCAAGAAAATAAATAAACACTAATAATTAAAAAATAATAAATATTTAATGGAAACATAAAAAAGAGTTACTCATTTCTTCATTGGAATGTTACTTACAAATGAAAAATGTACAATTATCATCCTCTAATGAAGGAATTGATGAATAAGTAATTCATTAAGGCCTTTCCATTGGCGGATATAGCATATAAAAGACCACCTATTAATAATTTTAGTTAATGGATAAGTAATTAAATACCCATTAATTAAAAATAAGGGATAAAATGACAAAGAAAAGAAATACAAAAGAAAGAATGTTGGAGCATTGATTATTTTATTCCCAGAAGAGCTGAGAAAATAATGAAGAAGGCTAGAAAAATTCTCAAAAAAAAATTTAATAAAACATAACATTGACATGTAGTTTTTGAACATATGTTGCAAGAAAAATTCCTGCCAATTTTCACTTAATATATATATATATATATATATATATATATATATATATATATACACTTTAACACATAGAAAAGAACACAGAAAGACACTACAGAACTCACTTCGATATTTCGACATCCGTCGTCATCGGCAAGAAGTGCGAAGTACTCGCGTTGAGAAGCAAACTGCTACTGTTTGCTATATATATATATATATATTATATATATAATGATAAATGATATATATACATATATATCAATGAATAAACCACAATATGAAATGGGAAAACAATACTACTATATTTCAACCGTAACAAGCGGTCTTCGTCAGAGTCAAAAACCCAACCGTCAGTCAGTAGGGGTTTTTGACTCTGACGAAGACCGCTTGTTACAGTTGAAAGATCTTAGTTTTGTTTTCCCATTTCATATTGTGGTTTGATCATTGATTATTATTTCACGTGTTTATGTGAAATCTTTTTATACATATATATATATGCAGAAAAATTATATATATATATACTTTTTAGATGAAAATGCAATCCAGAACGGACAATACATGCAGTTTAATGTAGATGAACAAACATAGCAAAATTAAAAACACAAACTTACAGTTTCTAATTTTCGGTTTGAACCGTCTTCAGGAGAGATAAGAGAGGAAAACAAAGCGCACTGGTACAGAGAGGGTTGGAGTTAAGACAAGTCCATTTAAGTTAAGATATTCATACATAAACTTACTTTATATGTTATCTGGATACAGATAATATGTATTATACACCAGCCCAAGGAGATTATATTAAATGGATTTACATATGATCAATAAAAAGAAAGAACTACAATGCTGAAAGATGTCAGTGTCAGTAATATACATGCCGTGCATCCATGTAATATGTTTACCATAATAACTCTAAATACGGTATTTGAAAACACCAAATATTATGTGATTTTGAGTCTTAAATATCACTATTAACGTTTTAAGTGTTCGGTATATTATTGAAAATTTTTTGTAATCTCACAGGTTTTTAGTTTAAATAAAATGTCAAAAATTGCATTAATTCAATGAGAGGAAGAGAAATAGCAAATTGAGATTAATTTATGTATTTCAAATGAATTAAACCTTTGACAAGTTATTCTATTGATTCGGGGTATCCGGACAGAGTATCAAACCTTCTGTAGCTTGTTGGGACCTGTTATCTGTTTAGTGTCCGTAACAATGGTCAACTTAGGTCATTGTTGATGACCTAATTAATTATTGATCGCAGCCAGAGATGAACTGCCTGTACACAGATGTAATTAGCTATTCACTAAATAATTTATGCTGTTTCGCGGCATATCTCCAGTACATAGATAGTCTGCTGAAACATTTTTACAATTAAAACAGATATATACATTTGATAAAACAATGTTTGGTTGGCTATTAGACAAAGAATAATTAATAAAAAGTTTAAATATAATCTTAGGCACTTATAAATTATATGTAAAACATTACTAACAATATAGTAAAGTTAAAGATGTTACATAGGCTTCCTATGTTGCACATTTGCCAATAACTGTAACTATCGTCTACACTGCAAGGACTATTTTTGGCTGTACTATCCTGATCTATCAAAAGGTATTTCATTTACATGAGTCCAGGATGATTTGTATACGGATATCTGTTCACCATAAACATACAAAGATATCATCAATAAAACTTCAAAAATAGTCTCAGAGACTGACAAAAATATAAATTCTTAATTATAACAAATAATTAATAAAATTATTGAACCTTATTTATAGTGGGCTAAAAATAACGTGTCATGGTAGCCCAGTGGCTTGCATACTCGCCTCAACTTTTTACAATATTATTTTATAATATTTCTCATTAGGGGGTCAGGGTAGCCTATAATATATAATAAACTATTACATTAGAGGTTAAAAATGAATAATTTTAGAAACAACTTGAACACAACAGTCAGATAAAATACGACTGTTCTGTAGTAATATTATTAAGACACATTCCTTTCATTAATATTATTTTACATTGGGTAAATAAATTGAATATTTCAATATACAAGTTCTGTTTGTTTTAAATATTTTCAATTGTGTATATAACTTGAATTGAATATGATAAAATAAATGATTTTTTTTTTAAATGATTCTTATTTTGCTCAATATAATTACAGTGTATATATCTTGAATCTTGTTAAGAATACTATATCAAAAGCTTGTGCCATATAAGATCTGTTTCCGTGCTTTAATAACAAGAAACAACAATTAAAATTATCCCTGTCAATCATGTTCAGTGAATCTATTTCCTTAACTATTGCTATGATTTCTGAGTGACACAAAGGGTCACGGGTAGTCTAGTATCCAATAAAATTCAAATGGTTTATTTTGGGGAAAAGTTATTTTAACTGAGGCTAAACAAAGTCGCTGTATTGCTAAAGACATATTTCGATGCATCCTGTTGTATATGTTGTAACATTTGATAAGGCAGTTAAAGGTCTTAATAACAAGGAAAACCATTAAAATATCTCTGTCAATCATGTCTAGTGAATTAATTTTAATACCTATTGTAATAATTTCTGAATGACACAATGGGTCACGGGTAGCCTAGTATTTTTATAATAATACCATAATATACCTCTTCAACGCCTCCGAACGTTCTCAAAATTACATTTAAGTCTTAACCAACTTAAATCCTAGAAAAGTGACGACAATTCCAAAATACAATAATAACTGAAAAGTTACTTTCTTTATATCAATATTTTTGATGAAACAGAATCATATTGATGTTTTTAAAAGAAAATTATGACCAACCATATAATATTTATTGAAAGAAAATTCCAATGAATTTAGAAACAAAAAATAGTTCAAGAATTTTTCATTAAGGGGAATTCCCTAATTTTGTAATTCCTTGAAAAAAGTATTGATCAGGAAAACAAATAATTCCTTAAAAAATATAATTTCAGAAATTTCATTGTGATAATATAATGAACAACTTCAAAAAGAAATACTACCATGTTTCAGAATTTTCGATCACGATCAAGCAAAGGAAGTTTTAAAATTGTTACTAAATATAATTTTAAACTGTTTACTTAAAAAGAAACGTGTAATTTTATTAAAAAAATAAGTGAAATGATTTGAAAATATCTTATTTACAAATATATATAATAAACTACTATATGTAAGAATAATTATGGGAAAATTATTTCATGAGTTTTATTTGTATATTTTTTAATTGCTAAACGATTATTTTTAAAACTTATTAAAATTTAGAACAAATATATGAGGTGGTAGAAAATTTGATTTTGGTAGAAATGTATGACTAGGTTATAATGCAGGGATCTTCAACCTTTTTTACAACGCAGCCCATTTTTGGCGTCAAAATTTATTCGGGACCCTTTAGTAAAAACAAAAATAAAATTAACAACAAATAAAAAAGGGAAAATTAAAATAAATTTGATCAATAGTAACTTTAATGAAATTGCTGTGCCGCATTAATAATAAATAAATTATTTATTTAATTTAGTCCTTTTTTTCTATTTAAAAATAAACAATTTCAAACATTTCGCGACATCTGTTTAAAACCCTTTTTGGGGTTTGCGACCCACCGGTTGAAGACCCTTGCTTTAATGAGTAATTAGTGTTATCAAGGTAACATTGATTATTGTCAGGGTACTCATAAATAAATACGTTTAACGGAAAACAAAGAAGCAATGTCTTTTTTAAGATTTATAGAGTCCTTATAATCATTCATTTATATCTGTGTATCTATCATTCAGAAACTTGAAGAAAATCCTATGGTGACTTGGTATAATAAGTGTTTGGAAAATTATGCAATATTGTCTTTCTGAAATATCAGAAAATTATTATAAAAATACAAAACTTTTGATGTTTTCTGGCTTTGATTTTAAAGATGCTATTTTTATTGTTGAATTTATGATCATGAAAATAAATGATGAAACATTTTAAAAGTAGGTGAAAATAAAAAAAATGTTGCATTATTTAATCAAAGGGTTGTTGGAAATATAGAGACTAATGTAGTAATATGTATCATAAGTCATTAAATTACGAAGTTAAAGAGGTTTTAAAATATCTTGGGAAAAAAGAAGACAATAAAATACCATGTTTAAGAGACACGAAAATACAATGTCAAAAATATATGAAAGTGTAATGTCAAGTAGACATGAAATACAATGTTAAACAGAGATGAAAATACAATGTGAAAGAGACATTTCCATGGTATAGACATATCAACATCGAATGTTAATGTTAATACTCGTACATAATGTTAATAGGAGTTAAGGGCTTCCTATTATTTTAGATGATACAATCAGTTTGGCTAAATTACACGAAAAAAATAAACAAAGCGGCTGTTATAACATTGACTCTGTTTTGATAAGAGGATTGCAGACTTGACAGTAATTAGTGCGAAAACCCCGTTGATTTTATCAACTAATTGATTTAATTCTCCGTTTAACTCAGAGTCTGTCACTGGAAACTTATTGGTAACAAGGTCTAATTAAAACAAAGGAAACAGCTGATTTCTGTCAAAGCCATGCCCTATAACTACATTTGAAATGTAAACCACATAATGGTAATTGAATTTAACAGAACAATTTCATTTGAAGAATTTCTATATCCTAAAGTTATAAAACAGGTTATAAGTCTCAGATAACTAAATTAATTATCGATATTTATAACTATCCAATTGACAAACTTAACGATATGAAATTTTACAATTTACATAAATATCATCTAGTAACAAACGGTCGTGTTATCATGCATTAGTTTGTGTTTACAAATTTTGCATATACTTATAGTCTACAAATAATAATTGTGTATTTCTAACTTCTATATGTACATACTTAAATTATTTATCCAATATTAACAAAGTTTATTAATAAAATTAAATTATTTCACTATCAAATCAATCTTGTATAGAGAATATGGTTAGAAGTAAAATAAAGTGGTTGTTGTATCAAATAATTTTTAAAGTTTGCTACAATTTAAAAATGTATAGTCTGCAAAATGTGATATTAAAAAAGTTTTACCACGTTTTACTACGTGCTAATTTCATAGTTAGTCAAGATTTAATACACTCAATTTTAATTATTATTTAATAATTGAATAATTAATTATTTAATTATTACTATTTTATTAGTGATAAGAATTTAGAACTTAGAAGTTAAACTTTGGTTTTCATAAACGAGAAATGAAAATTGGTTTTTTAAATGAATAGAAGAAGTTTTGATTTTCAAACGACTAGAAGTAAAGCTTGGATTTTTAAATGAAGAGAAATGGAACTTCGATTTTCAAATGAATAGAAAAAGTTTTGATTTTCAAACGACAAGAAGTAAAGCTTGGATTTTTAACTGAAGAGAAATGGAACTTGGATTTTCAAATGAATAGAAAAAGTTTTGATTTTCAAACGACAAGAAGTAAAGCTTGGATTTTTAACTGAAGAGAAATGGAACTTCGATTTTCAAATGAATAGAAAAAGTTTTGATTTTCAAACGACAAGAAGTAAAGCTTGAATTTTTAACTGAAGAGAAATGGAACTTCGATTTTCAAATGAATAGAAAAAGTTTTGATTTTCAAACGACAAGAAGTAAAGCTTGGATTTTTAACTGAAGAAAAATGGAACTTCGATTTTCAAATGAATAGAAAAAGTTTTGATTTTCAAACGACAAGAAGTAAAGCTTGGATTTTTAACTGAAGAGAAATGGAACTTCGATTTTCAAATGAATAGAAAAAGTTTTGATTTTCAAACGACTAGAAGTAAAGCTTGGATTTTTAAATGAAGAGAAATGGAACTTCGATTTTCAAATGAATAGAAAAAGTTTTGATTTTCAAACGACAAGAAGTAAAGCTTGGATTTTTAACTGAAGAGAAATGGAACTTGGATTTTTTAAATGAATAAAAAAAATATAGATTTTGAAACGACTAGAATTGGAGCTTGGATTTTTAAATGAAGAAAAATGGAACTTGGATTTTCAAATGAATAGAAAAAGTTTCGATTTTCTAACGACTAAAAGTGAGACTTGAATTAATAAAAGACCAGAGGAAAGTTTTAAATTTTTAAACACTAGAAGTAAAACTAGAGTCTTCAATCAACTCGAAGTAAGACACAGATATTAAAACACTAGTATTAAAACTTAGATTTTCAAACAATAACGAGATGTGAGTAGCTAGAATTGAGTTAGGGTAATGATTTTAGTTCTATTTTTACCGTGAATTACTCTGTAAGAAATATTTATTTCGGCAAAATTTTATGTTATATAAGATTAAAGATATTTTACTACAGTTATAGTAGAAATATTTCTTAAAAAAAAAATAAGATTTAATCATTAATACTTTTAAAGTTTAATACTTTAGATAGAATAAAAACTGAAAGTTTGATTGCGTTGATATTTTTTCTTTTGATAATATGAAGTTATTTTCCAAAGTTTGGATCATACAAATAAAAGCGTTCTTCACGCACAGTTCAATTTTAAATATCAACGTTTTACTCAAAGTATGATGGAATAATGGAACAATTAACCACGACTGGTGAATATTATTGGAAGTCCATTAGTTGATACCCTTTTAGCGTTCAATTGGAGCTCCAGAGCCACATTTGTTTGTTGACTGAACTTCTACCAGGCTATATAAACTCTTAGTTCACAATCTACAGACTTCTTTATATCAAAGGACCTTAAAGATTTTCTAGACATTTAAAAGTTATTTTCACAAATAAAAACTAGAGTAACATATATATATATATATATATATATATATATATAAAATAAAATAAATTCAAAACGAAGGAAACACACAGAAAGACACAGACATAACTCACATCGATATTTCGACCATCGTCGTCATCAGGAGGTGCGAAGAGCGAAGAGTCCCGCAGGAAGACAGGCTGGTACTCTGTACTCTGAGTACCGCCCTGTCTTCCTGCGGGACTCTTCGCTCTTCGCACCTCCTGATGACGACTATGGTCGAAATATCGATGTGAGTTATGTCTGTGTCTTTCTGTGTGTTTCCTTCGTTTTGAATTTATTTTATTTTAAAAAAGTCCGCTGGACCGTTTCTTTTTATATTATATATATTATATATATATATATATATATATATATATATATATATATACACTTTTTCGTTGGAAATACGATCCAAAACGGACAAAAATAGTTCAATATAGAAAAAGAAATATAGAGAAATCAAAAGAACACACTTACAGTCGCTAATTTTTGGTTTGAACCATCTTCAGGAGAGATAAGAGAGGGAAACCAAGCCCACTGGTTCAGGCCCGGGTTGGAGACCCGGTTGGGTCTCTCAGAAATTATTGGCATAAACAAGTAGTCAGTTTTTTGGTAAAACTTGATATTTCTATCTGATATAATCTTGAATATCTATTTTAAAATATATTATTTATTTAGAATGTAAAATTGGCAATTCTATGAAGAGACGAATTTTCAATTTTTTCGAGGTTTTAATTTTCTAAGGGTGCTTAAAGCTCAAAATATATATATATATATGTTCAAAGAAGCTGTAGTTTAATTTAATAGAACCTGGCTTTCTTGGCACATGAATGTATTGATCTGTTGTTTTGTAGATGGAGAGTGAGATTAAATTATCTAGTTTCATCAATATTAATGATATATTTTGTCCTTATCTTTGTATACTATGTATAATGATAAAATTAATTAAAATATGACAAGGTCATTTAAGGTATTGGTTGTCAAGTTTTCTACATTACTATAATTAAAGTATAACGGCATTTTGAGGGTGTAAAAAGAATACAAGTCATAAAAAGCTAAAAAGAATCTGAAATTTTATACCAAAATGAGTGTTTAAGGTTGTAATTGTTATTATGTTTTATGTGTGTAATACTGTATTTAAACGGATTTTATAACTGTATTATTTGAAAATGAAGAATAAATATATTTTCAATTTTTAAAAACTATTCTTTTAAAGTGGTTGAAAGTTTGTTACATTTGTTTGCATAGCCAGTTTAATTGAAACATTTTTTAACGATTTTATTAAAAGGTTTTTGTTTGAGAAATTCTTTTATATCGGACTGAATGTGTATACGAGTACTGTAATAAGATGAAAGTCTGGGACTAATAACAGCAGTATGAAATTAGATCCGTGATTGAAATTCTATGAAAATATATATTTTGAGGAGTTTTTTTTGGAATTTTTATGGTTTAACAGATTATAAATGGTCAGCCGGGTGTGAGGGGGAGGGGGTTAAATCTTACGACCGCCCCAGGCGGCAAAAATAGTCACTAAGCCACTGAGTTTGTCATTATAGAACAATACGGACATTAACTGTACCTATTAAGTAGTAACTGGAGTTGATATATGGAGGAGACAAAGGTTGTAATGATAAGGAATAAGACAGAAGGGCTATTAGAGGCATCCTCTTGAAGGGCGTCTCACGTGGCGCCTTTATCGCGGAGTGTCTCGCCGATTGGATTAGCACGACCACCTCGCGTGTCACGTAAGCCTCTTACAAGGAAATCTCATTGCTTGAGAGATGTCTCCACTCTCCTTGCTGGCTAGCAATCTCTCACAATCCATCTAACCAATCCCATCGCCAGCACACGTTCGCAGCATCGCATTTCCCTATTTTATGTCAAATAATATATATCCAGGAAAAGAAAACATTAATCTTATTTTAAAAGAATCACTGTTAATAAATATACCTTGAAAGCAAAATCGGTTTATATATACTTTCAACACTCTTAAAAAATAAAGAGATAGTCAAACTCGCTTAATCTAACAACACAGGATAAAGTTCTGATCTTTCAAGCCATACTACATTAAAAAAAACACAGATATTATAGTACAATTTTGTTTCTTTTTTTTTACATATTTGTATAAACTGTACTAACTACAACCATTTAACTTATTTATTCATTGAAAGGAATACTTTTTTTCTTTATGATATTATGATTAAAGTTGCCAACCATTTATTTACAAGTAGGATGTACAAGTCTAAGAGCTGCGTGTGACTAGTAAGCTATTGACCACTTTCTTACCACAGTGATAGAACAACAGAAAACATTTTATACAAAAATGAATATCTTCAGACAGTTTTGGTCCTTTGGTTAACATGACTTACTAATACAGTATATTACAATTACAAATAATGACAATCATAGTTTTCATTACTTACTTGTAAAATCTGCTACAGTTTGGTTTTAGTCATTATAGGGAATTTAAAAAAATACGTCTCCAAGCAAAAGAGCATTATGTCAAAACTAACAACATAGTCTTGTTGACAGTGTTATCGCAACAGCGCAGATGTAAACCTGAAGAAGAAGACTAAGTATTGGAAACGCGTTTTTAATTTTGACATAAAGTTCTTTTCTGTAGAGAAATAATTTTTAAAATTCCTAATAATAGTTTTATATTATATTTGAATGACAAAAAATATTATACATAGAATTCATACTTGGGTTACCAAAAATCTGTCAACCCGGGAAACTTCTGTTAATGACTCCTATTCCAATAAACCTGAATAAATCATAATTTGAAAATCAGTGTAAAATAAATCTAGAAATTTAGCTTGGCTATAACTAGAACAAAGTTCAATGATGTTTATTGAGTTTCGTTTGTATAGTATAACAGTTTAAAACAAGTTTATTTCAGAGGGCGTTGGAAAATTTCATTTTATTGCCAGCCAACCAGTTATTAAAATTGTTGAATAGTTTAAGAATTAAACTCATTATTTTCTCCATACATCTGAGATGAAAACAACAACAGTAAAATAAAATACATTCAAATAATCATCAACTTTTTTCATTAATACTGGAGAGAACTAAAACAACTGAAGAAGTCAGAATACATAAAGGAACTACATAGACATAATGGATCAAATTCATATCAAGTTGTGGATGCTTACATCAGTATTATATATTAAGTAATAATTTTTACTTGAAATGTTACATATATATATATTATATATATATACGGGCGGAGTCGCCGCCCTGTCTTCCTGCGGGACTCTTCGCTCTTCACACCTCCTGATGACGACGATGGTCGAAATATCGATGTGTTTTGTCTGTGTCTTTCTGTGCGTTTCCTTCGTTTTGAATTATTTATTATATATATATATTATATATATATATATAATCAAACCAAAATATGAAATGGGGAAAACAAGACTAAGATCTTTCAACCGTAAAAAGCAGTTACGGTTGTTAGAACCCAACTCTAAATCAGTTAGGTTTTTGACTCTGACGAAGACCGTTTGTTACGGTTGAAAGATCTTAGTCTTGTTTGATCATTGATTGTTATTTCACGTGTTTATGTGAAATCTTTTATATATATATATATATATATATATATATATATATATATATACAAAACACTTTTTCTTTTTCTCGGAGTTTGGTCAGGGTAAATATATGGAATCACCTTTTTGCCAAGAACCAAGTTCTTGGTTCTGTCTATTTTGTGGTCAAGAAAACAGTACCGTATTATATATATTATATATATATATATATATATATATATAAATATTGTGTTGTCTGTCTGCGGTGTGACTCGTTTCTATCTTCCTGATGACGAGGAAAATCGAAATATAGTGGTGAATTTCTGTTCCATTTCTGTGTGTTCTTTTTGCTAATATAGTTTATATATATATTAAACTAAACTCTTCTTCATTCTTACTTTATTAATGTCCTTTACACTTCGGTGTTATTTGTCAAATAACGGGAGTGTTATTTAGAAAAAATTAGAAACTCGTTAAGAAATATAAACATGTATCAGCCAAATTGCGTGTCATTTTCGATAATGTTTGTGTCAAGGAAGTACTACTACCAGCATATATATATATATATATATATATATTATATATATATATATATATATATATATATAGTGTTGGCTTCAGCTAGTCAAAGTGACTACTTCTGTCTATGACGACGAATGTCGAAATATCGCTGTCATTCTTTTTTTTTTGTGTGTTTTTTATCTTTTCTTTGTGAACTTATATATATATATATATATATATAATATATATATATATATATATATATATATATATATATATATATATATATATATATATATATATATATAACAGTTTAAAATTGAAGATAGGAAGCATAGAAAGTAAAGAATTACACTTACAAACTCAAATTTTCGGGTTATCCGTCTTCAGGAGAAAAGAGAAAGGGAGACTAAGCACGTTGTAGACGCAACGGCTAGTAGATATATATATCTTCAAAAGACGCTACATACCTTCAGCACACAGACTCATATTCTCGTCATAATACAGTAGTAATGAGTCAACTTGTTAACATAGTGCTTTACATTGCTTTAACAAAGAGATTAAGAAATGCTTCGAAAAAATTTGCAAAATTATGCAAAAAGCGGATTGAAGCTAAATATACGAGTAGCATGTTATATAATAACATATATTTTTGTAACAAGAATTATCGGCAACTTTAAATATTAATAGTGACCAATAATGTTGAAAAGAAAGTAAATCTATGCAATTCCTGTTTCCTGTTTCCTATTCATTGATAAGGCTAACTTAATTTGTAGTAATAAATGACATTTACGTATGAGTAAGTATATTCCTGAAGTCAAAATCACAAACTGTTAAAACAATTTTTGTAAAAGTTAAAAAAGAATATCAACTTCGAATATAGTGAATATTCACCAAGAGATCTAATGATTATCTGTCAGTCTCTCTTAACATCCTTCATGCCAGTACCGGTATATCTTAAACTTAAACTGGCTAAAATTGTAGACATTCCTCCATATCAGATGTTAACAACATTTCAATATTATGTATATAAACAAATGAAGTATTGTTTTCTTAACCACAATTACTAATAAACACTTTTTCTTCTTCTCGGAATTTGGTCAGGGTTATTATTTTGAATCACCTTTTCGCTAACGTTTCGTCTTTATTTTAAGACATCCTCAGGTCTATAAACTAACAAAAACCATAAGCATTTGTCATATCTACTTTTAATTCATCATAAAAAAAGTAAGTTTCTTGAATTTTTATGATGAATGTAAAGTAGATATGACAAATGTCCATTTTTTTTGTTAGATTATAGCCCTGGGGATGTCTTAAAGTAAAGACGAAACGTTGGCAAAAAAGTGTTTCAAAATATTAACCCTGACCAAATTCCGAGAAAAAGAAAAAGTGTATAAACAAATAGAAATAATTGTCTACTAATAAATTATTTAATTTATACAGACGATTTAACTCCAAAAATTGCTTGAAAACAGTAAAAAAGTATTTTCTGGTAAGTTTTGTTCGTGTATGTTTGTTGAAGAAGCTATTGTGTCGTGAAATGAGTTGCTGTCTTTGTACATTACGTCAGTATGTTAGTGCGGTTTTTGATCATTTTAATGATTATTTTTAGCGTTTTATTTTCATTATGTGTGTTTGTATGTCTGTGTATGGGTGTATGTGTTATAAACAAAAATATACTGTCTTGTACAACATATTTTAATCTATATATACATATAACTAAATAATACTAGTTGAAAAGGTAAACAGTGAAGAGATTTAATATTTTCTTTAATTGACATTGGACGTAACCATTAAAGCTAAAAGGATGTTATTTTGCCAATGAAAAGAAGGTTATGAAATAAAGACATGCAATCCTTATTCTATGCTATGGTATGTAATGTTCTAGTACTCAGTTAATTTTGGCGCTAATTTTATTTGAGGTGTTTATGGAGAAATGTTTATATATATATACATAAACCAAATAAAAAGAAGGTAGCACACGAAACGCTGGGGAAAAAGTGTTTCAAAATATTAAAAACAGATAGATAAAGGAATAACTAACTTCTATATTTTTATCATCCTCGTCATCAGGAGGTAAAGGGTCCCTCAGGAAGCTAGAGCGGCGACAACTGAAAGGGGTCGCCACTCTACCTTCCTGGGTGACTCTTCGCCTCCTGATAATGAGGATGGTCGAAATATAAAAGTGAGTTATTCCTTTATCTATCTATATGCTACCTTCTTTTTAATTGGTTTTTATTTAAAAGTCCGCTGGAATGTTTCATCCCTGAAATATATATATATATATATATATATATATATATATATATATATATATAGGTGTATAATGCAATCGGGATTCGGTCAATTTTCCAGGATCTCTCAAGGCATTGAGAGTTTGATTTTGATCCTGGAAAATTGACCAAATCTCGATTGCATTATACACCTATTCTATCCAACGGTTGATATATTATTGAATTTGTTATATATATATATATATATGGATTAATTTACCACAATGAAAACAATTTTTTAAAAACAATGCTCTAGGCCTTTCGTTAATACATCTTCGGAGAGCAAGTGAACTAAAAAAACAATAATACTTGCTAACTTGGCTGATTGAAATTTCCAGAATTTAATTAAATTTAATTTAAAGTTAATTTAATTCTGGAAATTTCAATCAGCCAAGTTAGCAAGTATTTATTGTTTTTTTAGTTCACTTGCTCTCCGAAGATGTATTAACGAAAGGCCTTTAGAGACATTGTTTTTAAATAAATTGTTTTCATTAGATGTAAATTAATCCATCTATTATATCAAGTGTTATTTTGATTATCATTCATATTATATATATATATATATTTATAATATGGCTAAAATCTTTCAACCGTAAAAAGCGGTCATCGACAGAGTCAAAAACCTAACTGAAACACTAGATGCAGAAGACATCTGGTGAGGGGTTGAGAAGTGGTTTTTTTTTTTTATAAAAGGGTGAAAGGGTGAAAATTCAGGAAAGGAGAAATGTCCAGAAAGGGATGTTTAGGGAAACAAAGGAGTACAGTAAGAAAGAGAAAAAAACTATCCGCTAGCTGTCAACTTTCTTAGAAGAGACTATTACCCTCGTAACGAAAGTATCAAGTTTGAAGAGACCGTTACTAATGTTTGTAATAATTGATTTATTAAATTTAATTAGAGACGACTCAATAATATTTCTTAACAACATCGATTTTTCATAGGTAATAAATTTAGCTCCTGTCCAATCAATATGATGATTTTTGTTGTTTATATGCAAGAATAATTTTTTTCTGTTTACTTACTTAAGTAGTAGACAGGAAAATTTATGAAATATTAAATTTCATAAATTATAATCTATGCTAACGGTTAGCAGATAGTAAGAAGGCACTCATATACTGATGCATGTAATATTTTGTAAAAAAAAGTAATTCATTCAATGTATAATGTTTACGGGATGGATGATAAAAGAAAGTAAAAACTGAGCATAAATTTAAAAAACCTAATAGAAGTAGAAAAAAAACCATTTAATATTCAATTTGTATAACTTGGGGTATCATTATTTGTTTTATTTAAGAGTCTAATTTGGTTAAAGTTGTGATTTGAAGAGGGAAGCTGAGATTTGAGATGAGTCAAATTATAATCCAGAGAATATCTGCTACCAGCCGGAGTTACTTCAGTGAAGCGTTTGAATATTAAAGGCTGACCGGCCCTTGTTTTCAATCCTGACAAGCTTTCATCCTTTTTGGCTAAACGAGCAAATAGAAACTTTCCATTTTGAACTCTTAGATATGAAGTTATGGGCCATTTCAAACCAAATAGAGCTTGTTTATTTTTTAGAGTTGAAAACATTATTTGACGCTTATTACGAAGTTCACTGTTACTTTTTTTTTGAATTACCTACTCATAGCTTTTTTTATTGAATTATCTAAAGATTCTTTTGATACAAAATATTATAAATTTCATAAATAAATATGTATATTATATAAATAATATGAATATCTTGCCATATCTTTTAACTTTAATAACACAAAACTTTTTTCCAAGGATCACAGATAATTTTTTTTATATTTTGTAAGTTGAAAAATACAAACCAAAGCCACCAAAAATACAATTATTGTTCCAATCCCTAACGAAATACTAACAGATTTGGATATGCAATTAATATATCAGATTAATTATCAGAAACTGTGCTCAGCTCTAATATTTGTTTACATTATTTAGTAAAATGTAACAAACACGTTTTTTTGGTTATCTTCGAACACCATTGAGGATGTGTTAGTGTTAGGGCAGAGATTGAGGAAGTAGGTTTTAAAATGTTTATTGTTTGTTATAAAATAAGTTAAATTTTATAATATTTTTTTGGTTAAGATATTAAAGCCTTAATTTCTGTTTTAACTCTCTGATATTTAGTTAATCATAGAGACTTATGGACTTTATTTCTATACTTAGCTATTACAGGTGCTACGAGCCAATATATATAAGGAAAAATAATAATTTATAACTACGTTGTTTATTTTTAATATCATAATTTTTTCAACCAAGAAATCCAATTTTTTAAAAATTGAAACATAATTTTTTAGGCTAAAGCGTTAATTGTTCAACGCTTATATATATATATATATATATTATTGTTTAAACCCTAACGGTGTAACGTCAGTTGTTTACCGGCTTTTTGTTTGATCGGTGATTCTATAGATTCTACATTGGGAGTCGTAAATTTTGCCTAACTGAAGTGTATTTCAAGCAGGGAACTTTAACAAGTACCTGACATCGTACGGGTTCGGGACCGACGGCTTAACGTCCTCAGACGACGTACTCAGATTTATTCACCTCCCACGTGAATAAATCGAGGGCCAGGTGGGGATGGATCCCGGACTATCAGCCCAGCGGCGAGTATGTGAACCACTGAGCTATTCTGACTCCCTTGTTCTACACTTTAGTCATAAAAATTTTAATCAGGCATTGAAGATTAATTATCGTTTTTTTCAAGAATACTAATTGTTATTATCCATATTGCTATTATCTATCGTTATTATCTAAAAATACTAATACAAATATGTTTTTATTATTAGATATAGTATGCAAAATAAAATTGTCTGTAGAAACCTTTTATTAAAAAAATAAATTTTGTAGCTTAGCGTACTGTTGGTTTTTCTTTTTATTGAAAAATAGTATCACTGTATTTAGTTTTGATACCAGCACAGGCACTCAATACACTTTGCTTGCTTTGAACGTATTGAAAAATATTGCAATAAGTCTTTATTATCAATCAATAAATTAAAATGCATATTATTCTGCTGTAGTCTGTAGTATGTCTACAATATTTTTCATGCAAACCCACCCATCAACCTACATACATACTTCAAAAAAGTAGTGCACCCATAACTTTTGGATACATACATCCACCTACCCACTGGGTGGTGTGTAGTTCTTCTTGAATATGGATGAATGATGATTATGGATATTGAAATCATCCACAACTGACATCCATACTTAACTTTTAGGAATCAGTTATCATTAAAAAAATTAAAATTACGATAACTTACTGCTAAATGAGCAAATCTTGATTTGTTTCACTATTAATGCTTTAGCCCTCAGGGATAAAAATGTATCAGGAAACTATCTCCTTAGAAGATCTACTCTGTGGACTTCTATCTTTAGGACATCAAAAATAATATGACAAAAGAAAAAAAATACTGACACCTAGAGCTAACTTTACTATAAATTAATATTTTATCAGGCACATTAGCAATAAATGTAATTCATTGTTTTATTTCAATATGACAAGATTTACTTTCCCAATCGCTTAATCACAATATTATCATTGTTTATAAAATTAAAAGAGTTGAATATCTAATTAATCATATTTGTAACGTTATTGAAAAATATTATTAATTAAATAAATGAATAGAAGGAAGAGATAACTGTGTCATCAGATGCCTTATCAGCTAGATGTGAAATGGCATATTAACTTTTACAGCCAATATTTTTATCCAAAATATTTTTACTTCATTTAATTAATAATATAAAACTCTAATCACAATGGCAAATTTAGTAATAATAATGAAATTACAAATACTTCTTTATATTGATTATTTTCAATTTAGATGTTTAGAGTAAAATCAGACAGAAATTCTTGATTATGAGTTTAATAATAATATGCACTCAAATATTGTAAGTTTTAATGTGAAAATGAAATATTTGACAGAGACCTGAGAAATATTTATTGGACCACTTATGCTGTGAATAATTCATCGTCTGATTTGATGAATTCGACAATTATTTTGTTCAGAATAAGGTGAAGTTATCTTAATTATCTATTATTATCTATAATTATCTATAATTAATATATATATAATTATCTATAATTATCTTAAGGTGAAGGTACTTAATTATCTTTTAATTTTAGTTATTTCAGTTGGTTATCCTGATTGTAAAAATATTGTAACTTGACGGAAGTATTTTTTTAAAGTTTACTTTTTTTTTAAATAAAATTAAAAAGGCATATAAATCCAACAAATATGTGGTTCACATTACTTTTGAAAACATAAAAGTATATTTTCTGTAGCTTATATATTAATCTAACCTGCATCAAACATATTTACAATATATATAATAATATAATAATGAATCTAGTTGACAGAAGAAAGAACTTCTTTATGTATTGTTAATAAGAAATATACATGAAATATATTGCCTCGTAAAATTCTTTTTCTCTTCAGTAGTTTTATGGTCCCCATAAAAAAAAGTACGTTTATCTATCGACCAGCCAACCTTACGTTACACCTTATTTTTTATGGTAATAGTTAGTGTAACAAGTTTGCGAAAAGCGGATTGGTTTTATTACTCTAAATTTGCTTAACCGGATTTAAAGCAATATTTTCTTGCAATTTTTTACCTACGAACAAGGTTTTCTTTACATATTTCTTTCTACATATGTTGTTTCGTTTCAGTTCTACTCTTGAGCATTATTACTAATGGGGATTTACGAAAGTCATTCATTGTAATTGTGATGATATATTAATTATTGTATAGTAGTTCCTAGATTTACAAATTTTATTTGCTCCGGGACTGACTTTGAATATAGACGTAGTAATATAGTGAAACTAATTTTCCGATTAGAATACATTTTAATTCGATTAAGCTGTTTCACAGAGAAGACACCTTCGATAAATCCTTAATAAATTCTGTAATTAATGAGTATAAATAATAATTACACATTCATATAAATAGAAATCAGATAAATTACATAGATTAATAACAAATAAATTATAGAAAATATAGTCATATAATTATAGAAAAGCATAGAATATCCCCTTACCATAGAGCAGCGTTTTCCAAACTGGAAGGTGCGGACTAGTCTTAAGTTAAGACTTAAGGTCTTAATTAAACTTAACTATAGGTCTTTATTAACTTAAGTTAAGTTAAGAAGGTGCGAAATTTAGCCACAATGAACAGTTTTACAAATTACTGCTAAAGTTTTCTATGTAAAAATGATCTTCTGCCTTTGCTGCAATGAAATCTAAATATCGAGCTCATTTTGTTGTAGAAAAAAGCGCTACGAGTAGCTATATCGTCATAAAAAAAGAGATTTGATAAACTTTGTGCTAATAGATAAGCACATCCATCTCATTAATAATAATAAAATATCGTTTTTCATTAGTTTGTATGAATAAATTTTATATGAGTAATAATGTTTGTGTTTTTACTTTATGAAATCTTTAAGAGTGGGGGGAGGGGCGCCAATGATTATATATTTTTAAGGGAGGCGTAGTAACATCAAATTTGGAAACCACTGCCTTAGAGGCTGGTGTATAGAGGTCACAGGAAGTGGAGGGTGTAGATGTAGAGAATACGATGGCATGTGGACGTACGTAACATACACTCTAATTTATGTAAATTAAATTACTTATTTTTCTTGTTTTAAGTTGTATGCTTTGCTTACAGTAACCTAACCTAGCCTAATACGTGTGTATATTTTTTTTTATTTCTTTTACATTTATTTATAATTTTCACCTTGACCTTTTTCACATTCACTCATTTCAGGTTTTTTTCTTTATTTTGCTTCTACTCACTTGATTACGATCAATATGCAACGATTCATTGTACAAAATATATTACAAAATTCTTCGAAAATCGAAAAGAATTTTAGTTTGAAATTTATTTCATATATCGAAATATTTTTTTGAATTCAAAATATGAAACGGTCCGTTAGGATAACATATCGAATGTTTACAAGAACAGAACACTTAGAAACTATACTTAACGCACTTTGATATTTCGAACTCGTCATCATCAGGAGAAAGAGAAGAAGAAGAAGATGAAGAAGAGGAAGAAGAAGAGTTCTGTTTGGCTGGGAGTAACTGTTTCTTAATCAAGAAGCACTCATCTTCTTCTTGTTATCCTTCTCCTGATGATAACGAAGTCGAAATATTAAATTGCATTGCTTCTAAATGTTTTTTTCTTGTAATCGTTTGAGATATTTTTATGTTGATATGTTGGAATGTCGGAAGTACACATGGCTTATTTGACTTTATTGACCTTCTAGGTACAGTTAGAAGTAATGTTTACAAGTTTTTATGATGAGAACGTCATTTTTACTATTAAGTTTTGTCCGTCATAATTGTGATACCAGCACATATAGCACATTTATGATGTTATACGTAGACAACGTGATTTTTATATTTACATAAAAATAAACTATGAAGTTTTATATGAAGGATAGATCTTTCCGTGTTAAAAAGAACGAGGTTTTTAATATATTAATTTTTTTTTAAAAATACTACTAAAATGCTATTTATCATATACGATAGAAAAATACAGGAAAATTGCTTTATATAAAAGTGATTTTAGAAAGTAACTTCCATGAATAGTCTAAAGGTGGGAAGTACGATGCAAAATAGAAATAAAAATTCTGGAATGCCAACAAAAGAAAAGTTTGAATAATTTTTTAATGGAGATCTATGTATAAAAGTTCCAAAGTTATAAAATTCAATAAACTAATAGTGATGTACTGACAGTGGCGAAATAAATATTTTTGTCGCCCGGGGTGGTTGTAAGATTTGCCCCCAGCCCGCTAACAGTTGAAAAACCGTTTCCTTCAAAATTCCAGAAAGTGCTCAAAATATTTATTTTCATGAAATTACAATCATTGATCTAATTTTAAACTGTTTTATTAGTCTCAAACTTTCATTTCATCACAGGAGTCCTATATATATATATATATATATTCTGATACATCTTGCACTTCCTGTAACTGCGTTTACCGTTTGGAGTGTACTCGATGTGATGCTTTTTACGTTGGCTTGGCTTCAACCAAGGTGAGCCTGCGTATGAACAATCACAGGGCGTCCGTTGGTCAGCGCAGAGACCTACCCATAGCTATCCATGCTAATTCCCATGACCTCCCTTTCAATGATTGTTTCAGGGTACAAATCCTCAAACAAATCCCCGAGTCTAGTCCCCATGTCACCCTTAAAGCTTCCGAAGAGGCATTCATATGCCTCCTTGGGGCTCGTTCTCCTCCTGGTCTCAACCTGTACCGTTAATTATTTTTTATTTTATTATTATTATTATTTTATTATTATTATTATTATTATTATTATTATTATTTTATTATTATTATTATTTTATTATTATTATTTATTTTTTATTATTATTATTTCGTATTTTATATATTTTTTATCTTCTTTTCTAAATAAATATTGGAAGGATTTCTATTTTTCCTCTCCTCCGCTGGGGAGCAGCATTGCGGTGGTTCCACGAGTTACTCTGGAGGCCAGTAGTAGTTTGCTTCTCAACGCGAGTACTTCGCACTTCTTCCCGATGACGACGGATGTCGAAATATCGAAGTGAGTTCTGTAGTGTCTTTCTGTGTTCTTTTCTATGTGTTAAAGTGTATATATATATATATATATATATATATAGTCATTATCAAACAAAATCAAAGATTTTTCAAAACAAAAACGTATAATTAAAATCATAGAAAAAATGTTAAAATAAATTAACATGCTATGTAAACAAATATAATAAACTTTCAACCCCTTTAAAAAAAACTAGTTTTGAAAAATTTAAAATAAATTTAATTTTATTTTGCAAATATTATAGTTGAAAATTCGTTTAAAAACAGAATTACATAAATAAAACATAAAAACAATTACGACCTTAAAACTTCATTTTGGTATAAAATTTTAGATTTTTTGTTAGCATTTTATTATTGCAATTGTTTTGTATTTTTTATTTTACCCCCTCAAAATGCCGCCCCTGACAAGTACTTACTACCCGGGACGGACGCCCCTCCCTGCAATGCCATTGTGCATTGACAATAATTCGAGATTTATACCATGCTTTTTATTCTTATAGAAGGCCTTTTTTTGGTCAAACAGTTTGAATTAAACACATTGAGGGACATTTATACATATTTCAATTGTTTTTTTTTCAACGTTCAATAGAAATTTAATTCGTTCCTAGACCGAACTCGTATTGCGATTTACTCATATTGCGAAGCAATTTTTTGCATTGAAACTAATATGACAATAAATTAATTCTTTTCAACTTCAAAATGTCTGTTTTTAAGTATACTTAAAAGAGAAAATGTGCAATTTGAAAACAATAAACAATACTGCAGAAGTAATATGAATATCAAAATGCATGCAAGAAATAATTATGCTTTATATAATAATCTACTGACCTTCCTTTCGGAGATCATCTAAACGTGAGGAAGATGTTTGCTCGTATTACGTGTTTTTATTTGTATCACCAGATAAGAATTCTTACAAATACGAGTAGCAGTTCGTAAAACGAATTCCTCGTACATGGAAGCACACGTACTACTGTATATTGGTCAGCATTTTAACCAATGAATTGTTACTGGAGAATAGAAAATATATATTGAATGTGATTCTAAACTAATGAAAGTCCTGGGTAATGCCTTGCAAGTCATTGAAACCAACTGAACAGTGGGTTATTGATGGAAAGTTGAGTATGTTTTTGATGGAACCAAGAAGGCGCGATGTTCTGCCATCTGTAAAAATATATTGAAGGCTATCACTGCTGCTATTTATTGAGAAAACAAATTATGAGTTTTAATCATGCGTTGTGAGGAAAATACCTTCAATATGCCAAGATAAATGCCAACTATATATATAAAACAGGATTAATGTTTAATGTAAAATAAAATTGGATGACAAAGAGTTCAAACTCCATTGTTGATACTAGTTGATCGTATATAAGCAAACGGGAAAACGAGTCATCGCATAACCGCAAGACCATCTCAATGTTGCACGTTCATTGAACGTTCTAGTACTCTAGTTAGAATAAAAAAAATGATTTGTGGACGAACTAGTCTAATGGGAGTCAATGTTTATATAAGGTAACTCATTTGTTACTCTAAAAAGAGCGGAATGTTGATAACGAAAGAAAATAATTTAAATATTGCATAATCTATTCTGTTGAATTTAATAAACTTATAAGGGAATGATACTGTTATTTTATTCTTCAGTTCTTCAGTTTCTTCGATTATTTTCCATACTTCTCTTGAGCAGGACAAGCGTATAACACAGTAAGCGTATAAGCGAATAACACAGTTGGTCTCCAACGCTCGCTTCGCAAATGCGCTTGGTTTCCCTATCTCTTCTCTCCTGATGACGGTTCAACCAAAACTTAGAGACTGTGAGTGTGTTTTTCTATTTATTGTGTATCTATAGTTCACTCTAAAATATATAATATATAATTATACATATATATTAATGATCCGAAAAATTCGTAAGTTTAAAAAATACGTAACGGTCAAAAAGTAAATAAAAACATTAAATTATAAGAACTATTATAAATATAATTAATTATAATTATAATTAAATTATAAGAGTTATAAGAACTATTATGTCTGTTTTTGACATAATATGGGATAAAGTCCCTTCCGTACTTTTTCATATTGATTATCTTAAGACAAATTCATTCAATTTCATTTTTTTTCAACATCTAATATATATTTTCGTAGTGTCTTGTTTATATATCTGTTTGTTCTCTATAGAAATCAAAACTACTGGACCAATTGGGCTGAAACTTGGCATGGGAGGTCTTTGGGGGTAAATGAACAAAACTAAGGGGGTACCAGAGGCAATCCCCCAAGTTATGGTGCAATAACTTCTAATTATGGTGAAATACCAGATGAAAATGGTGCAATTCTTTGAAAAATAAAAATAAAATAAGAACAATGTTTAGACTAAATTTGGAAAGGTATATAAAGGACATTTCAATTTACAAAAGTAACAGTATTAATTTTGTAAAATAAAGTTGTGTTATATATATATATATATAATATATATAAGTTATATATATAATATATAATATATAAGTGTATATATATATATACACTTTTTTGATGAAAATACGATCCGAAATGGACAAATACAGTTCAATGTACATAAAGAAACGTAGAGAAATTAAAAACACACACGTACAGTCTCTAATTTTCGGTTGAACCGTCTTCAGGAGAGATAAGAAAGGGAAACCAAGCGCACTGATACAGAGACGTGGTAAAGGGCAGGATGTCTTTATCCCAAGAATTCCAGTCATTCCAACAGATGTTCCGTTCAATTTCAAGCGTCTACAATTTCCCGTCAAACTAAGTTTCGCAATGTCCATTAACAAATCGCAAGGACAAACTCTTTCAGTTGCTGGGTTGCATCTGCTTGAACCATGTTTCTCTCATGGACAGTTATATGTAGGATGTTCAAGAGTTGGCAGTTCCAAAAATTTATACATCCTTGCACCAGAAGATAAGACAAAAAATGTTGTTTATCATGAAGTACTCTGATATGTTTATTATGATTTGATAGAATAAATATTAATTAAATTCTTCCTTCTTAAAGCTCAAACCTAAACCTGACAAAAATTAAATGTTTTTTGTATCAGAATTTTAGTTGGGATTAAACCTCAATAATGGAATGTGTCTCTGTTTATAAGAAACTTAATTTGTTAACATGTTATGAAGTCTTGTTTTGTTAGAAAATATGTTGTACTGTTATAGAATTTCTGATAGAAATATATACTTAGAAGTTTAGATTCTTTGCTTCATTCAATACTTAGCCATAATTTCATTATTTTCTTATTTTGTCCCAGGCAACGCCGGGTAGTTCTGCTAGTAATAAATAATAATACTAATAATAATTAATAAATTTACCAATAAACATTTTTTCCTCATCTCGGAATTTGGTCAGGGTTAATATTTAACACTTTTCGCCAACGTTTTGTCTTTATTTCAAGACATCCTCAGGGATATAAATCAAGACTAAACGTTGACGAAAATGTGATTTTAAATATTAACCCTGACCAAATTCTGAGAAGAAGAAAAAGAGTATATATATGACAAAACCACAATATGGGGGGAAAAACACTAAGATCTTTAAACCCAACATTACAATAACCCAACAATAAAACCCATCAGTTGGGTTTTTGACTATGACGAAGACCGTTTGTTACGGTTGAAAGATCTTAGTCTTGTTTTCCCATTTCTTATTGTGGTTTGATCATTGATATATATATATATATATATAATATATAACAAAGAATAATGAGTAAGAAATAAAAAGCTTTATAGATACTCACGATGATATTTCAACATATATCGTAGTCATTCACGATCTCATACAAAAATTTTCAGATATTTTGTTATTCTTCCATGAGATGCGTAAAAAGGAATGCATTATTTATTATTTTTTTTATTTATGAAGTCAGAAAATTTTTTTACACGTATATTCAGATGCATATAATAATTTTACTTTTTTATCCAAACATATTTCTATTTATGCAGAATTAATATGATAGATAATGTATTTATAATATCTGCTTGTTCGGGATTTATTCTTCTTTTGAGCTGTTATGTACAAAGCTGTCTTGTTAGACAGGCCTGACAGGAGAGCTAGGGGTAACTGACCTCTTTTCTGAGATTAATTTTCATATATCGCAGTTTAATTTTATTAGATAATCTACTGAAAAGTGTTATGGAGCTAATGACTTATCTACTATTTAATTTTTTTTTTTATAAAAATTAAAGTTATATTAGAAAATCTCTTGAAATGAACCAATGCTCTATAATATATTATTCGATAACTATATGCAGTTATTATAAGAATATAAAAACAAAATGTATTTACCTTAATAAATACATTTCTACGAGATCGAAATATTGAAGTGAGTTGTATTGTTGTTTCTACTTGTTGTTTTATTGAAATTGTTTAATATAGATGTGATAAGTAATTGTATATTATTCATGTTATTAATGGTTAAATGCTGTTAAGTCAATTTACTAAATGTTGGATCATTCTTACAAAATTATTTTATTATTTTATTGGTATACAATACTTTAGGAATATTATAGTATTTATGAAGTCATAATAGTATATATTATAAAAACTTTTTTCTTTTTCTCGGTGTTTGGTCAGAGTAAATATATGGAATCACCTTTTTGCCAACGTTTCGTCTTTATTTCAAGACATCCTCAGGGCTATAAACTAACAAAAAAACAATAAACAATGGACATTTGTCATTTATACTTTAGAAACATCATAAACAAATTGACAAAAGAACTTACTGAAGGCTGGGTTCTGTTACATTACAACAACCGTTAACTGTCATTACATGTGCTGTTCCAAGCGACATATTATTGAAACACTGTTTTTTTAGTACAATCATATATATATATATATATATATATATATATATATACACATATTATAATATATATCTATTATAATATGTATCCACCATAATATATATTTATAATACATTATTACCCTGACCAAACTCAGAGAAAAAGAAAAAGTGTTTGTTAATATTTTGTGGTCAAGAAAGCAGTACAGTATATATTTTATTTAACTTTATAAATTTATTTCAAATAAATGTCTCTTTGTGCTTTAGTTTATAAGTATTATCAATCAATGGAGAACAGCTAAGGAAGGAAAGAGTCCCCGAGGATTACCTAGCTCATATATCTAATTTCAGATCGCCCGTCGCACTCTCATTCATCAAGAACGTCTTGTCAGTGTTGGAAAGAGCAGATTCTGCCTTTTGTTCCACGTGTTAATTCCTTTTACTATCTCCTCAAATAAAGAAAGCTATTTCTTCTTTATTAAACAATTTTGAAGTGGTCTCCACGTAAAATTATGTAATAAAAAATCATACTATTACTAATGGCAAGTAAATTAAATTAACTAATTTATTTTTAATATGACTTCTATACAATGCCAATTAGTCAATTTTGATAAAATGTAATTGGTATATTTATTGCAGTGATGGGATTCACCGGGATTCAGCCGGTTCGCACCGGCTCGTGTAACCGGTGCTTAAAATATTATGAGTTCGGTGAACCGGTTGTTAAAATTACGTAAAATCCTATTCAGACCTGTATTAATTTTGATAGCCCACTATCAAACTCCACAAGTGTCGCGTGACTCACGTAACTTGTGCTTGTATGAAAACGTAATTTGCGCATGTATATAGCCTATATATAACTAAACAATTTAGTTTCCGAACTCATAATATTTTAAGCACTGGTTTCCACGAACCGGTTCTTAAAAAATTTGAATCCCACTATTGGTTTATTGGAGAATTATTCATCGGCGAGCACGCAAGACACTGGGCTACTCTGGTTCCATTTGTTAGTTTATTACTAGTGTTTATATTAAGGAAATATTAAATAAAGAGCTCAAATTGCTGTTGACGGTTGAAGGGAACATAACTTTTGCAAATTGTTAATGATAAATCAAATAAGTAAATCATAACAAATAAAATAAGTTCTGTCATGGGTAGGAAATTGGTAAAATTTGTACTTGATTGTCGTACATCTTTAATAAGATATGTATCTTCAAAATAATGTATATATTTAATGTGATATACGTCAATCTATAATCAATTTATAAATGATTGTCGTTAATGATGAATAGAGTGTATCTTCAACACGGTGAAGCCCTCATAGAGGCCTTTGAAGTCTTCAGTTTGTGAACAATGCAGAAGAATCAAAAAAGATTATCGTAGGGAATAAAAATAATCAAGAAGGGAGTAAATTCTAATACTGGGCTAATTTATACTGGGCAGTTCTTATAGCCAATAGCACATAAGACTCCGACAGTATTAAAAAAAATCTGGAGTGACCTGCACTCTACTTTACTGTAGGTAAACATATCAAACTTCTTGAGTATGTAATATATAATATCACATTTAGATATACTTTAAATTGGATATAATTAGTAGCATTTCATTCCTAGAGGTAGTACAGATAGTGACTGATCCAGTTATAAGTATACAAGTTAAGCTTATGTTAATAAGTTAAGCTTTCGTATACCACACAGCTTATGGAAAAAAAAATATATTAAGTTGTTTTAAAAATCTGAGGGTTAAGTTAATGCTTTTGTCGCTTCCATTACAATGCCAACATTATAAGACTTAGTAGTTTAGGAGAAAAAAAATATCTAAAAACATATGTTAGTATGAAAAAAGTGACTTTTCTATCGTGCATAATTTCTTTCAAACAACATATCCACAAATATTTAGATACTGAACACACACACATAATGGGAAAAAAAGTCATAAAAAGACTTTGTGTACCTCAAAACATGTAAATCCGTCAACATATTGAGATCAAATTTTTTCACGAATACTATACTTTATTTATAGTAAAGTAAAAAAAAATAAATAAATTTATTGTGACATTGGAATATTCATGAATTCGTAACGGTACATTAAGGAATATTTAATGAATTAATTAGTTGGAATATTTAATCTAATTAAGGAAAATAAAGAGACTTCTCGACACAATCAACAATTTAAGTAGCCAATTATACTATCAATTTGTTTCAAAATTAATATCTATGTGATACTAAAATATATATTATGGTATTGCTAGTTTATGAATTTATAACAAATTAACTAAAAATATTCAATTTATTATTTTATATTTACAAAAGTGCCTTTAAAAATACAAAAATACTTCTTTTTATACTTGTTTAACTATATAGAATGAAATTTAAATAATGAGATTTCAAATCTTTTATAAAGCATTAAGGTGCTTAGCCTTTGAGATCTTCTGACAATTCTTATGAATTGCCAGCATACTCCATCGCACTCTTTCTCTTTTGATACCTGTTTGTTTCTATTTGTCTCTATCACTGTTAATCAGATTTTGTCTTTTCATTTTTGTCCGAGAAAGAAGAAAATTAAGTCTTGAAGACCACAAAGGTGGCCTGGTCAAACCGGATAATGCTTGTTTTCCCTCTCTCGTTCAGCCAGTTTTCGTCAACATAAATTGAATATAACAAAAAAAGATTTGTATTTATGAATTATATTAATGATTCATTTAATACCGCTGTTTATTTTAAATTGTCAATTTGATTTACTTTGTTATTATTTTTAGTTTTGTAATTATTTTTCTGAATTAAGTATTATCATTCTTTTTTTCACTTTTTTATTAGTTTATTATTTCTTATTTGTTTCTTTCCCCCTTCCTTTCCTTTGTGGTAGCCGAGAAAACCGGGTCGGTTACTTGCTATTGCATCGCAAGTGTGCTTAGTCTCCTTCTCTCTTTTCCTGATGACGGATTCCCAGAAAATTTGAGTTTGTAAGTGTGTTTCTTTACTCTGTATGTTACTCTTCATTGATATTGAGCTTGGATATATATATGAGCCGCTTATTTTGAAAGTGGCCTAATTCCATTTATGTTGAAATCAAGATATTTAAGGGTTTGCGTTTTACAAAATTTAAAAATATTGTCATTTTATTTATCAACTAATTTTTGTTATAAAATTGCAGTTACGTAACAGGGATTGGCTCGTCTTTTACAATATCTAATCTGGCATTCAACATATAATAACGCACAATCCAGCCAGGAACTACACCCACCAGCTTGAGAATGACCGAGGAACGGTCGAAACCGGTCGCAACGACACGAGGAAGGCGCCACGCATTCTTCAAGAAAACACTGCAGTAAAGGGGTCTAATGACAAACGCCACACACACTCAACTTCAACTTCAAATCATAATGCCCATAGCCCGGACCAGATTCTTACGAGGAACTCTTCTGCGTGAGGACGCCTATGCCATTCCTGCCCTCTGTGAAATTAAAGTAGGGACTGCGAGCCCTCTCCAGGAAGGACGGCGGATGCAGCCAAGCGTGTTAAGAAACCGACGGGGAAAAGGTCTACATACACCCACATCAATAGAATTTACAGAAAACACCAACAACCAGTATCTAATGAAATCCACTAAGCCCATAGTAAACACCGAGTTCGACGAGGTACACTTCCAAGCCAGGACGCCAAGACCTTCATCCAACTCTATTGGAAAATTAAGTAGGGACTGCGAGCCCTCTCCCGGAGTGAAGGCTGAGGCGGCCGAGCAGACGGAGTGTGCTAAGGAGAAACGTGTTCAACGAATAAACACCCACAACCAATAAGAAGTGCCCAAAGTAATACGTAACAGGGATTGGCTCGTCTTTTACAATATCTAATCTGGCATTCAATTTACTTATTTCTGTATATACATTTAAAGTTACAACTAGAAAACACAAAAAAGACTACACTCACGATTTTTGATGTTCAGGAGACACGTCTTGTCATCTTCAGGAGAGGATAAAAAGAAAAAGAAGAAGGAACACAGGAGTGGTGACGTGAATGCGTCCAACCACCAATACAAAGTTATCATATATATATATATACCATGATAAACGGAAAGGGTCCACCAGGACAGATTACACTCAAAATAAACTGAGACACATAGACAGAAACATAAAAAAAAAACATTTTTCAATATTTCGACCATAATTATGTTATGTTTCTGTCTATGTGTCTCAGTTTATTTTGTATTTATAAACAATAATCAAATCATAATATGAAAAGGAAAAAAAGACTAAGATGTTTCAGCAGTAACCAGCGGTCTTCATCAGAGTCAAAACCAACTCACTGACGAAGACCACTTGTCACGGTTAAAAGATCTTAGTATTTTTCCCTTTTCATATTGTAGTTTGATCATTGATTGTTTATCACGTGTTCATGTGAAATCTTGTTATATATATATATAAATTATCAAAACACAAGTTGGGTTATTAACTCTGCTGAAGACCGTTTGTTACTGTTGAAAAGTCTTGTTTTCCCATTTTACATTGTGGTTTGATCATTGATTGTTATTTCACGTGTTTATGTGAAATCTTTATATATATATATATAAACTATTTCTAGAAGAAGAAATTAAATATGTTTACAAAGTTTTAACCTCTCTAATGTATCCAAAAAAGTTAATTGATAACGTTATGAAAAAAGCCAAACAATCTTGGATGTCATCTGAAAGGGAGCAATGCTTTTCAACAAGGATAAAGCAACATCAGTATTCTATCAGAAGACAAGATGATAAAAGTGCCTTGTTCCTACACATTAGAGACAAAAATCACTTAATTAATTGGGAAGAAGCAAAGGAGTTGGTATTTATGTCATGTGAAAGAAGAAGAAACATTGTTGAAAGCGCCCTCATAAAAGGCTTTTCTAAGAGCTTAGTCAACACTAGTCCAGGCCTTTTTAAATTAGATAATTTCTAATTGAAGGAATCGTTAAACAAATCAAGACTATTTCGACTGTAATAGTGAAAAATACTGTCAATGATGCCAATCTTAATCCAACTATAAATCAAAATTCATAACCTGCCTACAACTTGTGTTCACTTGCTCTCTGACGACGTGAAAACGAAAGGCCTCAGAGTGACTATCTTCATTCATTTGTGGTGAGTTACGTGAATATATATATATATATACAAAACAAAAGTTTATCAGGACTCGGTCAGTAAAATTGTTACGGAAATCCACGAAGTGATTTTTCTGTAAACAACTTATAATGCAACTGTTGTCTTCCACTGGTACAGCTGAACGCACGTACCCGTTATTCTACCTTTCTACTCTCTTCCTGACGACAAACTTCAGTTCGAAATATTGATCCAGTATGTTTTCTCGTTTCTTATATGTGTTGTCTTTTATATATATATATATAAAAGACAACAGATATAAGAAACGAGAATATACATATATATATATATATATAAAGATTTCACATAAACACGTGGAATAACAATCAATGATCAAACCACAAAAGAAATGGGAAAACAAGACTAAGATCTTTCAACCGTATCAAGCGGTCTTCGTCAGAGTTAAAAACCCAACTGGGTTAGGTTTTTGACTCTGACGAAGACCGCTTGTTACGGTTGAAAGATCTTAGTCTTGTTTTCCCATTTCTTATTGTGGTTTGATCATATATATATATATATATATATATATAATGTATATATACACTGAAAGTTAATATTAATTTTCAGATAAATTAAGTAATTATTGTGTTTTTAACACCTAAAGTTTATTTTCTCTACATTTTTGACTCAAGAGATAAAAAGCGCGATTGTTTTGCTATTTTCACTCATTTTTATTCATGGGAGAATCACATTGCTGGATGAGCTTTACATTAGAAGGTCTAAATTTTACTTCATTCAAGTTTATCAAAGTGTAACTGGCATTGTGAAGGCTTCAGACTGACAGTTTCAGAGCAGATGGGGTGAATACAATTTTTCATATCATTCATAAAATTTAAATGTCAGTTCCAAGATTAAAACGTTCAATCTTCAGTATAATATCTGCTAGCCTTCACCTAGCCAAACTTTATCAATATTTATGATAAAAATATTTAAAACATTATATATTTATTCAAATATATATTTTTTCAAGTTTTAATAAATTTAAAATATTATAAGTTTTAGCTTTCTATTATTTTTTACGTAGTTATTTCTAAAGGTTTGGATAATTAATTGACAAAATAAGATATCTTGAGTTTATAAATAATATTTTATAATAAGTAGATATTTTTTTTTTTTTTTTTGATGAAATTGGAATATTGAAGAATGGCTGTGACTGGGAGCATGATTGAAGCACTGGAGTGGCGGGTTGACAATAGGTGACGTCACGTGGAAGGGCTAACTCGAAAAGGGACGGACAATGGAACCACTTGTCTCACACTCTTCTTAACTCTCCCCTCCTCCTTCTCAACTAATTCAATAAATGTATTATTACAAACCTAAATCTAACCTTAGTTTGCATATAAATTTATCCATAATATTTAAGCAAAGACAGTTTAAATATAATTTATTGCAAATTAAATAAATAGGGGAATTTATTCAACTTGTAACTTTTGTGTGTGTGTGTGTGTGTGTGTGTTTATGTTTGTGTTTGTGTGTGTGTGTGTATATGTGTGTGTGTGTGTGTGTGTGTGTGTGTGTGTGTGTGTGTGTGTGTGTGTGTGTGTGTGTGTGTGTGTGTGTGTGTGTGTGTGTACTGTGTGTGTTGTGTGTGTGTTGTGTGTGTGTGTGTGTGTGTGTGTGTTGTGTGTGTGTGTGTGTGTGTGTGTGTGTGTGTGTGTGTGTATGTTTGTGAGAGTTTCTTTATATATAGAAAGATTAAGGAAGCTGGAAAGAAATTAAAACTAAACTCATACGTTTCATTTAGAAAAAGGCGATGAAATGTGTGTTTGTGTGAGCGTGTAAGTTTTTTTGATATACACAGAAAGGTTGAAGTTTAAAACACAAGGAAAAGGAACAACAATAGATATAAAAGGCTCCAAAACCTTTTTAATTTGTGTCATCAAAAGGCAAACAAAGTAAATACTAAGAACATAGTTTTTTGCTGTAATTTCTTTCTGATGACATGTTGTTAAAGGCATCAAAGCATTTATTTCTACTGTTTTCTTTTTTCCTTGTTGTATAAACATAATTGATTGCATCAAGTGTTTATTGTGATTCTTCTGCATACATAGAAAGTTTATGGGGGCTATACAGAAATTTATACTGCAATTATAAGCAATTTTTTTTAAAAAATATTTGTGTAAAAATCAATTTAAAAGAGTAAATTATATTAGTTAATATTATATCTTATCGAATTGGGTGATGATTACCTTTTAAAACTATACGAATGTGAACATTGCAATAGAAACTTCTGCATCCACATTTAAAGCCTGAAATTTTTTTATAAGAATAAAATAGACCCAATTCTGCATATATACTGAACAATAAAAAGATTTCACATAAACACGTGAAATAACAATCAATGATCAAACCACAATAAGAAAATGGGAAAACAAGATCTTTCAACCGTAACAAGCGGTCTTCGTCAGAGTCAAAAACCCAACTGATCTTAGTCTTGTTTTCCCATTTCATTTTGTGGTTGGATCATTTATATTATATATATATATAAAAAGATTTCACATAAACACGTGAAACAACAATCAATGATCAAACCACAATAAGAATTGGGAAAACAAGACTAAGATCTTTCAACCGTAACAAGCGGTCTTCGTCAGAGTCAAAAACCCAACTGAGAGTCAAAAACTCAGTTGGGTTTTTGACTCTGACGAAGACCGCTTATTACGGTTGAAAGATCTTAGTTTTGTTTTCCCATATATATTATATATATATATATATATATATATATATATGAGAGAGAGAGAGAGAGAGAGAGAGAGACAGACAAGATCTTAGTCTTGTTTTCCCATTTTCTTATTGTAGTTTGATCATTCATATACTGAACAATATTAAAATTAAGCTCAAGTAAGTTTAAATCACCAGAATTTTTCTCCCTACGAATTTTCCATATTAATTTCAACTTAATCAAAATTCAAATAACGTTCTTGCTTTGGGTATTAAGTGATATTGGGCCTCTCACTTCACCCATCTCCCATCCATTTTGTTCTATTAAATTCTTATCATATTTAATATTTTTAGATAAATATTATTGAAGAATTAATGAACTCTTTCAGGGTAGTTTTCTTGAAGAAGTGCTGGAACTCTGTTTTTTCAGTAACATCATATTGAAGGTCTACTCTGCAGGGATCATAATCCCATATAGTCTGGCAATTGATTTAATTAGAATTAGTAATAATACAATCCGTCATACCTCGTAAAGTCTTAGAAAAGCTCGACCGGTTTCGGGTCCGTCTGGATCCCATCTTCAAGAGCACCTAACTGACTGTGAATGTTATTTTCCTATAACCTACCTATATATATATCATCTACATCGTGTAATCAGTGTTGTCTGTGTAGTTAATTTTTTTTCTTCATATTTCTTTAATTGCTATGTTTTTTCCTTTTATTTCTTATTTCATTATCTATTTCCAGTTCCTTGTGTCGTCTTTTAAATGTTATTAGTGGTTTTGTTAAAATGTCGGTTTGGTGGTTTGTTTGTTCATTGATTATATTGTCTATCATCTTGTTAATGAACAAACAAACCACCAAACCGACATTTTAACAAAACCACTAATAACATTTAAAAGACGACACAAGTAACTGGAAATAGACAATGAAATAAGAAATAAAAGGAAAAAACATAGCAATTAAAGAAATATGAAGAAAAAAATTTACTACACAGACAACACTGATTACACAATGTAGATGATATATATAGGTAAGTTATAGGAAAATAACATTCACAGTCAGTTAGGTGCTATTGAAGATGGGATCCAGACGCACCTGAAACCGGTCGAGCTTTTCTAAGACTTTACGAGGTATGACGGATTGTATTATTACTAATTCTAATATTACTAACCTCAGTGGAACTAACTCATTAACTATATTTAATTGATGTAATATTCTACTAGCATTTTTTCATATAATTAATCATATAAATAATGACAACAAATTCTTTGTCATTCTTTATATCAAATTTAGTATTAATTGCAATCCATTTTTTTGGACTCTTCTAGTAACTAAAATTTTATAAATAAAACACTCTGTGAATATGAATATATCTATATTTTTTTAATAACAGTAGCATGTCTATTTTTAATTTTTTCATATTTTAAATATATCAATAGTGTCTAGATTTTTGTGTGGTATTGTGGCAGTTTTATATGCTAAGAGATCAGATGACGTTACTTGTTTAAATTGCATAGTGTGTCAAACATTTGGTACTAACGTGTTACCAAATACAGGGTGATTGAAAAGTAACTCCCTATATTTTAAAAAAAACTATAATTTATTTTTAAAATATAATTTCTACAATTAATGAATATGAGAAGGAAGTATAAGAAGTCCTGACTTAACACCCTGGGACTTTTTTCTCTGGGGTTGGCTGAAAGAGGAAGTCTACTCAACCAAACCAAGAAATTTGGAAGAACTTGAAAGGCGAATACGAGAAGTTATGATTTCCATCCCACAAGAGTTTCTTGCGAAATCAGTTGATGCGATTCCTGGTCGACTTGAGAAGCTGGTGGCAAATAAAGGCGCCCATATCAAATTTTAAATAAAAGCCCATGCATTATACTTCCTTCTCATATTCATTAATTGTAGAAATTATATTTTAAAAATAAATTATAGTTTTTTTAAAATAGAGAGTTACTTTTCAATCACCCTGTATAAAACCTATTTAATAATACGTTTGGGTTACAGTTACGATAACAATTTGATAATATAAATTGGTTTTTAGTTACCCTGATAATATGATTTTTTTTTTATTTAAGTGAGTTTAAATATAGCTGTTTTAGAGTGTTTCATTAGTTCTGTACTCGACGTAGAGTAAAGACAAAAAAAACGGATAACATTCATTTCAATGTTAAAATCAAAGCAAGTTCACCATTTTGAAAAGGTTTATTAATTTTGAAGGATATGAAGCAATTATAGGAGTGCAGATAAAACAAAAGGTTTTAATGAACCTCATGAGGGTTATACCTTTGTTTGTTAAGTAAGAAGCACATTATTATAAACATTTATCTTTTGAAAGGCAAATAACAATTAAGTTGTACAAACAATCTGCCAGTTCTATGTTTTCACTAAAATTTCTGTTTACTTTAACTTACGTCATAAATATCATTTTAATTAAAATTTATTTTTTCATAAATGCCATACTGCTATGGTTTCTGAAAAATCTAATTACACTAACCAATGTAAAACTACTGAATGTGTTTATATACAAATATATCAGAGTATTCGGCCAATGAAGCAAGTTTCTCCAAAATATGGTTACATTTTTAATAATATGTGTATATTGATAAAAGTATCGACCGTGGAATAGAAACAAAACTAGAGTTTATCGGGACTCGGTCAGTTCTTCAGGTTCAAATTAAACTCTCATTGCTAACGTTTCGGTCTTTATTTAAAACCTTTTTCATAGGCAGAAGTATAAATTTTGAAACATATCTCTGATATGCCTATGAAAAAGGTTTTAAATAAAGACCTAAACATTGGCAATGAGAGTTTAATTTGAACTTGAAGAACTGACCAAATCCCGATAAAATTTAGTTTTATATATATATATATATACAACCACTGCTCTTCCCCCACTCCCCTTACCCCCACTACTTGCCTGCTTTCCCTTCCCTACGCCATTTGCCTCCTGGATCTCCTAGGAACAACTTCGCCCGTCGATGACATCTGTGATGTCGAAAGGCTTGCGCACTCAATACGTTTTTTTTTCTTATATTTATTATCATTATTCTTTTCTTTATTTTCTAACTAACTATACCTTCCCTATTAATTCTTACTCTCTTTCAACTCTTTATTTAATATATCTTTTCTAGTTTACTATTAATCTTAATTATTATTATTATTAATTATTATTAACATTATTATTATTATTAATTTTCTTAATCTATTTATTCTCTATTAGTCCAGTTATACCGTTGACCTTTCAACTCTTTTATTCTAACCACTTGTTTCTTGTTCATTATTGACCTTTAACCTTCTCTTTATATTAACCTTTATATTATCTTTTTAATCTATTTATAGCAATGACTAAGCATGAGTCGTAGATTTTAATTTAACATGTCACTTGGACTTTCTTGAATTTCTTGGACTTTCAACTCTTTTATTCTAACCGCTTGTTACTTGTTCATTATTGACCTTTAACCTTCTCTTTATATTAACCTTTATATTATCTTTTTAATCTATTTATAGCAATGACTAAGCATGAGTCGTAGATTTTAATTTAACATGCCACTTGGCCTTTCTTGAATTTCTTGGACTTTCAACTCTTTTATTCTAACCGCTTGTTACTTGTTCATTATTGACCTTTGACCTTCTCTTTATATTAACCTGTACTATCCTTTTAATCTATTTATAGCAATGACTAAGCATGAGTCATCGATTTTAATTTAACATGTCACTTGGCCAACTCCTTTTCCAGTTGAACCCTGTTAGCAGGAGGTTAGTTCGTAGGATCGAATCTCTCAGTCTTAAGATCGTGAATGCCGAGACTGCGGTTAATTTTAATGATACTTGTTTAAAAGAGGATCTGCTGCCTATTTATACCAATATATATATATATATATATATATACATTTATTTATATATGCATATAAACGAAAATCAAAAATGTATTCAAGGTAATTTAAAATCATTGCTTCCGATAATATTTGCAAATTCTCGTTTTTTTTCGTAATCTCTTGAAATAACAAGATTTGAAAATAAAGCTAAAATATATTTTCCCTTCCTCTACTGCTTTTAGTAATATACCTGTAAAAGCATCGTAGGATGGTATTTCCATAAATTTTATTAATTTCAGGAATGAATTACGAATTACGAAAATTGACAAAAATTAAAAGTGTCGTAATTATTTTTCTGCGGTTAGAAGAGAATTTTTGATTTGTAAAGATCGTTGGAAACTATGTGACATTTCAGTTGTTTAGTACAGGATTTGCAATTAAAATGAAGTGACATTAAATAAAAATGATTACTTGGTAATTACAAACTGAAATAGCATAGTGGAAAAATTTATGGAATTGTTGAGAATTTTTTTCCAGTTAGCGATTGTTTTTTTTTTAGAACTGTTATTTAAGATTTACTGAACAACAGACAATGATTTAAAACGAAATGGTGGTGTAATTACATGAAGAAGCAATATCACTTGTGATTACTTGGAGTATAGTAAGGAAAGTTGATTAAGGTTGAAAGGAGAAGGGCACTCACTCAGAGACGATAACGGCGTCCAGTAATCCCCATTAGTAGACAAGAACACTTTTAAAGAGCCAGAATGAGGATCAAACAGTTTTAGCTATAACAGAAAATTAGTTTCTTATTTAAGAAATCAAAGTATAATATTGGAAACTTTCAAAAAATTACGTCTCCACACAAAAAAATAATATGAAAACTAACGCTTTTCTAACACTCAGTGTTCTTCTTCAGGTTTACATCTAAAAAAATATACATATCTGTGTACCTTTAAGACTCTGATGTTCTTAAAGCTCACAGATATGCATGTTTTTTAGATGTACATCTGAAGAAGAGCACTAAGTTTTCATATTAATTTTTTTTTGTGTGGAGACGTATTTTTTTAAAATTTTTCAATATGAGTAAATACCTCACTATAACAGATTGGACAATTCATTAATCAAAATATAATATTATGAAAGAAGGCAGTTTAAAAATTATATTTTGACTGATATTATTATAATTTTTTGTTTTTTTTTTTTATTAAAAAAGTGTAATAACGAATTATTTTAGAACCGAAGTAGACAAGCGGTTTGCTTTAGCGATTTTTCACTTTAGCGTCGATTACTTTATGCGGGAGGTTTTCATGTGGGAGGAAAAAATCCTCCCACATAAAAGTCCCATGGAAAAGACGTTAAGCCGAAAGGTCCTGTGCCTGTACGATGTCATGGACTTGATAAAGACCCCTATTCAAAACTTGAGTGAGATTCCCAAATGTAGAAATGAACTAGTTATTTGAATCGCTCAAACAGGTTCAAACTAATAAATGAATCATACATCCGACCTTTTATACATGAAATTGTAGTCGAAGTATTAAGGAAGGAAAAAAAAACATCCGACCTTAAAACAGTAATAACAGGCAGCACCAGTAAGTGATGATATTGGAAAACAAGAAAACAACGAATTACTTTGCATATTACTGTTGATAACGTTGGAAAGGGTCTGTACACGGTATATTGCCATAAACAACATATAACGGGTGTCATGACAGATATTAAAGTGATGAGTGTATGTTAAATTAATAGTTTAACAAGCATGGAAAATAAATGTCCAAAATTCTAACTCCAGGAACTTAAAGAAAGAAAAAAAAGATTCGAATGAAATTAAAATGACATAAAAATGAAATGTGCAGTTAATAGATATATTATTAAAATAAGCAGCAGCTTCTGCATTGACCAGTTTCTTGTTGACACTCTCTAGTTTTCGTATCACTTTGTGGTGAGACTCTAGTAGCTTCCAAAGAAGGTTAGCAAAAGACATTAACACACACAATAAACATAAGTCAAACACGAAAAACTAAATTTTAATCACTGTTTTAATCACAAAATTATCACTGCTGCTTATTTTAATAACATATGCTTAAGGGAAGACCTGCTGCCATTGTACATTAATAGATATATGTAAATAAGCAGTTTTTATGCATTCTTATTTTAACCGTTTTTACATCATTACTTGGTTGCAATTTCACTTTGAGTTCCTTACCAACAACTACCTCACAGGTACCAGCCATCTCTGCTGCTTAAATACACATTTTACAGTATAACTTAAACAGATATAATAAAGATAAAAATAATAAATAAAAAGTCGTTTAGTATATTTGGCACTGGTGTCTAAATGGCTAAAACTGAAATAAATGGCATTTAACAAATAAATGGCACTTTCTGCACCCTTAACACTCATTATGGGAAAAATAATGTATGGACATTTCGAATAAACAAATAATTCTTATAATATCAAATTATTTGGCTTATGATATTTTCGAGTGAAGAGAGTTATATTTAGCTGCCTCAAAAATATATTTGTTTAATTCTGAGGTAGTTTAATCAATTATATGTTATTTACTTATTGCAGAGTAAAAAGATTTCACATAAACACGTGAAAGAACAATCAATGATGAAACCACAATATGAAAATGGGAAAACAAGATTAAGATCTTTCAAACGTAACAAGCGGTCTTCGTCAGAGTCAAAAACCCAACTGAGTGGGTTTTTGACCCGTTAGTTGGGTCTTTGACTCTGACGAAAACCGCTTGTTACGGTTGAAAGATCTTAGTCTTGTTTTCCCATTTTCATATTGTGCTTTTATCATTTATTGTAGAGTAAAAAAGTAAATGAAATAGTTTCCACATATAGAAGTTTAATATTTGTACTAAAGTAGTAATACAACTGACACACAAACATTTCTACTTGGTTTTAAGCCTAAAGAAGAACACTAATGTTTAAAACGAATTGTTTATTTTATTTAACTTCTATATATAGAAACTATTTCATTAACTTTTTTACCCTACAATACTTGTTTGATTATTTAAATGATTTAATTCGAATATTTGTCATTCTATTTTTAATTTAAATTCAAGAAACGTTTTCCTGAAGCAGTAGACTTAACAAATAAATAAGCTTACATGAAATGTGGCATTCAGTGTGAAGGGAATAGCGGAATTCAAAGAGCGTTTTTGCCTAAAACAATTTGAGTTAATGTGCCTCAATGAGAGGACGTTTATTCTAAACACGTTTGTCTTCCCGGTTTGTTTTCAACAATTCTTTATTTAATCTGCCTCTTTAAGTTAATGTTCTTCATATATTAATACTCATAATATGATATTTCTAAATCAGATATGAAACTGTAGTTTTTAATAAGAAATATAGCTGTCTTCAGTACAAATACCATTTCTTCAAATATTTGGTTTTGTTTCAAAACTGCGACTTACAAATCATATTTATTAGCTATTTTCTTAAATGCATGTATTTCCTGAATGAATTTGTTTAAAATTATTAATAACTGCAACTGTAACAAAATAATAGAAGCTTTTTTTTTAATTTAAAATCATTTTTAGTGAAAAGTACAACATTTAAACAACATAAATAACCAAAAAATGTATGCTTCACTACTGAGGTCAAGGCTTGAGTCCTTATTGACTGAAATTTTAGGGTTGAAATATTTCGTTTTGATAGAAAAAAATAAGAATAATTCTTATTGATTGTAATAAACTAGGAATACAAATATTTTCGTATTTTTTAGAAGAATTGACTATTCAGTAGGTTTTCTAATCAAATTCTTAAAATATTTAATGGAGTGACTTTGAGTTTCGTATTACATTATTAATTTATAATGTAAATATGTTCACTTGCCAATAATTCTATTTATTTTTATAAATCATGTGTAACATGGATTGATCGATTGTGTTTCTAATTTTATATGGTGTTACAGAGTTTTATATATATATATATATGTATTGTTCAATGTACATAAAGAAACATAGAGAAATTAAAAACACAAACTTACAGTCTCTAATTTTCGGTTGAACCATCTTCAGGAGAGATAAGAAAGGGAAACCAAGCGCACTGGTACAGAGACAGCATTGTTGGTCTCCAACCGTTTCTGTACCAGTGCGCTTGGTTTCCCTCTCTTATCTCTCTTGAAGACGGTTCAACCAAAAATTAGAGACCGTAAGTGTGTGTTTTTAATTTCTTTATGATTTTTTATGTACATTGAACTGTATTTGTCCATTTTGGATCGTATTTTATCGAAAAAGTATATATATATATATATATATATATATATATATATATATATATATAGTGTGTGTGTGTGTGTGTGTGTGTGTGTGTTTATGGTTTGTGATTGTGTTTATAAGTTGATATGGTGTTACAACTGTGGTTTGGAGTAGGCTAATTACGTCACTTGTCTATGTATCATTATCTATGAAAGAAAAAATGATATTGTTACTACTAGACAAATTATTAGTAATATAAAAATATCTGAATTCCAACACTTTTTTTTCAACCTCCATCTATTTTTGTATAGTCCAGTGTTACTAGTAAAATGAATGCTATTCTGTTATAATGTTAAAGGAGGAAAGTAATCATTTTCTTCATTGACTTAATAGACACTTCTTTAACCGTGTAATTGCCACTGACATTAATAAAATAAATAATTATTTTTAAACATTATTATAAAAATATAATTAAAGTAAAGAATACGAAATTACAGAAGACTATAACATTATTGTTTAAAAAGTTGAAATCTTGTAAACCGTGGATCAATCTTTGTTTAAGGTTTTAAACCAGTAAACATATATAAATAAATAAGATTTACTAAATCGTTTAAACTTATTAAATAAATAAGACTAAGAAGTATTTTTTAAAGATATATTTCATATTTTACTGTTATGAAAAAGATTTACATTTCATTTAAACAAAGTTTCTTGTATATTTTTTCTTTTGAAAATTTATAAGAAATAACAGATATTTCTTATAAATTCATCTCTTTAAGACTGTCTCTTTGTAAAACCTTAAATAATTGAAAACAGGAATATTAAAACTTTTTCCCCAAGATAAAAATAAGCTCTTTAAATATCAAACTGAAAGAGTTACTTAATGAATTCATATTTGTAATAAAATTCATTTTAATTAAAGGTTTTGAGAAAAACATTTATCGAATTCAAATATAATTCAATGAAACGTTATATAAAAGATTAATATTTGCTTTCAGATAAAATGTACTTTAGTAAATTGACTTTATAAACAGTATTTTATAAATATATTGATTACGAGTATAATTACGAATATCTAATTTCATGAATATAAATGTTTCACTAAATGGGTAAGTATTGCCCTAATTTTTTTTTAACGTGCACATTATTTAATTTATTTTTAGTGATAATAGTGTTTGTATTAGGTCATAGAGTTTTCATTCTAGAAGAAGAGTGGTTCAATTTTGATATTTGTTACTAATGTCAGTTATGGGTCTAACTAAATACTTGCAATTCTATATTGGTTCTAAATGTTATTTCGTTTATTAGATTACAGATGTTTAACGAGAACTTGACGTCGATTAAACTTGTGACTGACTCACTTTTGTCTTTTCTAAGGGATATTGTGCACAAGATTTTCTCGTCCCATTGTTTAGGGATGCTGGCCGAAGACTACCGGGAGCTGAGAAATGGATTGGTAGATCGGTAGTTCTATACCAGTATTAAAAAAAAAAAAATTGACTACGTCACCCATCCGGGAGAGGACTTCAAACCATCGGTCCTAAGCTTTTACGATGTCAGATACTCGTTAAAGATCCGCTACTCTTGAGTTAGACATTTAGGACTCCCTATGTAAAATCAACCCATTAATGCAGCTCGCCCATTACAAAAGATTAAATCCTATAAGTATAGACATTGGAAAGGAAACAAAATTTTCCGTCTCATACAAAAAAGTTTATAGTGTACTGGAAATATTTGAACCTGCTTCCATGTGAAATCTTTATATATATATATATATATATTTGTATGTCAATTTGCATTTAAAATTATAACTTATATATATATATATATATATATATAAATTTTAAATTAAAAATTTCTCCGATATTCAGTATACATATTGGTGTAATCCTAGTTCTTCTATTTAACAAAGGAATATATATTTTATTATAACTAATTATTTTAGGGTCTAACTGTCTCACTATAGAGACAGAAAAAGCAACCTTCCTCAACCATGGCTCCCAGTTTCATTTTAGTCCTCGTGTTGCACAATAAATCTTCCGGTTCAGCGGGATGTAAGCAACGGTGTTAATGAGTGAGGACTGGTGAGTGGTAGAGATCCCTTACTTTGGCTGAAGTACTGCACGATCTTCCCAGGGGAGTGACAGTCACTACATGTCGTACCACTATAGGTCATAACTCCCTGTGAAACACCTAAACCACATAGGAATGGCTGAATATCCAAGCTGCCTTCTGAGAGATTATAGAGAGTTCATGACTGTCAGCTAGCAGATAATTTGCGAGGGACTAGCACTGGAAGACACCAGAGAGAGACTGGCAGACAAGGCTGTACTGGGTGTCAAGAGGCCTGAAAAGCTTACACGCCAATAACTTATCTCCACTCTAATGGACTGGGAATTAGACAATAACATTTACCCTGTCTTACTCCTCTCCATTTTTAACATCTTTCTCCCATTCTCTCTCACTTACATCATTCTGCTTTTAATTAGTATATCTAAAAATTAACTATCTATAATTAAAATAATTTACCATCTACCATTATAAGCAAAATCATAAAGATACAAATAAATTATCACGAACCATAGCAGCTTTACAAATGTGACATAGTCAAAATTATAAATTTATCTTTGAACATTACTTTTCATCTATTACTTTGAAATAAAATTTAAGCCCTGAAGTAAAACTATGTGATCAGATCGTATGAATTTTTACAAAAACCATTTTATAATGACATATCTTCTATTTATAACAATACTGGATTGTAGAAGACCAATGTATTGAGTTGATGGTTGTGTAACTTGATACATTGAGAACAGTACAAACTGAAGTACGAAGGGCTTATGAAGACTGGAAGGATGGGATTATGGTGGCGAGGCTTGTGGCTTGCCTTAGACCTTAGACAGGTAATAGCGTGTTAGACAGTAAGCTCCCTCTAATTAAGCCACCCTCAGGTAATTTCATTTCAACAAATTAGTTTCACCAATTAAAAGGAAACAACCTTTTCTGTTTTCAAATCCAACTGCAGTTTTACTTGTTTTTTTATGTAGCAGTTTTATTTTTTTTCAAATTATAATTTACATAAGATAAAATATGGGATGACAAAAGTGTTATTTTGAATATTAACCCAAATTAATTTATTTATTGATATATAATAATCATTTTCTGAATAATACGTTTAGAAATACAGATTCTATACTGATACATCTAAATAAATTAAATAGAGGTTTTTTCTGTATATTGCTTAGAACTGGCTCATTTCAAGTTAACTTTACTTTTCATACACTAGAGAAACCGAATTTACCCTTAAAAAATGTACGTCTGTCGGTTTGTTGACTTTTTCGACAAAATTTTGTCACAAAAAATATACTTATTCGACTAAGCCACCATAAGAAATAGTGAGCTGAAACTTTGACAGCAAATTTGTATATGTCTAACTTAAAACTAAGCATTAAATAGGTTGAAAATTCAATGTAGAAGCAAGGTTATGGACTTTTAAGCTGTCTTTCGCTAACTTCATAGACATGTTTACTTTTAAATATACAGGTATAGCAAGTAGGTATAGTTTGTTGATTTCAGTCATTTGCATGTAAGCTCCCAACAAGAGATAATTGATAAGGTATTTTCCGAAGTTCAGTATCTGCCATCTATTCAGAATAACTGACTCTGTAAACAAGGAATGCTCACACACTTATCATCTCTGATTTTCTGTAAAATACCCATCAAAGACGGGCACGTTTGCTAGCGATTATATAATTAGATAACCATAATTTTAAGTGTAGTCATTAAAATCTTGGATAAGTAAATCAATAATTAAAATATAAATAGTTTATTCAAGTATAGAAAAAAACTTGTATTGAATCATCAAAAAACAGTGTTATTTTAAAAAAAAAATTACATTTTGTTGTTTATGCTCACAGCAGTGTCAACACATGGCTCTTAATGCTTTCTATATGTCAATATTTTATAAGTGAAGTTTCTTAGATATGGGATAAATTAAACAATATCTGCCATACAATTCGGTTTGTGTAGAAACAGAACCTAAAGAATTTCTTGACTCACTATAGTTGTCTGGATTGCTCCAACAGAAGCTACAACTCAAAAAGGAAGCTCCTGTCATGTATATGTATGAGAAACTTTGATCTACCGCGCTTATGTAATGGAACAAGACTAATAACTGAGGAGCTTTGTGATAATGTCATTGTTTGTAAAATTATCGCATCACAGTATCAACAGGAAATAGTTTTAATTCCAAGATTGAAAATCGTTTTATCTGAAGAGGACAACATTCCTTTTTTAAGGATTCAATTTCCAATTCCAGGGAGCCAACTACATGTTGCTCTCAGATGGGTCAAGAGGAGGAAAGCATTAAAGTTTTTTTTTTTGCAAAATTCAAATTGTACAAAAAATGTAGATAAAGAGAACTACCTTAAAAATATGTTAATTATCCTCTTTATTAGAAATAAATTTATTAGAGTTTATCTGCATTTATCTGAACTTGATTGCAGTAAAAAGGAAGATGTTGGATGACCGGGTACTCTAGCATCATTATATAAATTGCCTGAATTGTTATCAAATTTATTTAAAACTTTGTGTTATACTGCTGTTATGATGAAAATTTGTTTTGTCAACAAATTTTAATTGAAATATGTATGTTTGAGTTTCATAAAGGCCATTTGAAATCTGCTTGATTGTGTTCTGTTGATTAATCTTCCCAGTTTAGAAAATAATATAAAACTGCTTTGAGTTTAGCCAAGTGACTAAGCGTGTTTTCACAGTTGTTATTTGTAATAAAATTGCTATCAGTTGTTAGCATGACTTTGCTGTAGTATTTTTAGATATTTTATTGTGTTCTGAATTCATAAATTAGGTATATTTTTGATAAAATCAAATCAATTGATATGGAAATTGAATCATGTTGGGCATTTCTGTTGTAATACCTGGTAATTCTGTTCTTTCTTCGAATTCATTATTTCAGTGTGGTGACCATAGATTTACTTCATGGATTGTACAGTAGATTACTAATGTATTTTTATACTAATAATGTATTTTTTCAAATAAGAAACAACTCTCATAAGGAAACATTGAGGCTCTTAGGATTAGGAAAGGTTGAGAGTAGGATTTAGTTCTCGAACAAGGAGATTTGGATGGGTTGACATTTTTTTGTCTTCATTACTGACAAGACGAGCAATGTAGGAATAGATAGATTCCAAACTCAAATCATGTTGAATATCAACATTTCTGGCGTACCATGGAGCCCTAGCTATAAGGTGGGCACATTTATTCTGTACTGTTTGGATGCAGTTCTTGTTTGTGGGCGCCGCTCCAAACCAGACTGAGCATCCGTATGTCATAGTAGAACGAATGACCGCCTTATAGACAAGGTCCTTCACTGCCTGTGGAGTATTTCTTGATTTTAGAATGGACTAAAGATTGCACATTAGGAATATCCCCAGCTTAGATTTGTTCCGGAGATGTTGTCTGAATGTCAATCTGCAGTCTAATATGAGACCCAGATAATTTACTTGTGTTTTGTAGGGTATAACTCGATCGCCAATGAACACAGGAGGTGGAAGGGAAGGGGTACCTTTACAGAAATGTATATGGGTACTCTTTGTCGGGCCCAGAGACAGTTTCCATGTTGTAAGTCCGTGCAAGACTCCATACCTAAGGATAGGTAAAGCTCTCCGACACCTTTGGAGTTGGTACCATCAATTAACGGTTTTGCCTAATTAGAACGTAAAGCTTCTACAACCCATTTAATCCCTATAGAACTTGACTTCTTCTCGAGGTTATTTTTTTCAACGTCTGACTAAAGAAAACTCGTACAATTTTAAAACTTTTGACACTTTAAGATCATGCATATACGAATTCTATCCTTTTTCAAGACTACGTAACAGGAATTATTGTCCTTATTATATCTCTATGATTTGTAATTTAATGTATTTAAAGAAGAAGTACAGGTATTTTTTTCTATATTTATAAACAATTTTCCGTTAAAGATAACTTTTTTAATCATTTTAGTCTCTTACTCAAATAAAGTTTTTTTATTTAAGCAATAATTGAAGATGTAATAAAATTTAATTCAAAGTCCATAATGGCAGACTTTAATTTAATCCCAGGGATGAAAACGGTACCTCATTTGTTAATTAGTACGTTTTTAGTTTTAAGAATACCAATATACGACAGGGCCTAAATTTTTTCCTTTTTAAGTTTGTTTCTGGATAGAATCATAAAAAAAATTATTTGGCATTGTACAAAATTATCATGTAAAAATACCTACATGAAATAATTATAATAATCCAAAATCAGAATATCATCACTTATAAACCAATAATAAATAGTCACAAGCACTTCTTAATAAAACTGGATAACTTCAGGTTAAAGGGTTATCCACTAGAGTGCAGGTAGGTCCTCTCCATCATAATATTATAATTTCGTTCTGATAAACGATTAACAAAAAATCATTATAAGTTCTCATATAATAGGTGTAAATAATCTATTCAATAATTTCCATTTGTAAAAATCATAATTTATTTATGATTTTTATATAAATAATAAAAAAAATTATGATTTATGTAATATTTATTAAAAATTGTGTTCTTTATAAATACATACATTATAGTGGTTTAAAGAAAATATAAGGTACATTAATGTTTAAATGGTTTTGTATAAATTTGATGTTAGATATTTTATACATTAATAAGTTAATACTATTATTATTATTATTATTCAGCTAATTAGAGATGTTGTGAAAGGTCAGATTTATTACTTAAAGTTTTATTCCTGTTCGAATTGAATATATTACAGGTAAGGTATTACACCGTCTGTCGGGATAGCTATTATGCTAAAAAGTAAATACCAAATTATGTTCAACTAAAGTTAATGCAACATTCATTGAGTGTTATACGATATGAAGTTTTCCGGGTCAGCTTGTTATTATTATTATATTACCATAAATTAATACAATAATGTAATAATATGACAAGTAGAAAATAATTATTTCAATTTCAACTTTGTCGTTGTAAAATATATACATATATATATATATATATATATATTAAGATTTCACATAAACTCGTGAAATATCAATCAATGTTCAAACCACAATATGAAATGGGAAAACAAGACTAAGATGTTCAGTTGGGTATTTGACTCTGACAAAGACAGCTTGTTACGGTTGAAAGATCTTAGTCTTCTTTTCCTCTTTCTTATTCTGGTTTGATCATTCATATATATATATATATATATATATATATTATTACTAAAAATAAGAAACGGTCCACAAGGACTATAAAACTTTAAATTCCACAAAGCACGACACAGAAAAGAGAATACAAAGAAAACTTACAGAATTCAATATTTCGAACTGTTGTTCGTCATCAGGAGAGTAGACTAGAAGAGAGGACGAAGTGAGAGAGATCTCCCCACGTCGAAGAACGGAGCGCGAAACTACTTCGTCCTTCTCTCTCACTTCGTCCTCTCTTCTAGTCTACTCTCCTGATGACGAACAACAGTTCGAAATATTGAATTCTGTAAGTTTTCTTTGTATTCTCTTTTCTGTGTCGTGCTTTGTGTAATTTAAAGTTATATATATTATTATATATAGGTGTTATTTAATCGGGATTCGGTCAAATTTTCTAGATTCAAAAATCAAACTCTCATTGCCGACGTTTAGGTTTTATTTTAAAACCTTTAGAAAATTTGACCAAATCCCGATTTAATAACAAACCTATTCTATCAAACGGTGGATATATTATTAAATCTGTTATATATATATATATATATTATATATATATATATATAACAACAAACAGCAGAGGTTATTGAGGGTTGGTCTAAACAAACAAACACTTCACTTAGGCCAACGTTTTGCTATATTTATATAGCATCATCAGGGCTGTACAAATAACAAGATATACGTCCGACAGATAGACACAAATAAAACAGTAGTAAATATTACAAAACTGATAAGACAGGTCATACGACAGGTTATAACAGGTTGTCCAGAAAAGCTAAGCATTTATAATATTGCAATAAAGTTTACTAAGATTGGCAATGTCTGTTTTTTTATTGCATGAGTTCTCTGATTTTGAAATATGAAACATCTCTTTTGTTAAACGTTTTTTTGGTTTGGTTCACAATTAATTATTTTTACTTCATCAAATTTAAAACTGTGTCTACTACTGATGGTATGGTCAGCCAACGCACAAAGAGGTTTCTTAATTTTTACATCATTTCTATGTTGTTTAATTCGACTGACTAAATACCTTCCAGTTTGCCCAATATATTGTTGACGACAGTCTCTACATTCTACAGAGTACACCACACTACTCAAATATATTTTTGGAATTTTTGGTTTTTCTCTGGAGAATATAATGTTTTGTAGATTCTTTCTTGTCTTAAAAGCAATTGTACACTTTACCTTGTTATTAAGAGCTTTTTTAAGTTGCTCTGAAAGACCTTTATTATTTTGGCCAGTGTCTAATGGTTGAGAATGAACTTGAGGTTTCTTTGAATTTAATGAGAGACGGTCAAAATTAGGTAAAATTTTGTTGATTTCTGTTCGTGGAAAATTGTTTTTTACCAAAATATTTTGGTAAAATATCGTGGAAACGATTCGACAAGAGGATGGTTCTATCAAAGTAGATTGGTGTAGGAAACCTCAGAAAAGTGACCGGTATTTGAATTTTTTGTCACAACACCCGTTTCAACAGAAGATAAATACTGCTGTAACCCTTAAAAATAGAGCATTAAATCTGAGTAACCAATGCTTCCATAAGAAAAACATTAGAATAGTGAAAGATATTTAATAGTGAACCAAGATGAATCTATTAATAATTAAAATCCACACATTAGCTAATAAACAACGCGTAATACTATAACCAAGTATGTGTAACGTATCTCATCGACAAAGAATTTTGTGTAAATCATCCAACATGATTTTGGGTGAGATTTTATTCATTACTGAATCCTAGAATTACAAAGAATGCTGGAAAAAACTATGACCCATCCAAATCTTTTTATCCAGGTCAACAATCAGATGTTGTACTTTCCCGAAAACTTCTTAGCCTCCTATTAAACCTTAGTACTACCACTTTATATCTCTTGAACACTACTATAAAACCATGAACACAGCTCTTTTAAATAGCAGAACATTCTAATATTTAAAAGAAATTATTGACCTCACAAGTTATACCAGCACATAAACTTAGCAGTAGCATGACGTATACTGCAAGACACTCAACTATTTGTTAACCATTGGTTTAAATTGTTGAAATAATGATTATTATTGACTATTAATAACATGATTACTCAAACATCAGGTATATTGGTTGGTATTTACCTGGTAAATAACAGGTAATGCTAATAATTTAATTTACCGACTAATCTCTTCCATCTTTGTGTTTGGCATTTCGTTTTATTACTTTATTTTATTTCTTAGTCACTTACTTCCATGATTTATGCAAGTAAAGAAGATATTATCACATAAAGTATAACAAATAATATATATTCTCTTATATATTATTGTGTAATTCTATAAAAGTATAATTGTATATTTCTCTTATTAACAATACTTGCACAAGATGTGTACAACATTAAATATGGAGTATACTTTTTCTTAGCGGGTATATTGTGTTGAAAAAGTCGACCTATAAGAATAGAGATTTTAACAGGAGAATACATAGGTAGGCTGAATAACTACTGTGCAAAATAATTAGACATATAGGGAAGAATGAAAGGACTGTGTGTGTGCGTGTGTGTGGTATGTGTGGTGCGAGAAAGTCTGACAATGTAAGAGAGAAAATAAGAAAGAATAATAAAGAGTAAGTGAGTACGAGAGGAACAAAGATAGTGAATACGTGTTGGAAAGAAGAAAAGAAAAAAAGAATTAGAAAGAGGAGAGGTAGAGACTCGTTGTAAGTAACTGGGTAAGTATTTGTGTGTGCGTATGTGTGAATGACCAAACGGGTAACAGAGAGTGAATAAGTGAGCTAAGAGAGAGAGAGAGAGAGAGAGAGAGAGAGAGAGAGAGAGAGAGAGAAAGGAAGTACATGTACTCCTCAATTATCGGCGGTAATTCAGATCAACGTCCATCGTTAAGCCAAATCGTCGTTAAAACGAATGTGTATAGATATATCAGTCAAGAAGCTCATAGTTAGCTTACGTTACACTCTTTTTTTTCAAACAATATACCATTGTATATAACTCTTGTTTAATTGTTTTACTCATAAATTTCAAAATCATAAAAACCTAGTTTCTACATCCAATTTATGGTACTAAATGCTGAGAAATATAGTCTCTATTCGCATTGTCGTAACTCCAAGAGAATTATGATAAAGAAATATTGGGTTAGTCAAAGTCCCGTTGTAATTCTGAGTTGTTAATCGAGTACATCGTTAAACGGGGGATATGCTTGAATGAAGAACTGCTCCCAAATTTTACAAATATACGATATATATATGATCAAACCACAATATGAAATGGGAAAGCAAGACTAAGATCTTTCAACAGTAACCTTTCAATATATATATATATATATATATATATATATATATATGAGTCGTTAAGGCTGAGTCGTTATCAGCCTTTAGAGCGATTCTCATCTATTCCTGACGACGAGGACATCAAAATATACTAGTGAACTCAGTGATTTCTTTTCTGTGTGTTCTTTTGAAAATTCTAGTTTATTCAGTTCAAAGAATTGTTTCATCTAATTGGTATATATATATATTGTAGCAAAATAAGAACTAATTTTCTATTAAATGATGTTAATAAAATTTCATAATAAGTATCTGTAGATGAAAGAAAATCATTAGATTAATTTAATAATTTCATGTATATGATTCATAAGAAAATTATGTTTACTAAAAATTATTCTCCGTCGGATGTCTAAAGATATAAGTATATAGAAACCATAACCTCAAAATACCAAAGAAAAACTTTTTTTTATAAAATTTCCACCATATTATTTGTTGCACTTGCTTCCTTTCAGCTAGTCATCACATTTCTTACAGATTTTTTCAGTTCAGAAAAGTGAACGGGATTATTGTATGACAAACACAACTCATATTTGATATTATAGGAGTTGAGAAAAAAAAAAAGGATTTGTTATCCGGAACTCTCTTGAGGGCATTGAAAACCAATTTATTTGGAAGCAAATCTCTCTGAGATCACCTTCTCTCTTTGTGTTTGGCATTACATTTTATGGCTTCCCTTTGTTTTTTTAGCCACTTATTTCCATGACTTATTCACGTATAGACGACGTTATCATATGAAAATGATATATATTCCAGTTATGTAGTGACATAACCAATTTAAAAAATAATCTTTTAAAATAAGTATTTTATATATTATTTTCTACAATATTTTTATTTTGACATTTGGTGTAGTTTATATTAAATCTTAAGTAAAAGTTCCTTATGTGACTTTAGACATTCTCACAACATCACACATAAAATTTATTCCTATATTTAGTAATATGACCTAAAACACTCTTTTGATGAAAATACAAAATGGTCTCTGTACCAGTGTGCTTTTAATTTCTTTAAGTCTCTTCATCATTACTGGTAATATGTACTAATATATAACCAGCAGTTTATACTATACAAATACATTTTGAGTTTGATGTGACCGTAGGGCTGTTAAAAAATATCGACACAGTGTTGGGACAAGGTGTTTTGAGTCACTTGAATCGTTCAATTTTTAGAGTGTAGTTTATAAATCGTGTCCTTCTTTTTGTAAAACAAAATAAAAACTTAAAATTGTAAGTATTTCATTGGATATCGAATAAATAAATAACGTGGTAGTTTATATAATCCCTACTTTTGCAACTAAAAATCAATGAATAACCAAAAAAATTGTAAAGCTTTATTGACTTTTATACCAAGACTGAGCCCGTTATTTGCATTTAATAAAACTTGGATTGGTTTTGCATGGAACTAGTTTTAGTTTGGTTCAATAAAGCCCTAGTAACACTAATGAAACTCAGTTGGTTTTGAAATGAGAACTGGAAATAGAAAATTAGTGACTCTCTGAGTGGTCTAGTGGTTACTTCTTAACTACTGTCTCTACCCCTATTCATAGGGCCAACTCAAAATATTATCTTCTCTGGATTTATATTTAAAACAACTCCTACTAATTTTACATTACGTGTAATCATACAAACAAATCCATTGTAAACAAATATTTTCATATTATTTATTCATATTCAGAGCTTATTATATTAATATTAACTTCTGATTTATTCAATTGCAAATTATATATTATCAATATTTTGAGGACAAAAATTAATAATAATTTAAAATATCAACTTTTAAAATAACATATTGCTATATAGAAGTTCCTAAAAGGGTTATTTGACTTCCTATAACATTTTTTTTTATTGTTAGAATCACTTTATTGATTTTGATGTTCCATCATTCTACAAACTTTGTGCCTACTTTGCTAATAATTGGAAGCCAGCTGAGATCAGTGGTTGACGTATTCTCCTTGTAACTGCTAGGTCCGTGGTTCGATACCCACCTGGCACTCGATTTATTTACGTTATGAGACGTGAATAAATCTGAGCACAGCATCCCTCGGAGAGGACGTTAAACCGTCGGTTCTGAGCCTTTATGATGTTAGGTACTTGTTAAAGATCCCTTCTCTAAATAGTTTGAGTTAGGCAAAATTTAAGAATCTCAATGTAGAATCAATAGGTGATGTGGCTCGCTCATTACTAAAATGGGTAACAAAAACAAATGATAGGTTATTGAATTTGTTTGATATATATATATTTATTATATATATATATATAAATAATATATAAAATTTCAGTTGGGTTTTTGACTCCGACGAATACCACTTGTTACGTTTGAAATATCTTAGTTTTGTTTTCCCATTTGAATATATATATATATATATATATATATATATTATCAAACAACTATATCAAATGGGAAAACAAAACTAAGATCTTTCAACCGTAACAAGTGGTATTCGTCGGAGTCAAAAACCCAACTGAAATTTTATATATTATTTTTATATATTTCTGAAATTTTATATAAATATATATATTATCAAACCACTATATCAAATGGGAAAACAAAACTGAGATCTTTCAACCGTAACAAGTGGTATTCGTCGAAGTCAAAAACCCAACTGAAATTTTATATATTATTTTTATATATTTCTGAAATTTCATATATATATGTTATCAAACCACTATATCAAATGGGAAAACAAAACTGAGATCTTTCAACCGTAACAAGTGGTATTCGTCGAAGTCAAAAACCCAACTGAAACTGGATTTTTGACTGTGACGAAGACCGCTTGTTACGATTGAAAATCTTAGTCTTGTTTTCCCATTTCATATTGTGGTTTGATCATTGATTGTTATTTCACATGTTTATGTGAAATCTTTATATATATATATATATATCAGTATTCGGAAGACCACAAAATAGACGAACGCGTACTCAAGGATATAATTAAGAAGAATATAAAATGCACCTCACCCGAGGATAAGGTCGCCTTAATAACCTATTATCGGAGCCCCACCATAAGCAGCCTAGTGATGAGAAATAGCAATAAGGTTAAAGATTCTCAACTGAAGGAGTCTAATCTCGTGTATGAATACACCTGTCAAATCGGGGACCGTGAGCCCTGCAACGATTCATACATTGGGATGACAACTACATCACTGTCGAGAAGACTTACCATGCACCTTTCTATAGGCGGTCCCAAGAAACATTCAGAGGACAAGCATAATACCAAAATAACTAGAGACCTACTCGTGAGTGGAACTAAAATAATTAGAAAAGAAAACAACTTCAATCGGCTGCAAATCGCAGAAGCAATAATAATTAAACAGAATAAACCTACAATAAATATTCAAACGGGTAGTAGTGAGAGAGTGCTTAAACTATATGCGCCTGATTGGATGAAAAAACCGTTAACTGTCAGTACCCCCACCCCACCATCCACCCCATCTCAGTCAGTTGCTCTTGCGAATCAGGCCGAAGAGCAGCTACTTCAAACTTCTACTATATAATGTGTTTTAATACCAACTCCAAAGACTAATAATTTTCCTCTTTGTTTAATTAATCACCCTGAAGATGACTGGAAGCCAGTCGAAACATGTCGGTTATAACTTAATTAACATTCTCCAACGTTTGGATGAAGGAAAGAAGAAGGTATTCAGAAACCTTGAAAAACTAGTGAAGAAAATGACATCAGCGAAATACGGTCAGCTGTTCAACGAAATATATATATATATATATGTGTGTGTGTGTGTGTGTGTGTGTGTGTGTGTGTATGTGTCTCTTGTATGTGTTTGCACGTGTGTGCGGCTATCTAAAAAAAAAGGGATTCGAGTTACTGTCAGTCAATGTCATACTCGTATTTATATATCTTCAGGCATGAAGATTAAACAGTAAACTGGACACGAATAATGCATTTTTTTGTGGATAGTTTTTCTAAAAATTAATATTTTGTGATTTATTGCAAATATCTCACACCATTTTGATTAAAATCGCTTTATATCTGGGTTTTTAATCAGCATTTGATATGTATAGAGTGCAATCTGTCTAGAAATTGTTTTTCAGATTCAGTTGATTAGAAAACTGTTCTGTATTGAAAATAAATTATTAAAAAAAAACATAGTTAAATAAATACAAAAACTAATCTAGAAATAGTAAATATGCATAAAATATATTAAATTTTGTCTGTAGACTAATCAACATAGATAAAGATAGTCTGTGTCTGTTAGAAATTATATTAGAGTCATAAATTAATTGTTTGGTAAAACATTGATTAAAGAGTTCTAAGAAATTATGAAAATTTGATTCCTTATAAATAAAGAGTACGAGTATACTAAAGGCTGTTATGAAGGAAGAACTCATAATTAAAATATTCTTACTTTAATTAGTAACTTTTGAAGTCAATTTTGCGTTTTATTGACAGTCATTATTCCAGTTGACTATTTATATTAAAGAACTTATGCAGGAATTAATTATTATTTTTTGAAATATTTAAAAGTGTGTAAAAACAGTATAAAGAAATAAATGAAGTCGTGTGACGTTTTACAAAATTAAGTGCTACTTACAATTGGCAATTAATGAAAACAAATACAATTCCAATAAAAAATATCGGAAGTGTTACGTTTATAGATAGCACCGTTTGACAAATCTTAAGCACACTTATCAGGTATACGATTGGAGAAATACCTGGAGGAAAATATTTTTAACATTTTTTTTATAACATTTCTTCATATAAAGGTAGATTATCGTAATTTGTATCAAAATATTTGGATTATCAAATAGAATACCAAAAAAGTGTGCCCATTATTCTTCTACAAAACATTAATCCATCACGACTGCAACAGTACCAGCCTTTTGGTGAAGGAATTGATGAACAAAATAATTGAAGCTAAAAATTTTAAACAGAAAATTTAAAGGCGGATGTGTTTTTTTGTCACAAGTTCTACTGATTCGTCAGATATGCTATTCGAATTCAAATGTTTATAAGTTTCCGGTGTGGCATGCCTTTGCAATGACCATCAACAGAACACAAGGAAAATTGCTACAATTGTGTGGAATGAATCTGGAAAATCTATGCTTCTCACATGTATAGCTGTATGTGACATGCTCATATATAGAAAAACCTTATGATTTATTTATTTACACACCAGAAGGAAAAAAAAATTGTAATTCATACTGGCGCAATCTGCCATAGTGTGGTATTTACTCATAGTAGAAGATTTCAAACATTACTATATGCAGGACTTCCTAGATTCCTCTGAACCCTCTCCCAGCCCTCCTGTAGATTGACATCTCAAGAGAGCAGGTAATTAAAAGTTGTTGTTACTTATAAATTGGTTCATGTTTTATTTAGGTTCAGGATTAATTAAGTCATTTTTCAAATAATTCACTCTGATGTTCTTAAAGCTAACACATATCCATATTTTTGTTTAGATGTAAACCTGAATAAGTTGTTAGTTTTTATATTAAACTTATTTTGTTTAAAGACATAATTTTTAAAATCCCCCCAAAAAAATTTTGTATAACCCACATGCACTTCAATAAATACAATTCAATTGAAAATTTCAATAGCCATACTTTCCTAAATAAAACGACTAAAATTGCATAATGATATAATCCAAAAACAATTGAATATTGTCGTAGATTGCAATAAACTTTATCAATTGGAAAATAATTTTTGCCTTTTAGTTTTTATTCCTGTTCGTATTGAATATTTATAAGACAGGACAATGCCTATCAGGTTAGCTACTATGTTAACAATTAACACTAAATTAAGTTTAGCTAAAGTTTACATGGCATTCATTGACCTCTATGAGGTACGAAGTTCTCTTTGTCAGGTAGTTACTCTAATGTGACAAATTCAAGTTTTCTACCTTCTTAATTTTTGACAATAACCTATCAGTCTTTCAGGTGTTTTCAACCATTAAATATTACAATAATATTTACTTTTTTAAGATCTTATGATAATTTATTAGCTCTTTTATTAATTGTTGATGATTAGTTATATTAATAGCTAAAAATTATTGTTTTTCAATTGTACTTTCTAGCATACATTTATTGTAAAGATTTATTTATTAGTATTCATGGTATTCGTTTAAATTATAGATACTCGAGTCATACTTCACAATGTTTAAATCACAAATCAGGTCCATCAATATGGACTTGAGATAAACTTTTTAAATAAAATTTAATCTTCAGCATTGAGAGACTGAAAAATATAGTTATTTTTTCATTTTAGACAAAATGAAACCTCTCAGATTGACTACAATAGTTAATATTATATATTTTTTGTTCATCCGTGTAAAGACAGGGAAAGAAGTTAGTTTCTTCAAATTTATATTTGTCAATCTTATAATGTATGTTAGAAGGAGTATTTATTCATTTTCAGATATTTTTTAATTCTACTTGAGATAAACTTTCTAAATAAAATTTAAACTTCAGTATTGAGAGACTGAAAAATATAGTTATTTTATCTAACATTTATGTATTAAAGAGAAAATAAATTTACAGAAAATATAACATACTTAATAATAGAGTATAGTTGATATTTGAAACAATAAATCATCACTAGAAGAAAATGAGAAGACAATGCACCTTCTTTTCTGTGCATTTTCTGATCTCTATTTTCTGATGATTTCGTTTTCTGATGGTTACATTTTCTAATGAAATATCTATTCCAGTAATTGCTATTCTTCTCTTCAGGGCATAAGTAATTTTTAATGGTAGATAAACATAAAGTACAGTTTATATCTCTTTTATGAAATCCCTATTATTAGCAGAGTTACAGCATTCTATTTACATGATTGTAATTATTGTTTATATTATTTTTTTCTAGTTAAATCAAATTTAATATTAAATTATTATTTTCCTTATATAATATAGGGATTAATTCAGTTTGAAGTTGAATTAACATAATGTTCATAATAATAACTTGAATATGTTTACTACCTATGCATATGCACATTAATTAATTAATTATTATATAATAATAATTAACATTTTGTTTGATATTTTAATGCAATATTGATATATTTATTTTAATTTGTAAAGCATAAAAAAAAAGGGAGTAAAGTTTTCTAATTGAAGTTTAAAGCTAGTGAATAACTTACTTTCTTTAATTGACAAACTCATTAACTTTTAAAAGAATACTAAAAACAAGGGATTTTTCTAATTACTTTTTCCTTGGATATTTAATTAACTCAGGGTGGTCAATCGAATGGAACATGCTGTTTCGAGATGTGGCCGTTAGAATGCAGGAGTGGCTTGTTTCAAATGTGAACTATGAATAGAACTTTCTTTTACATTTGTTGTATTAAAATCCAAGATATACTCTTTCATTTAATTTTATTACATAAAATAATACTATTTTAAAAATCCTACAATCTAAAAATTTGATAGTTACATATTTTTAGTCTACACAATTACATAAATATCACATAATACTATAAAATTATAAATATTATAATAATATTGCATACTAAATATAGTCACTTTTTTTTTAAATTATAAAATACAAGGGTACTGTGAACACATTAAAGTCAGATTGGAAGATATTGCAGTCAATTGTACATTCAAAGTACATTTTAAATATATCTCTTTTATATACGTACATCTCCATCAAAATGACTAAATAATCATTAAATATACAAATAAATATATGAATAAAAATATATGTAGGCTAAGTGTATTCATGATTATATGTTTTGTTTCTGAAAACACTTTGTATTACATAATTTATTACTTTACATTATATTACATTAGAAGTAATGTAATTTATTACATAATTTTCTACCAAAATTACTGGAAATGATTATACAGAGCTTATTGTATTTGAAAGTGTCTTATCATTACGTCAGATTCTTTAAAAGCAGTGATTCTTAATTTCTAGGGAATTCCCAACTGCTTAAACTGACTTTTTTCAACTGCTTAAACTTTCCCAACTTTTTTCTGACGGAAAAAACCACTGCTTAAAAATTTTAATACAATCAATCTGTTTACAAATTGTGATTCATAGACTATTTTAATAACAAAAACAACCAATATATAAGGTTTTATATTATACTCATACAAACCAGTTGTAAGTCATGTTTGGGTAAAAGTGGCAACACTGTTGGGTTAGATATAACCATCATTACAAGTTCTTAGACTTACAGAAATGATTATTTGCTCGATACAATCCCACTTCTATTGTTCTTTTATTTTGTTTCTCTTTCGTATGATTGTCACTTCATTCTTTGAATTTCCTTTCTCTTCAGGTACCTTATAACCTACAGAAGGTAATACAGAATATTATATAATACTTATTATATATTGTATATCTTATTTCCTTATTTCATTTTTTCCATATATTAATAACCTGCATACCTCTTGTGTTCTTTTTTTGTATGTTTTTAGAGATTTAATAAATTTAAAAAAAAAACATAATTAATATTTTCATATGTATTTTATTTATGTACTAAACACAGCATGGGTTAAAAACAATTTTGCCAAAAATGGATGTTATGATAAAAAATAGAGGTTTAGCTCACTCAATAGTTGGGAATTATAGAAAATAAGATTAATAACTACTATTTTAACCTTTCTTTCTCCAAGTAAATAACAGTTAGTGTATTAGAGGTTATCATTAAGTTAATGACAAACGCTATTACCGCCTGTGCTTTTTTATCAGGAATAGAAATAAGTTGCCTTAGTTGGCTAAAAAAACCAAACAATTCTGATACCTCTTAAGATGCTTTCCCTTGTGTTCAATAATAATGCTAGATCATTCTACAATAAACTCTCCCTTAAAAATTAACCCAACGAGTTTTGGAAAATTATCATCTAATCCGTTTTTACTTAGTCAAAATGAGTCTTGTTTGGTTATTTTGGACAATCTGTGTACAGATTAATGTAATAAGAGGTTCTTCTGTCCCATATAAGCTTCTTCTGTCCCTCTGCAAATACTGTATTTCAAGCAACAAAGAAACAAAAAATGTTTACAAAAACAAACCTTTAAATTTTTTTTATATTGATTGTCTTTATAAATTATTAATCATTTAACAATTACTTAAAGAAATATAGATAGTTTTTATTTTATGTATGCTATGAATATCTGGTATATATTTGTATATATCATTTATGATACAAATATTTATACAAGAAAATATATTTTGTACTACTCTTTAATTACTTAATTATTACTCCTTAAGATATAAAGAAAACTATATAATGTGAAGATATGATAAGATATATCACTTAATGTAAGATATTAAGTATATATAAGTATCATATACATTATATAAGAAAATATATAATAAAAGATATAGTCGGATATTACGACAAGCTCAATAGTGAAAGGTTATATTCCTAGTTCAAGACAACATAATACATGAACACGTCGTATACATGGATATATCAATTCCGAATAATAGTTGCGTATTTATTTATTCTCTATATCTGTATTGTTTTATTCGCATTTAACATAGTTCTTTATTTCCCTTTATTATATTGATTTCACTTTTTATCTGTTCTTTACTTAGTTACATTTATTTCTTAAATATTGTTAGATTTTTATTATTTTTTCTAAGTAGGTTACTAGATTACTTTAGGGTTATTTGAAAATACTAAATATTCTATTTATTTATTTTTATAGAGATAAATATTTATATTTATAGAGACTTCATTCTACTTATTTAAAAAAAGAAGCTTAAAAGTATATTATTTACTTACTAACTTACTATATTTACTTCTAAAATATAGTTTATAGTATATAACTATATAACTAGTTTCTAATTATTTAGTAAAATAGTTTTAAGTATTTGATTATTTGTCATATATTATTAAGAGACTAGCAAAAATGTATTTCCTTTAATAATCTTACATATTTTATCCTTGTCTGAAATCTTGACTATCTCCTTCTTCAGAAATCTAATTTTATCAGATGACTTATAGGGAAGTTGAGAAATATTTATGGAATAAGTCTAATTCATGTTTACGATTCAGCGAAATTACAAAAAGAAAATTAAAGACCATCAATGTATCGAATGAAAGGAATATTTATTTATCTTAGATATTTAGGTTTTTTTACTTTTTTTTCCGTGGTAATTACATAAATAACATAATACTGTCGCAAATACTGTATTTCAAGCAACAATTTAAAAAAATGGTAACAAAAACAAACCTTTAATAACATTTTTTTTTATTAAAATTGTCTCTATAAATTATTAATCATTTAACAATTGCTAAAAAAAATATAGATATTTTTTTCTTTTTGTAAGCTATAAATATGTGTTATATATTTGTATTTATCATTTACAAGAATATATATACTGTATTACTCCTTAATTGCATGAAAAAATATACATTGATATTGCTTCTCGACCACTGATTTTTCAAGTTCACAGAAGGGGTTCTTGAGGATTTTGGTCCTAAAAAATCAACTCCTGATTGTATGCTGACGTTTTGGCAAAAGTTGTTTGGCATTTTCAAGGCTAAAAAGAATTTATTAACGACATAAGTAAAGGAAGAAAAATACATCCACGGAATACTAACCAACAGAAAACAAACCAAATAAACAAAAAAATCAGTAACAAGAGAACCATAAAAGGATCATAAAATACCCAGTGTTTATTATTAATTATTCAGACAACAAAACCCAATTTTCAAACAGATAAGTACACTATTACAAAGCTAATTCTGGGAGGATACCTCTATACAGAGCATTCAAGCAAAACAAACAGAAAGTAATAAATAAGTACGTCAGAAAATTACAAAATAATAAAAACAAAAGAGTTAGAAAATAAAAGAAATTAAGGGAAAACAAACACCTACAAAAATTACATAATAAATTATATAAATAACAAAATTTTTCTCAGTTTTCTTCACTGAACAGTTCAGTGTCACGTGTTCATTCAGACTACAGTTGTTGTTAAAACAGACTCTTTTTCTTTGTAAAATAATTTGTAATGTAATACTTAGTTTTTCTCTTTCAAAATAAAAACCGAAACGTTGGCAATGAAAGTTTAATTTGAACCTGAAGAACTGACCGAGTCCCGATAAATGTTAGTTTTGTATATGTATATATATAATATATATATATATATATATACCATGATAAACGAAAAACGGTCGGGCAGGACAGATTACAATTAAAATAAGCAGTGACACTTATTGAAATGTTTAATATTAAAAGTGAAAAATCTTAAATATTGAAAAGTGAGTCTTTGTTGTGTTTCAGTTTATGTGTCACTGCTTATTTTAAGTATATATATATATATAGTTTTCTATGGGTTGTCCGGGGAAAGGAATATGATTCGATGCGATGTTGACCAATGGGAGTAGAGTTACAGGTCCAAGCGTAAGGTCCCAGTTGCCCGCTGCTCAGCAAAAAGCCTTTGCGTTTCTGCCAAATGGTATAGAGGTTGCACAGTCCCTCTGTGTTAAATGATGTATTGGCAGAAAACATTAGCCTCACTTTACAGTGAACTCCTGTTCCCTTTCTATTTTTGATTTTTGTGGTGGTTGGGTGTTGTTGTTGTTTACTATTTTCTGTTACGGATATTGCTGGATATTTAAATGATACTCTCGGTTGTTTACTGCGAAAAGCCGCCTTCATCTTCATGCCAACAGGGGTAGAGGTTGCACAGTCCCTCTTGATTATTAAGAGATGTTGACACTGGAATCCAACTTCTTCTCGTAGAAACATCTTCAAGTTGTAGGTTTTGTATATTGATCTCTTCGGTTTCTTATGTTCATGTTTTTTCTTCAGTTGAATGTTATTGCTGCTATTGATGGGTGGCTGGTAGGTGATGAAAAGTTCTGCACTGTTGACCTGGTGGTGGTATTTGCGACATGTTTCAACCATTCTCTGGTTATCTTCAGGCAAGGAAATGGCCCAGACGTTGGTCCTTATATACAGTTTTCTATGGGTTGTCCGGGGAAAGGAATATGATTCGATGCGATGTTGACCAATGGGAGTAGAGTTACAGGTCTATACCTATACGCTTGGACCTGTAACTCTACTCCCATTGGTCAACATCGCATCGAATCATATTCCTTTCCCCGGACAACCCATAGAAAACTGTATATAAGGACCAACGTCTGGGCCATTTCCTTGCCTGAAGATAACCAGAGAATGGTTGAAACATGTCGCAAATACCACCACCAGGTCAACAGTGCAGAACTTTTCATCACCTACCAGCCACCCATCAATAGCAGCAATAACATTCAACTGAAGAAAAAACATGAACATAAGAAACCGAAGAGATCAATATACAAAACCTACAACTTGAAGATGTTTCTACGAGAAGAAGTTGGATTCCAGTGTCAACATCTCTTAATAATCAAGAGGGACTGTGCAACCTCTACCCCTGTTGGCATGAAGATGAAGGCGGCTTTTCGCAGTAAACAACCGAGAGTATCATTTAAATATCCAGCAATATCCGTAACAGAAAATAGTAAACAACAACAACACCCAACCACCACAAAAAATCAAAAATAGAAAGGGAAACAGGAGTTCACTGTAAAGTGAGGCTAATGTTTTCTGCCAAACATCATTTAACACAGAGGGACTGTGCAACCTCTATACCTATTGGCAGAACGCAAAGGCTTTTTGCTGAGCAGCGGGCAACTGGGACCTTACGCTTGGACCTGTAACTCTACTCCCATTGGTCAACATCGCATCGAATCATATATATATATATATATATTTATTTTATCAGTGAGGACCTAAACATGTCGGGCTATGATAATAAAAATGTGTTACACTTATCTATATTGTATCACAAACATGGAAAAAAAGTGCATTAGAGAAATTGAGAGACAGTAGAAAAGTGGTGAAATTAAAAATAGATTTAGAATTTAACAGGACATGCATAAATGAAGGTCTGCTCCCGAAATATATAAATATATATATATATACATATGTATATGTAAATATATATATATATGTAATTAAATGCAGTATTTGTTTGTTTTAAGAAGAAGAGTAATGAATGAAAGTTAGCGATTGGTGTTCCTTTAGACAAGAGATAACAATATATCAGAGGGGACTTGAATTGGTTGGCTCCAGTGTCAAGCTGAGCAGCAGTGGTTGCGATTTTCATGGATCGCCTTGTCATTAAGCGAAAGAGAAGCAATGAAAGTTTCATGAGGCCTAATCTTCTTACAGTGATGGACTGCCGGCACATCAATTTCTCCAATGGCCTTCAGCCAAACCTGATACCCTCTTAGTTGCAATGCCACATCACCCATACATCATACAAAACCCTATCCACTTCCACTAAACCCCTCTTATCTCTTATCGATAAACTGAAATTTGTCCATACCCTTTTGCATTTACAATATATTGTTTTCATTAATAAGATAGCGTTCATTCAGTTAGATAACATCATTCAAAATAAATAAGTTATAACATAACTTTATTTTGTTGTTATAATTTATAACAATAAACTGAACTCTTTAAATATAATACTATATTTATAATAATAATAATGATATATATTTTAATTCTATAACACTATTTTTTTTACAAAAATTAATAGAAAATCTTAATCATAAAGATTTATTTTATAAATTATTACAAAAATAAAGCACACTTATTGTCAAACACAAAAATAATTGCTTAAATTAGTCTGTTTTTGTAAGTCAATTATTATGTTGACCTCTTAGTTGTTATTACACCTGGCCCTCGATTTATTCATGTGGGATGTGTAAATCTGAGCACGTTGTCTCTCGTAGAAGGACGTTAAACCGTCGGTCCCGAGCCTGTACGATGTCAGGTACTCGTTAAAGATCCCTACTCTAAAAAGACTTGAATTAGGCAAAATTTAGGATTCCCACTGTAGAATTAATCTTTATTGTGTGTTATCACAAAGGGCCAATGGTCGGCCTACGTGTGTTCTCTTGTGGGAGTACCATTGCAACCTGACCTAACCTAGTTATTATTAGTTTAATACTAGGGTTTTTATTAGATATCTAATAAAATATGCTGATATGTTCCACTACTATTTATTTATCCATTACTTGTGCAATCTGTTATAGTGTGGTATTTACTCATATTGGGAATTTCAAAATTTTACGTCTCCGCACAGAAAAAGTTTAATATGAGAACTAATAACGTGATTAGAATACTAAGTGTTCGAAACACGTTGTTAGTTTGGATATTAAAATGTTTTTTTTTTTGTGGAAATGTAAATTTTTTTAAATTCCCCAATATGAACTTATTTATTATTTCAAAAGTACAACAAATAAAGGAAATTCTAATAATCTCTCTATGAGAGGGTAACTACTTTAAAGAAATAAAAAAACATTAAAATATGTTTTCCTTCTTTGGCAAACTATATCTATTGCCAATACAAGTAATAGATAATCCTTTAAGGACAATTTTGACTTACATTAAAGAAATTAAAATGCAATGATGATTTTAAAAATTACAAAGCCCGACTGAGTCGATGAGTTTCCGACATTCACTAACTACTACCCTAATAATGATAAATTTCTGATTGTTCCAGGTGGTGTTTTCAAATTTATTGTAACTGAAAAATAATAATATCTGTAAAAAAAAGAAATGAGATAATTAACTTCATTACCATAATTTTGATAATAGTTTACCACAGGGTATATTATCACCACATAAAAACTTTTCACATAAACACGTGAAATAACAATCAATGATCAAACCACAATAAAAAAAATGAGAAAAGAAGACTATGATCTTTCAACTGTAACAAGTGGTCTTCGTCAGAGCCAAAAACCCAACTGCTCCAGTTGGGTTTTTGACTCTGACGAAGACCGCTTGTTACGGTTGAAAGATCTTAGTCTTCTTTTCCCATTTTCTTATTGTGGTTTGATCATTATAACCACATATTCATAGCCACATTAAAGAAAAATAAACAAGATACAATTTATTGCTCAAGAGTTTGATATTATATTTACTTATAGTAAAGTTAAGTGTAGACTACTTCACATATTTTTATCGACAAACAAACAGACAGATTGTGTTTCTTTAATTGCTAAATCAGTACATTATTTGTTATTCAGTTAAGTTAAATTTGTTCATTCCCACAGTTTTTTATTTGGTTTGATCATTATAACCACATTTCAAAGACCCTTTAAAGAAAAATATTAACAAGAATTACTATTTAATTGCTTCAATGAGTTTGAAATTAATATTTACAATTATAGTACAATGTTATTTAGACTAATTCAGATATATTTTAAATATCGACAAAAAAAAACTAGAAGATTGTTTTAACTTTAATTGTCGAAATAACATATATTTGTTTATTAAGTTTAATATAAACCATGGCATCGCCCATGGTATTTTTTTATGCGTTAGTACTGTTAAATTTTAAAGAAGGGAACCCAATTTTTAAAGTAGAATAAAAACAGGTTAACTAAGGGGAAATTATTGTATTTCAATTTTCAACTTGGTTTGAAAAGAAAATATCAAATTTAAACAATCTGTATTTACTTATTTGATATAGATTTACTAAACTATGGAAAAAAAATCCATTCAAAGAAATGAAATTAACCACCACACAATTTTCACACACACAACACACACATACATGTATTTTTGTTGTTTCAATATAAAACATCAACCCATGTAATATATTTTATGCGATCTGAGTGACCATACTGTTAAAGTTTGCTCAAAGAAGGGTAAACACAATTTGATTAAAGTAAGCAAATAAAGAACAGGTTGCCTGTGTGGGGAACAATATGTAAACAAGTATATACATCTCTTGTTTAAATATAAAGTAATTGACATGTGTAAAAATATGCTGCCTCATAAAATAATATATTTATATTTTACTAAAAAAATAACACACATACAGAAACTCAAATACACATACACACCACACACAATATATATATATAGTATATATATATATATATATATATATTATATTCATTAAATACCTTGAATGAAAATATATATATTATGTATGCATATATATATAATATACTTGTTTATTTTTAGTCATAGTCCGTTTTTTGCATAACTTTTCTAATTATCTTATGGTTTATGGTTTTTAATCTTTCAGGTAAAATATTACACCAATGCCCCGAATGATTTATTATTAAGGTTACTCACACTGTTTCCGACGTCCCGATCAACTCTGATCATTTTCAAGAATAAATAATACAATAACAATTTCTTAACATTATCTAAAGATCAATAACAATTAATTAACACTAATAAAACTGATAATATACATTAAACTCATATTGCATTTTTTACTATGTTCAATGTCAACATAACCTTGACTTTAACAGGTTTCCTTCACCTGTTTTTGTCTAGTATGGCAACCAGAAAAAAAGTCGTATCGCTTAAACAGGTGTGAAATACAACACCACATGTTTAAAACAAGGTTTGCTGTCATGATATATATATTTATATATATACTTCGAATAAAATGAAAGGTCCGTGTGGACAATAAACACTTTAACACATAGAAAGAACACAGAAAGACACTACAGAACTCACTTCGATATTTCGACATCTGTCGTCATCGGGAAGAAGTGCGAAGTACTCGCGTTGAAGTGAGTTCTGTAGTGTCTTTCTGTGTTCTTTTCTATGTGTTAAAGTATTTATATATATATATATATATATATATATATATAAATATATATATTTATAAATATAAGTATATATATATATATACTTTAAAAACAAAAAGTCGATCCAAACTGGACACAAAGAAGGCGTTATGGTCCTCCCACTCTCTATTCTCCTAAAGACGGATTATCCGTAAATTTGAGTTAGTAGCTGTGTATTTTTATCTGTGTGTTACTAGTCTTCGGTTTTTGAACTTATATATATACAATCAATGATCAAACCACAATAAGAAATGGGAAAACAAGACTAAGATCTTTCAGCCGTAACAAGCGGTCTTCGGCAGAGTCAAAAACCCAACTGTGACCCACATTTTTGACTCTGACGAAGACCGCTTGTTACGGTTGAAAGATCTTAATCTTGTTTTCCCATTTCTTATTGTGGTTTGATCATTGATTGTTATTTCACATGTTTATGTGAAATATTTTTATATATATATATACATTGCTTTTTTTTTAAGGAGGTTGTTTCAGTTGAACCAACTTTTTTTTTTGAAGATAAAAAGCCGTGCAAAATATATCAGTTCCAGATAAGAAACTGTGATATATATATTAGGATATTTCAATTCAGTTTCTTCTCGTTATTTATGCCTCTAAATTGAGTTCAACCTCCGTCTCTTTCATTAACTGTAACAAGTATTTCGCCTTAGGCTGGAACAATATTTCCTGCACTGTTATTGCATTACTTTAATTTTCTCTGTTCTAATGAAATGAGTTACGTGCCCAGGGTGACAATAGCGATTTCTTCTTATATTTCAGCTTATTTCATCTTTTCCCTATATGAAAGCATCTTTTCCATTTTATTCTCAATTCATTTTGTATTTTTTATTTTATTTGCAAAAATTTTTTCAAAACAAGAAACGAAAGGTGAAGAGATAAGATTGAATAATAAGATATTTTATTTGACTGTTCGAGATTGAGTACGATTCATTCAGAAAAGACGAAATCATTAGTTTTGAACAGTTGTAGAAGTGATTTAATCAATTTACTGAGCAAATTGATATTTGCAAAATAAATATATTTTTTATAATGCATCAACGTCCAAACCCAGTAAGACAGAAAAATGAATAATATCTTGCAACTGTATCACGGGGTCTTCGTCAGAGTGGAATCTCTTCTGTGGATAAAGATGTAAAAGATAACCAAAAGTACATGGAATGTCTCCACTATCCCTGCATGAGTTAAATGAATATTCATGGCCTGTCACCATGTTGAAAGTGTGCAAGCAAGTTAGGCGAAAGGCTTACCGATCAATTCACACAATATCTTCTTTAAATGGTATTTTAAAAATTCTTTTCGAAGTTGGAAGCGAGAGAGAATGACTAACTGTAATTTCATTGCTCCAGTCACTCTAAATGTTCGAATCTCCATTTCTGGTCACACTGCAGTAAGAAGTAGCCCACTGCTTCGTGGCTGGCTTATATAACCTTAGCAATCATTTTCTCCATTCATATAAGCCAGTTATCAATGCCGTGCAAATATGATTTAATTTCATTAAAACATCTTTTGAATCTGTAAATTTCAATGGTTTACTACATATGTGTGTTAGACATAAAACGTTTGTTACTTTCCGACTTTGAAATGAAAACTATACTGTAATGCCACATATACGTGTTGAAAGTGATAGAATTAATTTATCGACACAACTACGTATTAATATGACGGTACACATTGTGCTACTTTTTGTCCTTGATATAAAAACTTCTTTAAGGTATAGCATCAGACCTACACATTGACAGCATTTCGCTTGTGCGTTATGATTCACTCAATAATTGAAAATTATCACTAGAGTGACATTATAAAGATAAATATTGACGACGATACATTATAGTTTCTCAAAACACCAAGCTATATTGAGGTATACTATAGTATCTCGATACACCTATACATTGAAGATGAATATTCTAAAAGAGTTTTGAACATCCGTAGAAACGATTTAATCAATTTTTATAATAAATTTACTGAGAATTTTGAAATTTGGAAAAATAAATATATTTTTTTATAATACATCGACGTCCAAATCTAGTAAGACAGAAAAAAGAATAAGTTCTTTCAACTGTAACACGGGGTTTTTGTCAGAGTCGAATCTCTTCTCTAGACAAAGATGTGAAAGATTATCAAAAGTACATGGAATGTCTCCTCTATCCACTAAAATTACCTGTACATACTTGTTTGGGGTAGTTCAATACAATGGTTGAAAGACGCTGTCTCACAACATACAATGTCTTAGAAGCTCCTCATTGTTCCATTTTCCTGAAAATAATAACAATAAAAGTGTTTTAACATCCATTATATTTGTTCTTGACAGAATGATTGCGACTCTCAAATCTGAAATCTTGTAAAAGTCCTCACTGAGGCATTCAATTTAGGATACACATACGACCTCACTTTCTTTGCTATTTTATATTATTTAAAATAATGAAGACTTGTATAAACTAATGAATCGTTATTCAAAGATCCTTACTGATTTAACTTAACCGTCAAGGAGCCCTATATATAATACAAGTCTGAAAGCTTACCAAAACTAAGATGGATCGCAAGGATTCGCAGAATAATGGGTTACTTTGTCATAATTATGAACTCTGACTTATCTGAGAGTAAATGTTAAGTAATCCATCAAACTGATTTGGAGTATATATTATTTATGTCAGGAATGAAAATAAAACTTTTTATGTTGAATTTGGCATACAAGATATCTAAATAGTTCACAATAAAGAAAACTTACTACTGAAACATTTAAAATACTTAGTTTATTTGTTATTATAATAAGTAAGCATTCAGGATCATGGATTATATTAAAAAAATAAATCATATTTTAGATTATGTTTAAGGATCATGTTCAATCATGTTTAAGGATTATATTAAAGAATAAATCATTTTTTAGATTATGTTTAAGGGATCATGTTTAAGGATTATATTAAAGAATAAATCATTTTTTAGATTTATAAAATCTATAACGATTACTTATATTAAAGAAATAAAAAATGTTTACAAACGAACAGATTGAAAAATAGTAATAAAATCGAAAACTTTCAATAACATTTAAAATATGATATTTTTAACTGTATGATAACGGGGTATGATAGAAAATTGACACGTGAATTTATACTTATTCACATTTTATTATTAATCAGGATAACCATGTGGAAAATATAATAGAAAAAATATATATATTGCTCAGATGATTTTAGGTTAGTTTAAATTAGAGATAATTTCAGGGTTTGAATTATTTTTATTTTGGACAGTCTAACAAGATTGTTACAATAGTAGTACTATTGTTTTATGCTAGTTGCAAGTTAACGTTATAAGATAATTTACACAAAAACGTTTGTGGCAAATGGCGAGACGGGACATAGGTCAAAAATGACTGAAAACCACAACACTGTTCACCTGAGTGCATTTAGCAACAACTTAGCAAAAAATTATAAAATAAGAAAACAATGGTTTGTTTATGTCTATAATATATAAAAAGCTGTAAAGGAAGATTTAGCATTTATTTTTAGACGCAATGGACATAATAAATCTAACATTAATGTGAAGGAATTTGTTACTATTATAATTTATATCTTTAGATTATTGCTTGATAATAACAACAATTTCTCAATGAGTTATACGATGCCTTAAAGGCAGAGAAATTGATTAAATTGTTTGTATTAAAGCAGAAATTGAATGCTTTTGGCTTAAGCTTCAATAGAATACGTGACAGGTTTGAGGATGATATATTTTGACAGTGAATTAGGCTTTCGCAAGTCCCTAGAGATTTGACAGAAACTGGTGCAAATCCTTGTTCGCTTTGCTTAATCTTCTCATGAACTGCTTTACATCTTCATCTTGATCCCGTATGATTAATATTGTCCCTTTCTAGATTCAAATTGACAGAGCGAAGCTCACTGGTTTCAGTAATAAACAAAGTGATTTTTTATACTGCTTGTTTGGGCACTGTAAATTGAGTTTTCATTGTTTTAAGAGCCATATTGAAGTGTTCAGTTGGGTTTTTGACTCTGACGAAGACCGCTTGTTACAGTTGAAAGATCTTAGTCTTGTTTTCCCATTTCTTATTGTGGTTTGATCATTGATTGTTGTTTCACGTGTTTATGTGAAATCTTTATATATATATATATATATATGTATATATATATATATAGTTAACACATGAAAGAGAAAAAACAAATAAAGACACACACAAAAGACTCACAACGATATTTCGACAGTCGTCGTCATCGGGTAGAAGTAGTCCCTTTGAGTAGCTGAAGCTAACTGAGTGGTAGGCCGAATGCAAACGAACACGCACGCACTCTGCCGGCTGCCCTAGGTAAGCTACTAACTACAGAGAGAAAAATAACTAAAAAGGACAAATAAAAGCAAATAAAAATAACAGAAGGAGAAGAATAGTAAATGAAGCAATAAAGAAATTAAAAAAAAAAATAATAAAAAAAAAAAAAAAAGAAATTAAATTAACGGTACAAGTTGAGGCCAGGAGGAGAGCGAGCTTTGAGAAGACAGATAATTGCCTCCTCTGAAGCTCTTAAAGTAACCCGAGAAGACTGAACAGGGATATGATTAAGGAGTCTTCTCGGGTTACTTTAAGAGCTTCAGAGGAGGCAATTATCTGTCTTCTCAAAGCTCGCTCTCCTCCTGGCCTCAACTTGTACCGTTAATTTAATTTCTTTTTTTTTTTTTTTATTATTATTTTTTTTTTTTTAATTTCTTTATTGCTTCATTTACTATTCTTCTCCTTCTGTTATTTTTATTTGCTTTTATTTGTCCTTTTTAGTTATTTTTCTCTCTGTAGTTAGTAGCTTACCTAGGGCAGCCGGCAGAGTGCGTGCGTGTTCGTTTGCATTCGGCCTACCACTCAGTTAGCTTCAGCTACTCAAAGGGACTACTTCTACCCGATGACGACGACTGTCGAAATATCGTTGTGAGTCTTTTGTGTGTGTCTTTATTTGTTTTTTCTCTTTCATGTGTTAACTAGTAGTCCTGTTGGACCATTTCAAGTTTTGTTTATATATATATATATGTATCTCTCAGTCAATTCACTCTTCTCCTAAGGATGACCGCCATAACGGTCGGAATATTGAAAAGTGAGTCCTATTTTTACGTTTCTTTCTATGTGACACAGTTTATTTTATGTGTAATCAAACGTTCTGGATCGCATTTCGTATATCACATATATATATATATATATATATATATATATATATATATATATATTTTGTAAAAGTTGGAAGCAGTCCTTCATTTAAACATATATTGTTAAATAACGCCCCATATTTGGCTTGTATCTGCTTCTTACACAATTTCTCCAGTTTCCGGAATTCCTTCCTCCTCTCTTCATTAAAACTATAAAGTCTATCACCGATATTACTAGCCGACATGTTTCGAATGTACCAAATTCATCATCAGAACAATAATAATAATGTCGACTAGTAATATCGGTGATAGACTTTATAGTTTTAATGAAGAGACGAGGAAGGAATTCCGGAAACTGGAGAAATTGTGTAAGAAGCACATACAAGCCAAATATGGGGCGTTATTTAACAATATATATATATATATATATATATTAATAAAAGTATCTACAGTGGGATAGAAACATAACTAAAGTTTATCGGGACTCGGTCAGTATTCAGGTTCAAATTAAACTCTCATTGCTAATGTTTCAGTTTTTATGTAAAACCTTTTTCATAGGCAAAAGTATAAATTTTGAAACAGAAAAACTAAGTATTTTCTTATTAAAATGCCGTAGTGACAGTTTATTTCCGAAACATATTAGTGATTATGTTAATTCATTGCAAGATTTAGTTGTAAATGACAGTTCTTTTCATAGAGAAATGGAGAAAGTAGTAAATGGGTTTAAGCAAAGTATATTGAACATTGAAATCAAGGTTAAAATTTGGAGTATTGATAATATTAATAGGACTATTAAAAATTGTAATGAAAAGGCAAATGAAAAATTACCAGATATTATTTTTAGAAACTATATATATACAATGGTCAGGCTCAGAGAAAGTACATTTATGAAATCTAAATAGAGTTTAGAAAAGAAACTATATAACCTAAAAGGAAAACAAGGTAAAAGAGTGTCACGTGTTCATTCAAACTACAGTTGTTAAAATCCACAGACTATTTTTCTTTATAAAATAATTTGTAATGTAATACTTAGTTTTTTCTGTTTCAAAATTTATACTTCTGTCTATGAAAAATGTTTTAAATAAAAACCAAAACGTTGGCAATGAGTGTTTAATTTGAACTTGAAGAACTGACCGAGTCCCGATAAACTTTAGTTTTGGTTGTATATATATATATATATAATATATATATATATATAATTAAATGAAACGGTTGAACGGACTTTTAAATAAAAACCAATTAAAAAAGATAGCACACAGATAGACACAGGAATAACTCACTTCTATATTTCGACCATCGTCGTCATCAGGAGGTGAAGAGTCCCTTTAGAAGGCAGGGCGGCGACTCTGCCTTCCTGCGGGACTCTTCACCTCCTAATGACGACGAAGGTCCAAATATAGAAGTGAGTTATTCCTGCGTCTATCTGTGAGCTATCTTTTTTAATTGGTTTATATATATATATATATATATCTGTGTATTTTGGAAGCAGACCTTCAATCAAATATGTTTTATTAAAAATTATGCCAATTTTAACTTTTGTTCTTTTTCGGGTTAATTTTTCCCGACAAAAAACAGATCAAACAAAATAAAATAAAATAAAACTGTTAGGTAGGAAATTTAGGCATATATATTGACACCATTGAGTTAAAATAAGTATTTATATCCGTGATTTTGGAAAGTTACATTAGTCCCGTTGATGATGGAGCCATTGCGAAACCGGGCGGGCGACTTCACCAGCGATAGACGAGGTATGACCGTTGATAATAATATCTTATTTACTAACCGCTGTAGCACTAACAATATGCATGTAGAAATGTTTAAGATTGGTATCTTATACGATATTGTATTGATGTTACGAAAAATGAATAAATCCACCTTTGCCAGACAGAAAGGAAAAAATGAGGTCAATTTCTCATTCTTTCTGTGACAAATGCTCTTTTTCTGAGATCATATTTAAAATATACAAAAATATCAAAAGTTCATATTGAAAATGGTGATATATTTAAAAAAAAGGACAGGGCACAATATTTTTATCCAGCTCTCTCACACTCTTTCTCTCTCGTAACCTTTAAAAGTTTACCCACATTAATCTTAAGTGCTTCAAAATATTTAATCAGAATTCAAAACTTTCCCTTATGTTGTTTTTGCTTGCTTATCAAGCATTTCACTAGAATATTCCGAAGTATAACTGAAATCATATTTTCAAGCTCTATACTGCTTCTACTAACAAACATTAAACAACTTCTAGAGGAAATTAAATTAAAATAATTATATTTTCCTAACTTGATGAATATCAGTTTCAACTTCTTGCTTTCGCAAATTCGAGCATAATACATTAGTTTGATAAACTCAGAGATCATAAGCATATTTTCTTATATGTAATATTTTTGTATTAAAAAAAATATAATTAGTCATATAATTTCATATATGAAAATAACAAATAAATATAACAAATAAATTGTATAATACCTTTTTTTTTGAATAGAAAATGAATATAAGTTTTGCATAAAATCAGTTTTTTTAACTTTTGTAATCATGAGATTTATGAATGTCTATACAGAGATCTAATATTATAAAATTATAATTATCACAAATTAGTTCTTTTTTAATACCTTCAGTTCTGATTTTCCTATCCTTAATTACATGATTTCGGTAAATGCTGTAGCATTTGAAAAACTGGACATGTTGGATTTAGTTTTCTCATCTTTAGCTTTTACAACGAAGCAACTTGTACCATATATACTAGTAAACATTTGACTTTTAGATATTTAAATGATCTTTTCGCCATTATTCTAATAAATAAGCAACTGGTATTTAAATGACTTCTTTATCGTGTTTTTTATAGTATTTTGTTTTGTTGTTTTCTTTTTTAATAATTTTGTTGATAATATAGAATCGCATCTTTTGGACCATATTTTTGTCTTCTGAGTCGAGATAACTTCTTTTCAAGAGATATCGTTGTAGTTGAATTTCCACCATTAAAACATTGACCATTATCAGGTAGAACATAACTTAGGATCGAATTCTTATATAGCCACCCCTATTGAAACATTCGCCTGCAAGCAATGTTCTACCCGATGATGGCAAATGATTGAATTATCGAAAGCTCACTATTAATTGAACCAATAGCATGTGTCTTGGGGAGAATATATTCCAACTCTAACCAAAGGACAGAAGATTGCCTGAGAGATTAAGGCCACCAGCGCTAAAATTGTGAGTGCAGAAGCTGCTGATGCAATCTTAAACAAAATATGTTTATAAGGAGACCTAGTGTCTACTTACACAAATATATATATATATGGGAAAACAAGACTAATATCTTTCAACCGTAACAAGCGGTCTTCGTCAGAGTCAAAAACCCAACTTTGACGAAGACCACTTGTTACGGTTGAAAGATCTTAGTCTTGTTTTCCTCTTTCTTATTGTGGTTTGATCATTGATTGTTGTTTCACGTGTTTATGTGAAATCTTTTTATATATATAAATAAATGTAGGTGTGTTCTCTAATCGGGATTCAGTCAATTTTCTAGGATAAAAAATCAAACTCTCGTTCCCAACGTTTCGGTTTTATTTAAAACCTTTTTCATTGACAGAAGTTAGAATTTTTTAATTAAGAAAATGAAATTAACATTATTTAAAGGAACAAAACCTTCGACTAGACTGTACAATGTTAACCGGACAAAAACCTTTGACTAGACAGTCTAGTCGAAGGTTTTTTCCGGTTAACAATGTTGTTCCTTTAAATGATGTAAATTTCATTTTCTTAGTTAAAAAATTCTTACTTACGCCTATGAAAAAGGTTTTATTTTTAATCAAAACTTTGGCAACGAGAGTTTGATTTTTTATCCTAGAAAATTGGCCGAATCCCGATTAGAGAACACACCTATATCTATCAAACGGTCGAGATATTATTGAATCTGCTATATATATATATATATATATATAGATATATATATAAATATATATATATATATTTCTATGAGTTGTCCGGGGAAAGAATATGTTTCGTTAAAATGGTGACCGATAGGAGAGTAGAGCTTGTAGGTCCATGCGTGCGGTCCCACTTACCCCGAACATGAGTTCACTGCAAATTGAGGCTCATGTTTTTTGCCAATAATCTTATTTCACAGAGGGACTGTGCAACATATATATACATATATACATATACGGTACCGTTTTCTTGACCACAAATTACTAACAAACACTTTTTATTCTTCTCGGAATTTGGTCAGGGTAAATATACGGAATCACCTTTTTGCCAACGTTTCGTCTTTATTTTAAGACATCCTCAGTGCTATAAACTAACAAAAAAACAATAAACAATGGACATTTCTCATTTCTACTTTAGAAACATCATAACAAATTGAATAAACTTACTGGCAAAAAGGTGATTCCGTATATTTACCCTGACCAAATTCCGAGAAGAAGAAAAAGTGTTTGTTAGTAATTTGTGGTATATATATATATATCAATGATCAAACCACAATAAGAAATGGGAAAACAAGACTAAGATCTTTCAACCGTAACAAGCAGTCTTTCCCATTTCTTATTGTGGTTTGATCATTGATTGTTGTTTCACGTGTTTATGTGAAATCTTTTTATATATATATATATCACCGATTAAATGAAACGATTCCACGAACTAAATAAACTACATTGACATAAAGAATACACAGAAATAAAACAGAAACTCAGTACGATATTTTGATACTATATATTTCGATGGACTCGTCATCAGGAGGAAAATGAAAAAGGAGAAAAGACTAAGACCTTTAAACTGTAAGAAGTGGTCTTCATCAGAGTCAAACGCAACAGAGTTGGCTTGTTACGTTTTAAAGATCTTACTCTTTTCTCCCTTTTCATTTTGCAGTTTGATCATTGATTGTTATTTCATGTGTTTATGAGAAATCTTGTTATATATATATATATTGGTTTTTCAGCTTAACAGGTTACGTCAAATGTACATTAGTAGTAAGTAATTATGATATAATATATATAAATATATATATCTGCAACTAAAAGAAACGGTCCAGCGGACTTTTTTAAAATAAAATAAATTCAAAACGAAGGAAACACACAGAAAGACACAGACATAACTCACATCGATATTTCGACCATCGTCGTCATCAGGAGGTGCGAAGAGCGAAGAGTCCCGTAGGAAGACAGGGCGGTACTCAGTACCGCCCTGTCTTCCTGCGGGACTCTTCGCTCTTCGCTCTTCGCACCTCCTGATGACGACGATGGTCGAAATATCGATGTGAGTTATGTCTGTGTCTTTCTGTGTGTTTCCTTCGTTTTGAATTTATTTTATTACATATATATATATATATCGATAAATGTATCGGCAGTGAAATAAAAACAAATTTAAAGTTTATCAGGACTTGGTCAGTTCTTCAGGTTCAAATAAACTTCAGGTTTAATCCCTCATTGCCAAATTTTTGGTTTTTATTTAGAACCTTTTTCGTTGCCAGAAGTATAAAATATTGAAACAGAATTATCAAAAACTAATGAAGTAGTTAGTTTTTCTATTACAAAATTTTATACTTCTGCTTATGAAAAAGGCAATGAGAGTTTAATTTGAACCTGAAGAACTGACCGAGTCTTGATAAACTTTAATTTTGTATATATATAAAAAATTATCACTAATATGTTTTTGTATATTTAACATATAAAGCAATGTTTTATTTGGTTGTTTGTATATTTAGAAAGGATAAACTTTTTTTATACATTATTAAATACATATCTCTGAGTTTAATTATTCATTCTTATTATTTAGCTTTTAATGGCATAAAAAATATGTTTTTTTATGCAACCTACCATTTTATATTTACTTTAATATTTATGTTCATGTTTGAAAAAAAATTTAAATATCTATCTTTTAAATTTTTTTGAGAGAGCACACCGCTATTTTTTTATTTAAAATTAAGAGATATTTCATGAATATTTTTAATCTGGTTAATATCACACAGTGTCCTTAATTATAACTTAGTTAACTACTAGGTTTACTTTAGACCGGGATTAATTAGCAAGTTTTAAGCGAAGATTAAAAAGTGAATAATGTCTGTTTAGTTTGCTTTTGTAGTCTTGTTCACTTCTGGTTCACCCTTGCTTTGTTGGACATAATTCCAGATGAACAGACTTTTAAATTAGGATTAGGGACAGGCTTGTTCATTGCATTATGGGCCAAACCGAAAAACATGAGTTTAGGGAATTAAGTAACACTGGTTTAATTATAAAGTTTTTAAGGCTTTGGTAGTTAGGGTTGGTGTAGGCCACCTGATGCCCCCCAACACTGTTATACCCCTAATGATTTAATCTTCCTAAATTTAGATTAAGAGCTTTTTAAATGGGTATTAACTGGTATTTGTAACAAAAACCAGTTTCAAATTATGACAGTAAATAATTTATAACCAATAATAAAAATCCGATAATATGAATTTAATTAATTGCTTTTATAAATCCTTTGCTAAACTGAAAGGCTAAACGCAATATCCTACCAGATCCAGAAATACTGAAAAATTACGTGACTAACCTATTGAACATCAAAAATGTTTAAATGTTTTCTGACATATTGTTCAAAACTTCTTATGAACAGCAAATGACAATTTTGATATAATATATCTATATTTTGATTGAACTAATGGTTATTAGTGACTTATTTAATGTACTTAGTAAAAAAACTGAAAAATTTTGTCAAGTTTGTTTACAGAAGATATTAATATTTTCTGCACTTATTTATCTCTCTCAAAATTTTTTTAATAGTAGCTATAAAAAAAAATTACGTTTATAAGTTATTAATAACAATATAACCTACATTGAATATCTCATATAATATACAATATTTGAAAATATATTTTTCAATTTTTATAGAAATATTGGTGTCTGGTGTGTACAAAACTAATGTTTAACAGACAGCATGCATACCATTAATGATGCTAAAAATTGGAAGTTTCGATCTAGCTAATGTCTGAATTTTCCATGTTGAAAATTGTAGACATCCTCCAAATTGTTACGCCTTGGAGATAGCGTAAAGCTGTTTGCTCCTAACTCACAAGGTGTCACATAATCGTTGAAGTTTAATCTTATAGACTTAAGAGACAGAATTAACCTGGTATTGTTGTCAGGTAATGACAAAATTTATGACTCCTGATGTAAAATTAAACTGGTTTTGTTGTCAGGTAATGACGAATGTTATGACTCCTGATATGAAATTAACCTGGTATTGTTGTCAGATAATGACGAAAGTTATAACTCCTGATATAAAATTAACCTGTTTATGTTGTCAGGTAATGACCAATGTTAAGACTCCTGATATAAAATTAACCTGTTTATGTTGTCAGGTAATGATGAATGTTATGATTCCTGATATAAAATTAACCTGGTTTTGTTGTCAGGTAATAACGAAAGTTATGACTCCTGATATAAAATTAACCTGGTATTGTTGTCAGATAATGACGAAAGTTATGACTCCTGATATAAAATTAACCTGGTTTTGTTGTTAGGGAATGACGAACGTTATGACTCCTGATATAAAATTAGCCTGGTTTTGTTGTCAGGTAATGATGCACGTTATGACTCCCGATATAAAATTAACCTGGTATTCTTGTCAGATAATGACGAAAGTTATGACTCCTGATATAAAATTAACCTGGTTTTGTTGTTAGGTAATGACGCACGTTATGACTCCTGATATAAAATTAACCTGGTTTTGTTGTCAGGTAATAATGAACGTTATGACTCCTGATATAAATTTAACCTGGTATTCTTGTCAGGTAATGAAAAAATTTGATACAGCGTAGAAAAGTAATGCAGAAACTTGTAAAATAATAGCAGCTCTGCAACTGAAGTCCTTTAAAGTGTAGACCTAGAAAAAAAAATTTCTAAATAAACAAAAACAATTCCTTTTGGATTAGTAATTCAATTGATGTTGAGTGTATTAAATTTGGTTCCTGTAAAGTAGAAAACAAATTAATAAATTAAGTTGTGTATAAAGTTGAATTAAACTTGGTGTCAAGAAATAAGGCAGACTGTGGATAATAGCTAGAAATACTATTAATCCAATGTTGGGTAGGGCCAAGCTCTGATTGTTAGAGATGTTTAAACAAATTGCTTGAAGAGAAAGCATTCCTTTGGAATGGGCAACTAGCCAGCTGAGAGATATTAAATATCAACAAAGTTCAAGAGTTTCTTTGTGCAACGATTAACTTTGTGGCAATGATTCAAATTAATTATTTTAACTTTATGTCCAAAACATTATTCTGCTAAGGTGGGGAAAGGAGGTCAAGTTAGAATTATTTGCAATATTTCTGGGAACTTACTACTTGACTCTTGATGATTTGCGATACTTCTAGGATTAGGAGTACTATAAACTATAAAGCTATATATATATCGGTAAAATGCTTAAAGACGAATTAGAGAAACGCATTATAAAATATATTCTTACTAGTATTATAACTGTATAATTATATTCACAACACATAACTAATGTATATAAAACTATACTGAAGCATCCAAATGAAGTCGTATCACTATGTAGACTTATCATTGCATTATTACAATCACAACTAATCAGAAATCGATTTATTTTAATTAGAGTCCGTAAGAGGGGGGCCAGGTTTGCTCAGTGGGAAGGTGCTCGCCTCTGAACTGCTAGGTCCGGACTTAGATACGAGGGCGGGTTGATAATTTAGTGACTTATTGAATTTCCTGCGCAGTTACGCCAAATGGAACAGTGCTGCTGTCATCTGTAATCTATTAGTGGACAACTATCTAATTATGAGCCAGCTACCACGTGCAGTCGCTGTTTGATAGTCATTCAAAGTAGACAACCTGGTGTATTTTTACGAAAATGGAAAAAAAGTGAATTTCGTGTGCTGATTAAGCATTAATTTTTACGTAAAAAATCTATCAATGAAACTAAGGAAAGACTTGGTAAATACTACGGGGACTCGGCATCATCAATTTTAATGGTTAAGAAGTGGTATACAGAGTTCCGTTGTGGTCGTACCAGCACTAGTGACGCCGAACGTTCAGGTCGACCAATAGAAGTGATCTCGCCGGAATCGTCGATAAAATCCATGAAATGATATTGGATGATCGGAGAATGAAAGTGCGAGAGTTGGCACATGCTGTAAGCATTTCAACTGAACGAGTACATCATATTTTACACAAATATTTGGACATGAAAAAACTCTTCGAGATGGGTGCCGCGATTGCTCACACTTGACCATAAGTGCAATCGTGTGACCACTTCAAAAGTGTTTAGCGATGTTCAGCCGTAATCCGGACGAATTTATGCGCCGTTTTGTTACTGTGGACGAAACATGGATCCATCACAACACGCCAGAGACCAAGGAACAATCAAAACAGTGGGTTGCTGTGGGCGAACGTGGACTAAAGAAAGCCAAACAGAGTCTATCAGCCAACAAGGTCATGGCCACAGTTTTTTGGAATGCACGTGGTGTCATTTACATCGATTACCTCGAGAAGGTAAAACGATCACCGGCGAATATTATTCAAAACTTTTGAACAGATTTGACGTTGATTTGAAGCAAAAATGGCCTCGTTTGGCAAAGAAGAAAGTGCTGTTCCATCAAGACAATGCACGTGTGCTCACTTGTCTAGTCACGATGGCCAAAATCCACCAATTGGGATACAAACTGCTACCCCATCCAGCATATTCTCCTGACTTAGCCCCCTGCGACTATTTTCTGTTTCCAAACCTAAAGAAATGGCTGGGCGGTATGAGATTTGAGTCGAATGAACAAGTCATTACCGAAACAAACGCATATTTTGAGAGCTTTGAGAGAACGTATTATTTGGAGGGGAAAAAAAAGCAGAAAAACGTTGGACTAAATGTATCGAGCTAAAAGGTAATTATATAGAAAAATAAAATGTTTCTTTGCCGAAAAAATTTTGTTTTATTCAAAAAGTTTTGTTTTATGAAAAAAGAATAGACCATCATCAGGCTATACGTAGAGTCCTAATATCATTAGGACATTAAAGAAACTCTCAAAAAAGGTATATATATATATATATATATATAACAAGGTTTTACGTAATACGTTAGATTAAAATCAGTGTCTAACAACCTCAAACCATAGTTAAAAACTTCAGAAATTGGAATAAGATCTTTCACCCAAAACAACTGATCTACTTCAGCTTAGTAATTTAGAGGTTTATATACACATATAAAATTGTCATTCATACTAGAATAATAAACATGTTCTTGTAAATATTATTAGATTTTTGCATAAAATGTTCAGAATAATTGAGTTAATGTTGTAAATATGTTGATTTTAAATTATTATTTGGTATGTTAACCCAATCGAATGGACTGCTATTGCCATTACACAAATAATTAAAAATAATAATCTAACATATTTTTTTAATGTTATATTGCTATTTTAATATTCTTCTCCAAGCAGAATAAGGTTTGAAACCACTTATATCCCAATCAACAATCGCTATATTCAATACTTTGTGTCATGAGCTATAAATATTCATTCAGCCACATTTTCTGGACTAAAGGATTCAAAGAGCTTTGCATTTAAATTAGTTGGGATTCCTTTATCGAATTTCCAGGCAGCACAGTAATTCTACATCTAATACTATGCTTTATTTTATATAAACAATAGGTAAGCAACTTTGCAGTCTTTAGACAGAGGCTTTCTGATAGTTAAAGTAATTTTCAGTTGTGTTAGGCTTTAACTTCAACAGTGGTTGACCTGGCCATCGCAGATTGTCAGCAAAGCTTAAATATTCTAATGAGTGAAATTTAATTAAACTTACCAAATCATACGTCAGTCTTTCAGGTTTAAATCACACTCTTAATGCTGACGTTTCAATTTTATCTAACACATTTTTCACAATCAGATGTAAGAATATTTGAATATAAAAAAAATATATTGGCATTACATTAAAACAGTAATATAGAATATGAAATAATAGTGTTTATACAACTGAATTATTTAGTGTGTATATATTTTACTTCCCTTTTCTCACTTTTTTAGTTCACTATTAATTTCTTACCTGTTGTTTTATTTTATGTTTAGTCATCACTGTTATTATTTGTTTATTTTCATTGATTTCATGATCATAATGTTGGTGACACTGAGTGACACCCAACTGAAGAGAAGAGCCTTCAAGTCTCATGAAGCCTTCCTCTTTACGCTTTTACCCTTCTCTTCTGAAGATGCCATCCATCTGATCAATAACCTGGACTGTGTTGAATTTTTATCTTTGCAGTATGCATATATGTATATAAATAATATTAATTAGGAAATGGAAAAAAAACAGATATCTAAGAAACCCAGTTAGATTTTTGACTCTGACGAAGACCACTTGTTACGGTTGAAAGATATCAGTCTTTTTTTTTCCATTTCTTATTGTTGTTTGATCATTGATATATATATATATATATATATAAAATAAATTCAAAACGAAGGAAACACACAGAAAGACACAGACACAACTCACATCGATATTTCGACCATCGTCGTCATCATTCTTTTTACAGGAAGCTACTCGGTGGAAGCAGAAAGAAACTATGTCTGTGTCTTTCTGTCTGTTTCCTTCGTTTTGAATTTATTTTATTTAAAAAAGTCCGCTGGACTATTTCTTTTAATTGTGGTATATATATGAGGAAGCCTTCATTTGGTTATTGGGTGCAAGAAATTCCCCTGGTCTAAATTTAATCAGATGATTCCCTTTTTTTTCAGCCTCGTTTATTTGTTTAATTTTATTTTTATGTTTTTTCCTTGGTAAGGTGGCTGCACTGCGTGTCATTGTATCGTTGTTTATATCGGCCAGTGGACGCATTTACGTCTCCGTTCCTTCATTCCTTCTCCTTTTTATTTTCTTCTTCTCTCCTGAAGACGGCAAGACGCCGAAATTATCGAGATTCGTGAGTGCTAGTCCTTTTTCTTGTGTTCTCTAGCTGTAACTTTAATTATATATATACCATATATTACCATATATATATATATAAAGCTTTCACATAGACACGTGATATAACAATCAATGATCAAACCACAATATGAAATGGAAAACAAGACTAAGATCTTTGACTCAGTTGGGCTTTTGACTCTAACGAAGACCTCTTGTTACGGTTGAAAAATCTTAGTCTTGTTTTCCCAATTCATATTGTGGTTTGATCATATATATATATATATATATATATATATATATATATATATATATAAAATAAATTTAAAACGAAGGAAACACACAGAAAGACACAGATATAACTCACACCTCCTATATAAATCTATATATTATAATAATAGTAGTGTATAGATATAAGTATTGTCTAGTAGAAGTACTGGAATTTAAATTTTAAATTTACAAATATTTTTATTTGAAAAATAGTAAATTAGAAATTTTAATCAAACAGGTGGAAGTTGTTGTGTGCTTAGAGTTATAATTAGGTCAAATTCAAATTCAATTAGAATGTTTGCATGTACATCAGCTGTTATTTTACGTATTTTGTGAAATATTGGGGAAGTCGTTTTGCAAGAAAATAATATATTTGAATACTGAACTGGTATTAATATAAACAAATAGGGATGGACATATGGAGATTGGCGAGGCGTTGTGCTAATGCTTATGTCGTGACGGTGTTATAAAGAATGCTGTCGGGCGCGGCTAGTAACCACGGCAACGGCTTCATCTCCAAGCAACAGGCGCCCGCCGACCAATCGATGCTTCCTGCTGGACACGTGACACCTGCCAGTCCATAATCCTCAAGTAGTGGAAGGTCATGGTTTCATCATTGTACTTTCTATTAATAACATCCTAAAGAAAGAGATATTCATTAATAGAAAAAGTTTTGTAATACCAGAATTCGTATGGATATAAACTTGAAAATGTTTGCTTATATTTTTAAAAAAATGTAGGTAGGATGGTGTAGTTTAATTGTACGTAGGATGGTATAGTAGAGTTTGTTTGTGTAGCAAGGTGTAGTAGAGTTTTCATATAGGATGGTATAGTAGAGTTCGTTTGAGTAGGAAGATGTAGTAGAGTTGAATGTAGGATGGTATAGTAGAGTTTGTTTAAGTAGGATGGTATAGTACAGTTCGTTTGAGTAGGAAAGTGTAGTAGAGTTGGATGTAGGCTGGTATAGTAGAGTTCGTTTAAGTAGAATGGTGTAGTTGAGTTGAATGTAGGATGGTATAGTAGAATTGAATGTAGCATGGTATAGTAGAGTTCGTTTAAGTAGGATGGTATAGTAGAGTTCGTTTGAGTAGGAAGGTGTAGTAGAGTTGAATGTAGGATGGTATAGTAGAGTTCGTTTAAGTAGGATGGTGTAGTAGAGTTGAATGTAGGATGGTATAGTACAGTTCATTTAAGTAGGATGGTGTAGTAGAGTTGAATGTAGCATGGTATAGTAGAGTTCGTTTAAGTAGGAAAATGTAGTACAGTTGAATGTGGGATGGTATAGTAGAGTTCGTTTAAGTAGGAAAATGTAGTAGAGTTGAATGTAGGATTATATAGTAGAGTTCGTTTGAGTAGGAAGGTGTAGTAGAGTTGGATGTAGGTTGGTATAGTACAGTTCGTTTGAATAGGAAGGTGTAGTAGAGTTGGATGTAGGATAGTATAGTGGAATTTGTTTAAGTAGGATGGTATAGTAGAGTTCGTTTAAGTAGGATGGTGTAGTAGAGTTGAATGTAGGATGGTATAATAGAGTTCGATTAAGTAGGATGGTGTAGTAGAACCATCAGGTAATGTGGTTCGCCCAATACTCAAATGGGTAACAAGTAGTAAATGAGCCGCTATTTCCGCTCCTAGCTCAGCACTAAAAGCCTTATAACTGTGAGCGTTGAAAAACAAACATAAATGTTTATACAGAAGACCCTTATCATCTATTGTTTTAAGTTTTATTTTAAATCCGCTTATTTAGTATGCTACATACATATATATGGTACATGTAATCGCACCTATTTAACAATAAAATAAGAGTACATAACACTGAGATTAAATTAAACCTTTCCTTATTTTTAAGTAAACATTGAGATAAACACGTATAGTCTTGAGAACGACTATAAGGTCTATGAGTATTGTTTTGAGAATGATTTGGAAAAAAACTTTTATTCACTCTAATGACAGTAGACGATAGTGATTAATAGTAAGAATACATATGGTGGTCAGCAGACCAAAGAACTTGAGATTTTAGATAGTGTTCTCACAATGGACAAATCTTTGTTGACTTGTCACGTTATTCATAATGGTTGTTCTTATATTAAAAAGTAAAATAATGTATCTTTTTATATTTAAACTTTTCTTGTTTAAATAGAAGATGTTTAATGGGTTTTTATAAAAAACTCAGCATTGTTGTTTATTCAAGAGAGAATTTTTTAGTAAAAAAAAAAAATGGCTGAAAACGAGAAGGAAATTTAATGTTGGTGCTGAAAGAGGAAGTTAGAGGGAAAAAGAGAATATTATAGAAACAGTTGACAAATTGAAGACGATAAATAGTAGGAATTGGGGTTTGAGGTGATGCATGCTAGAGCATTAGTAATAAAGGGTCTGCCACCGGGGGTCAGGCTTCCGTCTGTGTGGTAAACAACACGACTGACGGCTCACTTGCCTAACCACAAAGTCGTCCAATTTAAATCTGTTGCAAAAGCTCCTCTACTAGACTATCTTGTTTACAGTAATGTACTGTTGACTTAGGTTTATTCAACTTTAGAAAAAAGGAGTCTTTAGATTAACTGTGAAACAATCGAGTTTTAGGGGAAAACCTTTTTAGACTTGACAATAAACACTCATATACTCTGAGTCACGAGACGTTGAAATAGGTTCTAACGTAAATAAAATAGACATAAATAGAGAAAAGCGAATAGAAATTTACTGCAAGATTGAATTTAGTGTATACCAACCTTGGCTTGCAGTTGGCAGATAATGCTCACTTTAAATGCAATCAAAATATGACCAAATTGCAACCTCTTCTGCATTAACATTATCAATATAAACTTCAGTATTACTTATGTATTCAGTATTTTAAATGCATACATTTCATCATTACCACAGGGGTTAGTATTATTAATATTAAACATATAATCTACCGTCTTACCTCGTACATTACTGCCGTAGCTGTCGGACCGGTTTCGGGTGTCACTCATCTTCAACACGTTGAAGTTCGTGTGTCGGGTGTTCGGGTGTCACCCATCTTCAACACGAACGTGTGACACCCGAAACCGGTCCGACAGCTACGGCAGTAATGTACGAGGTAAGACGGTAGATTATATGTTTAATATAAATATTCAGTATTTGCTGTTTATTATCAATTAAAGGTATTCTGTTCCTTCAGTATGTGTTCGAACTATTCGTATTGCAATAAATTCTCCACACACAAAAAAAAAAAAATTAGACTAAACTACTCTCAATTTAGTTAAATAATCCCATTACCCAACCCGTATACAATTATTTAAATTAATTAAGTTTTGTAACAACTCTAAGAAATGGTATTTTAATTGTTTAAAACTTTGGAGACATATATGCAGCATTCTGAGGTAAAATGGATAAACCAACAAAAGTCTCCACACAAATGAAGTTTTGTTGGGAGACTTTTGTTTGTTTATCCATTTTACCTCAGAATGAGTAAATACCACACAATTACGGATTGCAAAACTAATGATATATGCCGCAATTGATAACCATCAGTGACATTAATGACATGAATTTTCTTGATAGTATTAGACCCATATGGCTTCAGCTTAAAGTAATGTTGAGTGTAAGCTACTCCAGATTTATATACCTTTCCAGTTCATGACTAAAATCGTTGAAACCTATGACTAACAAGACCACATGACCGCGAATACGACATCATTACTGTACAGACTAACTTAATATCCGACATGAATTACTGATATTCCATGTTATAGTAGCACAGTAAGCAAGCAGTAGAAGGCCTCTGGTCTGGAACTGCTAGTTACGACGTGCTCTACAGTGCGCGGTTATATTCGTTGGTGGTTGGTTGTTGGTCAGATTTATATATATATATATATATATCGCAATTCATGTTTTATAATTCTTTGTATGCAGTACTTATTCTACTCAAGGAGGTTTTTTTAACAGAGATTGTCTTATTAATTGAGAAACTTAGCGAAATGTAGTGTCTTTTCAGATCCTTTATACCTTCCAGTATACACAAGTACATTTGCTTTAGAAAAGATAACATCTTCTAGAGCAGGAAAATTAAATACATGCATATTGTTATTACCACTGAGGTTAGTAAGATTAATATTAGAATTAGAAAAAACCGTCATACCTCGTAAGTTGATATCGGAGATGTTGGAGCGCTTTCAGATCTTGTCCATCTTCGTTCAAAAATAACGCCATAATTTGAAATAACAATATCTAGACAGCAGTGGACACGACTATAAAACCTCTCGACAATAGGCCCATAGATTATTTGCGTACTGGACAAGAAGATGGACAAGATCCGAAAGCGCTCCAACATCTCCGATATCAACTTACGAGGTATGACGGTTTTTTCTAATTCTAAGGAAAATTAAGTTGCGTATATCAATAAGTTGATGATTTCTGTAAAACATTGCATATTTAAACAGAGATTTTGACTAAAACTACAATTTTAAACTTTTAGATTCACTATCTTTTAAATGAACAAGAAAGTAAATAAGTTTAGTTTAAAATTATAAATAAATAGGTTTTAGTGAACTATATTCTTTGTTAATTTTTATTTATAATGTTTACGTAAAGCGTTACTAATATTAGTTAAATTTATTAAAACAAAGTATTTATCAACATTTAATTTCAGATTCATTATTAATTTAATCATTAGTTGTTCAATCCGTAATTGTATGGTATTTACTCATTCTGAGGTAAAATGGATAAACAAACAAAAGTCTCCACACAAATGGAGTTTTATTCAACAATAACAACGCGTTTCGAAGTGATTGAAATCCATTTTACCTCAGATTAATTTAATATTTTTCATGAATAAAAATTAATTTTATCAAAGAAAAACAGCAGGAATTATTTTTTTTTAAATTTAGATTGATGGATAAAACCAAAATATCTTAGAAAACATAACCAATTGTTTATAAAGAAGGGACTTTTGGCACTAGAACAGTGATATTAACAACGTAAAAGTAGAAACGACCGCACTATTTTTCTTTGTAAAGAGAATTTATGGATGCTTAACCCTTTTTTTTTTCATGTTTTATAACATCTAAACTACTGCAGTGTTTTATAGAAGGAAAGATGAAGTGTTAAAAGTTTTGGAGGTTTGAAACTGTAGAAATAACTTAGCTATTTAGTATAAAATTAAAGTTATTCTGGTTGTTTGGAAAGTAGTTTATTTAGTAGTATACATTTAAATAGAGACACGTCTGTAGAGTGCATCTCTACTCACAACAATTTTAATTGCAATTGGATAATAGATTAATATATATGTGAAAAAAAGTATCGACCGTGAAATAGAAACAAAATTAGGGTTTATCAGGAGTCGGTCAGTTCTTCAGGTCCGAATTAAACTCTCATTGCCAAAGTTTCGTGTTTTATTTAAACTTAAATTTAAACAGTTTAAATTTAAACAGTGTCACGTGTTCATTCAAACTAGACAGTTGTTGTAGAAATCCACAAACTATTTTTCTTTCTAAAATAATCTCTAATGTAATACTTAGTTTTTCTTTTTCAAAATTGTATTTATTTTATTTTATTTTACGGAAACGTTGGCAATGATAGTTTAATTTGAACCTGAAGAACTGACCGATTCCTGCTAACTATAAATTTTTATATATATGTGTATAGATGTGTATATTTGTATATTGTGTATATATTTGTATATTGTATATTTGTGTATATATTGTATATATATAAACTGGACACAATAACAGTTCAAAATTGAAGATAGGTAGCACAGAAAGTAAAGGAACACACATACAGACTCAAATTTTTAGGCAATCCGTCTTCAGGAGAAAAGAAAAGGAAGACCAAGCACGTTGTAGGCGCAACGGCTAGTAACCCGGTTACTAGCTATATAAATTTTCTGTTTCAAAATGTATGCTTCTGCCTATGGAAAAGGTTTTAAATAAAAACCGAAACGTTGGCAATGAGAGTTTAATTTGAACCTGAAGAACTGATCGAGTCCCGATAAACTTTAGTTTTGTTTCTATTCCACGGTGGATACTTTTATCAATATATATGTATATTCGTAAACGTTGGGAGCAGTCCTTCTTGAATGCATGTATTTAAAAAGTAGATGTTCGATTTTACATTATTTAGTTTGGTAGAAAATTTTTCTAATTTTTTTAAACACATTTTCAAATCTAGGTGCGTAGCTCATAAATTACTTCACCATATTTCTTATGGATTCACTATAGTGATCGATATGTTTCTCAATTGACTATCTTAAGAAATTAAGAATTAAATTATTATAACTAACTATTAAAGAATGAAGTAATAAAACAAACAATATTTAAATTAACAAATAAACTAAATAAAATTAATTAAGCTACTAATTAAGGCTAAAATAATTGAAAGAAATACTACAGTGATTCCCAAAACATAATTTTTGTGAACACGGTAAAACAAAACTCATATGGTATCTCTCTTTTTTGAATTATTCAAACTATAATGAAAATAAAAATTTTCCTACTGCATGCCATAAGCAATTATAGAGAAAAAGTTTGCATAAACCACTGGCTAATGTTAACATTGTTATAATAGTACAACCAAATTGGTTGCCCTCAATTAGAATATAATTTAATTGAGTTTTCATATTTGTTTTTTCATTGAAATAGATTTTACCACTAAATTTAGTTGTTTGTTCCGTACTCAGGATTTAAAAAAAAAAACTTTTAAACAAAAATGAATTAATTTTTTATCCATTTTATTTATTCAGAAGTAATTACATTTAAATCTTGAATGAAAAATATAAAATGTATTCCAAAGGGATTTGGGACGAGTTAATGTAATTGTAATACTGGAGGCCAAAAGGCGGACAGGACGGTTTTGAGAAACGACTCATTGTGAATGGGAACACTTCTTAGTCCCCTGAGCAACTAGGCAATTACATTAAATAGACTGGTGCTTGTTTTTGGACTTAGAGCTATAAAATAAATTCAATTAAATTTGCATCCTCTTTAAGGTGTTTTCTTTTAAACATTGTTTTCTACTGATATATTAATTAAATGGCTTTAATATAATGACTATTAAGACAGTTGTGCTTAGCATAACAGAGAGAGTAATATTCTACACCTATTGATACTTTCAAATATACGTGTCAAACTTAATATCAAAATCGAACACTGACGTTTTCTTTAACTAAATCTTACTATAAAAAACTAAAACTGAAAACTTTTCTGAGCTTTAAAATAAAGAATTGATAAAGAATTAAGCAGAAACAAGGTGATTAGAATTACCAGGTTTAAGTCAATCTATAAAGTTTATTTCTACAGGAGTTAATGATTTGTGGTATTTAAAAGTATATAAAGAAGGTGTTCAAACTATCATTAACAAATTACAAAGGTAAACTTGCTCAGTTATAATTAGAAAAAGGTGCCTATTCGACATCGTCGGAAAAAGTCACCTATAGTAGGGAAAAGTTATTAATTGCCTTCTCATTATACGTATATTATTAATAAAAAATAGATGTTATCCATTATTATTATTTGAGGGTAACTATAGCACTTCGTCTTAAAAATTATTATACTTCCCTCCCTTCTGTACTAAAGCACTCCAGGAGTTAGCTTCAACGCCTCCAAGAAGCTCAGCATTTTTGCTGGGTCCAGCGGTAAAAGTTTTCTATGGTTTGTTGAGTGCCCCGAAGCACCTACTTCTGTAAAGCAACGTGCTCTGACAGTCACTGCTATCCACAGTCTTCTGAATTTATTATTACATAAAAACGCTTCTAAAGTTTAATAGAACTAAATATTAATTATTTGGCTAATATTTTGTTGGAAGAAATGCTTTCCAAGGAAATTTTTAGAGAAAGCTGGCAAATGATAGTTAATGATCGAATAAAATGGAAGTCTTGTAATTGCTGGAAAGCATTCTTTTCTGGTATATTGACCTCAAAATCAGTAACAAAAATGTCTTAAATTACATTTCTACACCTGGAGAGGGAGTAAGAAAAATCTTTCAGGCCGAAAACCAGTGATTAAGGTTTTTTTTATAACATATATAATGAAGAAATGCCTAAAATAAATAAGGATTGACAATTTATTAGACAGCCAGTCGGCACTGAAGGTTATCAATTCAAAATTAGTGCGGGAATGCCTGGTCTCTTTGGGCAGTGGATCGATTGGTAAAATCTGGAGCTGTACAAACCTTTTGTCATCCCAGTCCTTTTTGCGCACCGCCTCCAACTTTCTTAAGCTTTTAATTAAAGAATTGATAAAGAATGAAGGAAAAAAAGTGATTAGTGTTATCAGGTCTAAGTCATTTTAACAGAGGTTAAATCTACAAAGGAAATAATAAATCTACAAAGGAGATACTACTAGACAACCACTGTGATAAATTCACTGAACATTATTAACAGGAATGACTGTTACTGCTGTTTCTTGTTATTAAGTCATGAAAACAAAGATTCTTATATGGCCCCAAGCAATTGACATAGTATTCTTAACATGATTCAAGATATATACACACAAAGTAATTAATAAAACATAAAATAATTTAAAAAGGAAAATTTTCATTTATTTTATGACATAAATAAAACATTAATTCAAGTCATACACACTCAATAATATTTAAAACAAACAAAACCTGTAAATTGAAATGTTGAATTTATTTTACCAACATAAAATTACATTAATGAAGGATATGTCTTTTTATAATATTGCTTAAGAACATGAGTCTTTCTACTGACATTTGTGTTCAAGTTTATGTTTCTAAAATTAATTATTTTAAAACGCTAATGAAATAGTTTGTTATACATACTTTTGAAATATCACACATCTGGTTAATACGAAGGTTTCAACTACGAATTTTAAATAATAAACATTGACTTTCAAAGTTTGATTTGAACCTGGAAAACTGACCGATTCCTGATAAATAAAATTTGTTTTATATGCATGTATAACAAGAATTGACAGTAAATGGGTAGAATAAAAACAATCATCGTTTAAACATCCTAAGATTTTTGATTAATTCAAGCGTTTCTTACACATTATGTAATGTTTTTGTTAAAATTATATCTTGAATACACGCTACATTTAAACATGTAAAATATATTATTGAGGTATGCATTTGAGGTATATAATATTCATATCTATAGATAAATGACACATATATTCAGGTATAGAATGTCTACCACCAAAAGATAACATAAATTATCTTGCTGTAAAGATAAGATGATCATAAGATAAATTTAGTTCTCATCTAATTCTAGTGTTTTATGTTTCAGGTAAGTAATTATTCAGTTTTCATCCTACTTCAAATTCAGGTAATTCTTAATATTATATATTTATATATAACCACAGTATCAATCTTAGAAATCACCATGCTATATATTTTAACAAATATATTTTTTTAATGTAAACACCTTTTTCTTAATAAATTTACTCTACATGCATAAAAATTTAAGCAAATTTGTTCTTTTTAAATAACTGAGAACATATGAATCTGATAAGGAAATGTAACCATACAAATTTTCAAGTAATATAGAAAAGAAAAATGTTTAAATAATTTTATGGAAGGTTAAAGATAAAAATGCTAATAATAATATACGAATGAATCCGTTTTCACATAGTACGAGTTCAAAACAAAATCCATTTCAATTTAGTGCATCATTGTATGTGTTTACTGTATCAGGAAAATATATTTTCTGAAAGGGAATGAACAGTGTTTTTATTGGTATAACAAATAGTATCAAGATTGGACAAAACATTGAAATTCCATCAATATTTTGCTGTGAAATACAAAGTATTCACATTATAGTCAATATGGGCTTTATTAGCGGATCCTTAAACGCTTTCAACAAATTTATGAATTAATAATACTTGAAAAGAAATCTCAATTTGTCTTAATTTCCTTCATAACTTATGTTATACATAGCTCATCTATACCTTATTATATATATATTAATATATATATATATATATATATATATATAATTAAAGTTACAGCTAGAGAACACAAGAAAAAGGACGAACACTCACGAATCTCGATTATTTCGGCGTCTTGCCGTCTTCAGGAGAGTAGAAAGAAAGAAAATAAAATAAAAGGAGAAAGAATGAAGGAACGGAGACGTAAATGCGTCCACTGGCCGATGTAAACTGGCGCGATACAATGACACGCAGTGCAGCCACCTTACCAACGTAGTTAAAAAAATTATAAAAGTGATATTTAAGTAAAAGGGAGGAGAAAAGTAAAAAAGAGAAAGGAAAGGAAAAAAACATAAAACTAACTAAAATTAAACGAGAAAAAAAAAAATAAATAAATGAATAAATAAATAAAAATAAAAATAAAATAAAAAATCATCTGATTAAATTTAGACCAGGGGAATTTCTTGCACCCAATAACCAAATGAAGGCTTCCTCAGAAGCCCTTAGAGTGGTCTGGGTGTCATCATTTGAGAGTTTTCTTAATATTTTAACCCTGAAGCAATCGTTGAAGGGAAGGTTATGGAGATTGGCGTGGGTGGCAACAGGCAGCTGCTTGCGTTGACCAACGGATGACCTGTGACCATTCACACGGAGGTTAAGTGACGTGGAAATCAGGCCCACGTAGAATGAGTCACATTGTGTGCAGTCCAGACGATAAACACAATTGCTGGAAGTGCAAGAACTAGCAAAGGAGAGAGGGTATGAATGGTTGTTCACTGTCGAAATGAAATGGCTGTCAGGATTGATGATGGGACAGGTGAGGCATTTCCTTCTGCCACATTGCGTTGTTTCAAAAGTGTCAGGTGCAGGCCTGGAGCGTTTAAAACTTCTATGGGAGAAGATATTGCCCAGAGTGGGGGGTCGTCTAAAGGAAATCCGGGGTGATTTGGTGAAAATATTGGAAGTGGTCGGAGAGGATGACAGGAGAGGGAAGAGTTCCTTGATGACTAAGCGTAACTTATTAATTGTGGGAAAGTATGTGGTGGTGAGGAAGGGGCTATTATTATCGGAAATGCAATTATTTCGAGGTGTATGAATGATATATATATATATATATATATATATAAAACGATTTCACATAAACACGTGAAACAACAATCAATGATCAAACCACAATAAGAAATGGGAAAACAAGACTAAGATCTTTCAACCGTAACAAGCGGTCTTCGTCAGAGTCAAAAACCCAACTGAGTTGGGTTTTTGACTCTGACGAAGACCGCTTGTTACGGTTGAAAGATCTTAGTCTTGTTTTCCCATTTCTTATTGTGGTTTGATCATATATATATATATATATATATATATATATATATATATATATATATATATTAATTTTAAGTGATTTTATACTATAGTATATATATGTCATACATGTATATGTCAATGTTCAAACCACAATAAGGAATGTAAAAAAAAAGACTAAGACCTTTCAACCGTGACAGGAGGTCTTCGTCAGTGTCATGATCTTAGTCTTTCCTCTCATTTCTTATTGTGGTTTGGACTTTGATTGTTATTTCACTTGATTCAAGTTATTTCACTTGATAACAATTTGATTGTTATTGGACTTTGATTCATATTTATAAGAATATAAGGATATTTTGAAAATTCGGGAGAAGATGGAGAATACAACATTATTACTCATTACTCAACATTATTGTGCATCCGTCAACCTTATATTATATGGTCTTGATACTCTACCCACGGTCACTTCTTTGTTTCATTTTTACAAAACTACAAATACTGGGCAGTATTATAATAATTATTGTATTATAAGGCAGTACTTATAATAATTAAATACATGTATACTGTTCGTGCTACAGAGGTTAGTAAATATGATATTATTATCAACCGTCATACCCCGTCTATAGCTGGTGAAGTCGCCCGACCGGTTTTGCAATGGCTGCATCATCAATGGGACTAATGTAACTTTCCAAAATCACGGATATAAATACCTATTTTTAACTCAATGGTGTCAATATATGCCTAAATTTCCTACCTAACAGTTTTATTTTATTTTATTTTGTTTAATCTGTTTTTTGTCTTTTAAACTTTAAGTCGTCTTTGTCCTGTCCATCCTGTCGTCTTTTTATGTTTTTTATTGGTTTAAATATTACGTCTGCCTTGTGTTTAATTTGTTCGTTTATTAGGCTGTCAGTATTTTTGTGTTTATATATTTCCATTTCCTCTATTACATTTAATATTTTACCTTTTTGTCATATTTAAATTAATTTCATTGAGTTTTCCATACTGTCGTGTTCATGTCCGTGTTTTTTTAAATAGTTAGCAAAATTTGATTTATTCGTGTTATTTACATAATCATTAATATGTTCTTTAAATCTTTGTTTTAATGTTCTTCCAGAACATTATCATCAATTAACATTCAATGGGATCATTAATTAGTCCCATTGATAATCCAGCCATTGCAAAACCAGCGATGGACGAGGTATGACGGTTGATAATAATATCTTAAATAATTGTTTAACTCGCCATCGAGATGATATATATCTGTCGTTTGCACCCATTAAATGTTTCATACTATTAGAGACCGTAGATTCCACGTAACTTTTAAAAAAACAAGTTTTCAGAAAGCGGCTGTCTCTTCTTTTATAACAAAAGTCGTTTTTACTTGTTGGAATACTTCCAAAAAAATAAGTAACTCCAAAAATGTTGGTAACATGTTCAATAATATGAAAATGGTTATCATAGATCTATAATAAATGAAGATCTTAGAACATTGAAAATGAGACTATCATAATTATTTAAAAGAAAAAAGGCAATCAAAATATAAATCCTTTTCAAAACAAGCCTGAGTAATGCTATCCTTAGATTCAGGTAGAAACTTTTATTTTTAGGCTAAAAGCTCTATTTTTCATTTTTTTGACGTTGACATTTATTTTACGGTTTAAACCAACAGAAATGTTATCTATATATATTTTTTTATGATCTAAATATGATTATCTAAGTTGGAGAGAAAAATAGGTTATTTCATTAAAATTTTGTAACCGACAATTGAATATTTTTTTAGATTTCCATTCTCTAAAGATATTTTATGGCATTCTATTAGAATCGTCATTCTAATAAAGACCTGTTATTTTGGTTTGAAAAATCTAAACCACATTTCCAATTTTTTAATGCGGTTTATACGTTGATTTTTATTTTACATGTTTACTGTGAAGTCTTGTTTTATACATAGAAGGCTCCAGACTTTATGTTTCTAAGAGGAGCCCAAATTTCTCCTCTTTTCTTTCAGATTTCTGCTATAGATATGAAATTAATGAAATTTATGAAATTGTCATTAATGGAAATGATTAATCTTAAATTATTTGAAGTCTGTATTTTTTTACTGGTCAACTAAATTTCACTAGTTAGTTATCAATAAAAGAAATAAATAAAATTTGTTTAATAAAATATTATTGGCAAATCATTCTTAAATATTAAAAAAATGATTAATTCTCTAGTATATGTGGTTATATGCTAGTTCTGTGAAAGCTTGTACGCGTTTATATGGTTTTATTTATTTTTAAATATATTGTAATATATACACTTTCGCATGGGATAGATTTTGATCAATGAGATGAGAAAATTATTACTTGAAAAAATATAGACTTTATGAAAAGCAAAAAAAAAATTTAAGAAATTCAGGATTATTAATAAGAATAATTTGAAAAGGAGAGAGGGACGAATATTATCCAATAAGCTGTGTGAGAGAGAGAAGAAGGAATTCCTTTATTATCACAAGCGTTTTCACAAGATCCAAGTCAACATAATTCAAGCCAAGTTTGCCAAAACTGACCTTATGTTAGCCTTGTGTCATTAGAATGTCTACCTCAGGCGTATTAAAACAGGTTTTACGAATAATAATATATGTAAAACATATTAGTCGCTTCATCTTGCATGTATCAAAAATAACAAAATTAATTAGACTTTAACAAAGTAATTTTAGTAATTAAATATAATTAAAGAAACGAAATAAACATCATGCTGTTTGTTTCTTGACCACTCTTTATTCACAGGTTTTGAGATTTTTTGAGGGTTTTGGTTTGGATAATTAAAAAACGTTCTTCGCCAACGTTTCGACATATTTTATGTCCTCCTCAGGGCTGGGAAGTCAGTTGTGTATCCTTGTTTGTTTGGAGCCCTAGCAACTGTCTGTTATTTATTTAATATGTAGAGAATTTAATTTACTTTTATTTTATTTTTATTCTAGTTGCTTTCTATTTTTATTTGTAATTCAGGATTACTTAAAAAACAATTCGCATTTGAAATTTGTTTGTACAAAACATTTTTGTTCAGAAGCTTATATATTTAAAATGAGTTCATAACACTTGGCAACTGACTGCTCAAGTTTTGAACTTTTCTGAATCGTAAAGTTTTTAGTCCTTTATATTAGTTAATTATTTATTTTAGTTTAGTTAGTTATTATTGTTAGTTAAGTTAGTTAGTCGTGTCAGTTAGTTATGTTAGTTGGTTATGAAGTTATGTTAGTTAGTTACTTCTGTCAGTTATGTTAGTTAGGTAGTTATGTTATTTAGTTTCGTTCGTTAGGCAGTTAGGGAGGTATTTTATTTAGTTAGTTTTAGTCTGTTTTATCTTGTTATGGATATCTATTTTTTTAATAATATATGTAGCAATTAAAACCTTCGTTATACAGATATAGATTATATCAGTGTATAAAAAATATCTATTTTTTTATAATATTTGTAGCAATAAAAACTTTAGTTATACATATATAGATTGTATAAGGTAAGACGGAGATCTGCATTATGGTTGTTAGATATGCTTAGAAACGTCATTCATTTAAAGAAATTACTTGATGTTGATGTTATTTTACATATAAAGATGTTTAATAGATGAACTTAAAAGAAAAATATATATTATCACTGTATTCTAATGCAATTTTAAGAAGAAGTTAACAAAGGCTGGCAGGGAAAGCAGATAAGTACAAATAGGTAGAGGGAAGCGGTAAATTTGCTAAACGCCGAGTTTGGTTAGATTTACGTCTCGCCTCGAGGGCTTAGCAGTGATCCTAGAATTACTTCTCATTACCTACATTTCAAGACGTAAATCGCAGGTGCTTTATTATGTATTCGCACGCCCCATTAGTCAGTATATAGATATTTAATCAATTCTATTTGATCACTTTTGAATAAAGATAAGGAAATTGTCAAGAGTTTGTATCTAGATTTTCCATAATGTTTTCATTTTACTCTTTTGTTAGCTCCCAACTAAATGAAATATAGTTAAAGTAAAGTTAACTTTTTTTGTAAATTAGTGACTTGAAAAAATTTTGATGAAGTAAAAAATTCAATTTAGAAATCAGAAAGTTAAGTAAGGAAAATGTAATTCTTAAATTTTAATTAACTATATCAAAATTATTGACAATCATTTCAAGAAAACAGTAGTAATTCGATATTTTCTCTAACCCAGTTTCACTAAGATGAAAATATATAATTTATATAGTATTTATAATTTTATATATAATTATAAAAATTATTTATATTTATAAAATTATATAATTAATTTTAAATAGTAGTTAAATAATTATTCTAAATTTTAAATAAATAAATTAATTAAATAAATTTATAAATTTAAATAATTAAATATAATTTATATTTATATAAATTATATTTAATATATAATATTATAAATATATTATTTATACTTATATATTATATAAATATATATTTAAATTATGTATTATTATAATATATATAATTTTATAATAAAATTAATTATATATTATTTATAAAATATTAATTAAATAATTATTAAAGAGTTAAATAATTATTAGACTATTATAATAATATTATATATTATTTATTATAATAATTAAAAGAGCTATCTTTTTTTCTTGTTTCTAATACTGGTTTACTGATTTTTCATATCATATTGTAAAGTATAACAGCTATGATTCAAGTTAAGTGGAGTTTTTTTAACGGAAAGCATTAAATCAAATCAATTATTATTCATTCTAAAGATGAGAATATATGTGGTTTCAAGTTTTTAACTTTTTTTTTATTATTACTATTGTTTTGTTAATGTACCTTGTTTATAAGTGAAATGGGTACCAAATATATAATAAAAAGCCAAACGTTTTTCATCTGGCCCAGCATCAACTGTGAAATATATTATGTGTGTCTCTTGGAAAAAATATTATTAGTGAACTTACAGTTGTTAATTTTACCAATCGAATAAAGGGGAAATGAAAAAAATAATTATTGATCTTAAAAAAGATAATAGAAAACGTATAAATGCTTGCTTTGTAAGATGTTTGCTTTACTGACAAAAGAACGTCACAGTATGAACAAATGACATTTGCCACTTTACACATGTTTCGTAGATCTATAGACCAAGAGCAATGCCATAGAGAGCTCCTTTCTCCATCTTTAGAACTAATAATAGCTGAAAATATAACTATTCATGAAAATATAACTATTTATATTAATCCATAATTAAGAAATTGTAGGCAGTAAAAAAAATGTCATCAACTTATCACAAGTTAGAAAGCCCCAAAATATCAAACAACTGGACTTCAAATTTTGTCCTTAGGAAGTGCGTTTGGAGCATTAATAACAAGTTTTTGATATTTTCAAGTCTAATGATATTGTATCAATTTTTTCCCTTACCGAATGAAAAACACTAGAATTTGAGTGAGAAGAATTCAAAACCTTTGGTTGTGTTAGTAAGGTTACTATTTGACATTAAGAAATTGTTAAGATAGAAAAAGTTTTACTTTAAAAGAAAAATCTTTTGTTTTGTTAGTATACAGTAAATAAGATGATATTTTCTGTAAACAGTTGTTGTTTTTTGATAGTCAAGAAACACCTATTGTGTCTCTTGGTACCAGGTAGTTATAACCATAAGAAAACGAATCCACCAAAGCAAATATGGGATCATTTTAGTTACTTAAGGTCACTCAGGTCAATAATTCTAAGGTTCTCAGTAGTACCTCAAAAATTAATGCCATCTTTTAAAATAAAACTCCAGTCAGCTTATTTAACAGGCAGTATCGTAACCGTGCTACCTAGTAGTCATAGAAACAATACAGTTTGTCAACTCGTATACGAGTGTAGAACGCTGCTTCATTGCAATAAAATATAGAATTAAAAAAATAATATGTCAATTTCTGACAACTTCACAAAGTCGAAACATCCTAAAAAAATTTTTTTAATTGAATTGATGGTATTTTCATGCCGATATCTATTTAGTAAAACATATAACATGTCCTTGTAGTGTGCCAATGCAACAACGTAGAAGAACACTGATAATAATAAAAAATTATAAAATTAAAAATTTAGAGGAAAAGCTGCATAGCTTTTGAGCATTTATAAAAACAATCTTTATTAATAATTATTAAGACTACTTTACTTTAGGCCAATTTATTTTATAATTTTTTTCTCATGTCTACCAAATGAATTAATGTTTATTGTTTTTGTAATAATTTGATTGGGTATGAATAAATACCAATGCTAGTCCTATTATTATTGATAGTCATTATAAAAATATTGATGACATATTGGACTGGTTTTATATCCGAAGCTTTAATTAACCCATACATAAGCTTTTAGGGGATAGATGTTTAACAAAACTAAGAACCATTCAAAATTTTATATATATGTTATATATTTCATAATATATAATTTCACATAAAATCATGAAAATTAGCTAGATTTGAAAACTGAACAATTGATACTAACGGTGTGGATTCAAAACTTACTATTTTGAGTAGTAGAGAGGTAGAAAAAAGAAACCTGAGCGACAGGTAGCAACTACTTACTTTTAATGTCTGGTACTTCTCCTGCTGATGACGAATGTTAGAAATATGCAAATAAGTCTATGACAGAGTTTCTTCAGGTACATATACAGATATTTATTCAACACTACTTTTCTATAGTGAACTTTTCCAACCTACAAGCAGATGAAAAACTTTGAAATGAAACATAACAGTAGAATAAAATAAACTAAGAAATTCATTGAATGATTGATAGAAAAGAATATAATTAAAAAATTCTGATGCAACATACTCCACAAAAGTGATAATAGGTTTTTTTAAACAATGCTTTCTTATTAGATATTTTTTAGGTAATTTTGGAAATGTTTTTTTTTTCAGTAAAACATGGTATATATTGTTTGAATATTTGTCATAAAGCTTCCGTGAAAATATTTGCTCTTTTAATATTTCATTACTCAAAGTTTATGGAGGTCATCCATTTCCACATAAATGGGAAAGACTACATGTTGCCCATACAAAAGTGGTCTTAAATCTTCCTAAATGGAGGTAATTAGAATAAAGATGTTTTAAATTGCTCATGCTCTGTGTTATCAGTTAAAACGATAAATGCGTGGGTTACTAACTTTGAATACAAACTATCAAAAACACTTGTATATATATATATATATATATATATATATATATATATATATTGTGTTGAACTGAATTGCCTTAATTAAAAATACCTTCTTTTTGAGCAGTTTTTCATATTTCCTTGCTAATTTTAAATCGTCTTGATTTAGCTGGTGGATTATTTGAGCGAAACTCTAGTAAGCCATCAATATTTAATGATTAACATAACATGACATGTTTCGGTTGTCTCCAACCATCATCAGAAATTATTACCAAACGTCACAAAACAAAACTATTTTCATGGAACAAGTATGTAAACATAACAGTAAGTTAAATAAAATTTATCACTAAAAAATAAATATCACTAAGTCTAACATTCGGAACATTTAACATTGAATATATTACAAGGATGGATAAAGAACAAATTAAAGTTGGGAATGGGGGGGGGGGGGGGGCATTCAACCTAGCAGTTTGAGCTGACGTGTGCTACCTGTCTGCTGCTGGTTTAATTTAGGCTTTTTATCCAGAATCAGAAGTGCTTCCAATAATTGCAATCTCTTTTGATCTTGTTCAAGTCTGAGTATTTTGGTGTTATCCGTGAGCATCTTTCTAGAGAAAGATAAGATGTAGCTCAAAACAGTTAAATAAATAATAGAGAATATCAAATTTTTATTCTGCTGGTTGATATCATCACGAATATTTTTGAGACACTTTCTGTGTATTGCTTCTTCTGTTAATAAGAACTTCAAAATTATGAAGCAATTTTTTTGGATACTATTTCTAATTACACTCGTAATTAGTTTTATTTAATATTAAGTTTTATTTAAAACTTTATTTAAATACGATATGTAAGGCACGTTTGGGTGCTATCATTAGAGAAAAAAATATGTCTGTTTTACGGAATAATTGAAAACAAAAATAAGCTGAAAGAAAAGAACAAACAAGGAAACTTATTGGAACTGGAAAGTATATTGTTTTAGTTGGAAACAAGTTAACGAGAAGTACAATGTATGGTAACGTTTATATCAGATATTGAATATAGCAAGGCGTTCAATACTAAATTGGAAATGAAAATAACAATGATATATCAAAGATGTAATGAAAATTTTAGTATTAAATGTATTGAACACTAAAACAGTTTGTTAACCTTACACTTAAATAAACTCTAATTTGAATTGCTTCGTAGTTATACCTAAATTAGCCAGAGAAAATCTCTTAGAGACATTTGAGGGAGAATATGATTTATGGTTTCACTATCAGAAACCCGTCTTAGACGGGTATTTTATAAACATTCAGAGATGATACGTGGTATTTCAAAGTAGTATTAGATATATGTGGAATAAGAAAAAATATACTTATTAGCAAAGAGTTAAGTAAGTGCCTTTGTATATACCACATTAGCTGTTTGTCCTTTAGGTGCATGGAAGAACCGAGAGTTGGAACCTCTGATTCCTGAGCAAGCAACATACAGCTGGTTTCACTCACTTCAATTCCTGCCGTAGACAGAGTTTGTCCTTGCGATTTATTTAATGTCATTGTGAAACAGACACTGACGGGAAATTGCAACGTTTGAGTTGAAAGTGACAGTTGTTAAATATCAATGTATGCATGGTATGAACACTGCATACCAAATTTCCAGTACCACACCCAGTCATGATATCAGCCTCTATGACGTATCTGTGCAAAGCACAAATTCGGAGTCGTGTCCCGTTGCACATTTTTGGGACTCTCAAGTCAAGTCATTAACAGACAGTCAGGAACCGTCACGGAGTCAAGAAATCCAGTTGGATAGTGAACTGCTTCCTCATCACTAATCACTCTGTTTACTGACTTGTAGGTTCTTTCCTAAGAACTTGTTTATTGATTTTTCCTGCCTGCTCATTTGTAGGGGTGAGAATTGCTCGTTCACAAAGCAAGTTATTCTGAATAGATGGCAGGTCTTGGATAAAAGATACTTCGGGAAACATCTTGTCAATTATCTCTTGTTAGGAGCTTCAATGCAAATGAAATTGAAATCAACTAAAAATATACCTGTATATTTTCAAAATAAACATGTCTGTTAAGTTAGCCAAATACAGCTAAAAAGCTGATAACTTTGCTTCTACTTTGAATTTCTAATCCGTTGAAAGCTTAGATTTTAAGTTAGACATAAACAAATCTACTTTCAAAGTTTTAGCTCTCTATGACCTATGGTGACTAAGTTTACTTGTGACAAAATTTTGCGGACAAACCGACAGACAGACATTTTTCAGAGGGTTGATTCGGTTTTCTCTCATGTATGAAACGTAAAGGTAACTTGAAATGAGTCAGCTCTAAGCAATGTACAGGCAAAAACTTTCTGTGATTTATGCTTGAATTAATAATAAAAAACTATATTAAAAAAGGAATCTATAATTTATAATTTTAAAATAATAAGATAATATGCATATCCTTGATTACACAGTATTCAGAAGTTTATTCACTAGTAATGACCATACTGGGAGTAGCACAACTCCCTGAGGGCAGTCTTTAGTCGTCTCAACTTCAATGATACTTACATAATGACTCTATAATTACACTAATTAATCTTGCGTTAGATTGTTGTACACCACTCTTTAGTTCTCGAATTAAAACCTCTATATAGTAATTCCTCCTACCGTACTTCGCGGTTTCGCTGTATCACGGGTTTTCAAAAATAAATTAATGTTTTTTATCGCAAAAATTTCGCCACTTTGCGTAGTTTTGCAGCCACTCGTGTTTCTTCATTCCCATGTAATAATAATAATAATAATTTATGTTTAACGGTCATTTGTTGTTATGAAATTAATAAATTAAAGAGTCAGTACAGTGTAGAGTAGTACAGTATGCTTTATTATCACTATGTTTTTGGTAAACCAGAAACGTGAAAAGATTCCACCACCATTGCCGGAAGAAGAACCCGATAAAAGGTCAGCTGAAGTGGTACTCTCAACAGCTACAGAAAGCAGTTTGATGTGAATTATTTTATACCCTATTAATATATAAATTTCTTCTATACTTTTATTTTTTGTTAAAAATTGTAATCAATATGTTGTGCACTTTTCTATTTCTTTTAAATACGTAAAGTTTTTCTATAGATTGTTTTGTATTAAAACAGCTCGTACAAATACCAAAAAATACATTTCACTATTGATATACACTGTACTATATATGTATGCCGCAAATACAAGAACTTATACCTATACTTACAATTTAGTATTTGAAAATACTATAGATATGAAGTATCTTCATATATGATATGAAGGAGTTTCTTCCTTAAAAACAAGCCCTAAAAATGCCAAACAATTTTTGGCGAAACGTCGGTGGATAAACAAGAGTGTAATTCCTTTAGATCAAAAGTCCTCAAGAAACCATCTTTGAACTTTAAAAATCAGTGGTCGAGAAGCATATAAATAAAATATATATCAATCATTAAGCGTCCTATATTTTGACGAAAAAAATAAATGTTCTGTTTTTTTTTCTATGAATGATATATAACTAGTTACCTAATTAATAAATGATGTAACTTTTTTTAGTACTCCTCAAAGACAGATTTAGTGAGCATATTGTTAAAAACATGTTTATGTTTTTCAAAATTATATTATTGCCAGAACATATATTTCAACATTATAATAATTAATTTTTTTTGTCTATAAAGTTGAAGACATATTTTTAATTATCAAATGATTTTTGTGTTAATTATTGAGTATTCTATTCGTACTATCTAAAATATTCCAATTATCTAAACTCTTGTGGTCTAGTCAATTGTATCAAACGACCATAAAGCAATGTATACCTAATACCGAATAAAACAGTACAGACATTCACTTACTAACTCCACAAACACAGCAGTATTAATATTCATAACTAGTAGGTCCATGACCTGGAACTGCTAATTACAACGTGCACTACAGTGCTCAGAAAGAATCGTTGTTCGTTGTTAGTCATTTAGAAATATTATGGTTTACTAATTACTTATATAAGTGAAATAAAGATAATTATGATTAAATCTAAATGAAGAATAGCACTTGATGTTAGTAACAAATTCATTTGTAGAGCTTTACAGTAAACCCGAAATCTAGTTTGGTAACCAGTGCACCAAAGGCTAAAAGATTGAGCCTTGACCCAATACCAATGTCGAAACATGCATTGTAATGTGCTTTTTCAATCAGTTGATTATGTTTCTGAATACCTTTTACCAAAGTTTTAGGTTTGCTTTCATAAATCATGCCATATTCTTGAATAGAGACATCTTTTATTCGTATTATATGACAGAGAGTACAATACAAGTATCAACGATGTTTAAATTTTAATTATTTATAATGGTTTAAAGAATGATTATTTATGTAATTTTTAATTGAATATATATATGCACTATTTAATAATAGAGTATGTATAAAGTTTTAAAAGTTTGAATATGATTAATAATTATAACAGAACATTAATACTTGAAAATTAAACATGTTCGTATATCTCAGGAGCTATCTCTATTAGATGAGGTTTTACATCGTTACATATTTATTTCTTGGACTTTTAATAGCCTTCATAATTTTGAAAAAGCAAGCTGAGTGTTTAGATATTGTTAATAGAAAGAAGTTGTAAGTAAATTGTTTCTGTTTGAGTATTATTATTATTTTAGAGTGACTATAGTCACTAAAAAAACTATTTTACTTAAAAAAAACTATTATACTTTCCCTCTTCTGTTTTAAAATACCCCAGCAGTTAGCTTCAACGCCTCCAAGAAGGTCAGCACTTTTGCTGGGTACAGCGGTAAAAGTTTTTCTATGGTTTTGTTGAGTGTCTCGAAGCACCTACGTACCTCCGTGCAGCAAAGTTGCCTTACAGTCAGTCAGTAGGTGCAACGGTGTTTAATCCACTTTGCAGAATCTGCACAAATCATAATCGATAATGTCCATTCAGGCTCCCTACATTTCGGAAGTAACATCCTTTCTCCTTCTTCGGGACGGTCTTCTTCGGGTCTTTAGGTGCACTTGTGGGAGATTGGCTCCCACTAGTTAGCGGTTTTGAAGCCTATGCTCTTCTGAAGGATGGTCTCCGGACTTCCTTTTCCTTACAGGGGAAAATCCCTGAAGCTCTATCAGTTTTATTTTGTCTGTTCCGGCAGAGCACCGCATACCGGAGTAAGGCTATTTACTGAAGGGGGGTCACCTGGTACCCTTGAGGCTACGTTCATAATACAGTAACTCCTGTATCATCCATCCTTCGTCTCGGATCGCATAGCACATTAGATTGGGGCTGGGATAAAAGGAGGAGATTTGGAGATTAGGGAGGGTTTGAAACAAAGGTGGTCAGGCCCAGCCCCTGATCACCTTCTCCTCCTCTTTCGTTTGTCCCTGTTTATAGCAGGTTAACAGGGTAGCCTTGTGAAGGCCGAAAGTCGGAGTTGGGTGTTAAAGGCTATTAGTGGCGCTTAATCACTCCATTACTACCCCTTCTGTTTGAGTAGCTCTAGCCTTGTATGCTGAGTGTAATACAAAAAATTTATAAATATTTTTTTAATTAGTTTAAAAAGTGATACCATACTATATATTTCATTTATATTTGAACTTTATCTTATTATGTGTGTATGATGTTATCCTTTATTTAATTTAAGACGAGCAATCAAAGGCGTGAATCAGAGCTTGTCAGATCATTTTATGATTACCAGAATGTGATAAATTATAAAAAATTTAATTATGATAAATTATTAATGATAATCACTTTTTAACATGATACCAATTATGACCTTGGAGCGAAGGAAACGCGAACAGTCTTCTGTTCGTTATTGCGTATTCTTCAACACTTCAACCATTGCTCAATAACAATTGTTCAATTAATCAAAAATATCAAACTGTTTGTAGAAGTAACTTCTTCAAAGTGTTAATTTTTTTGTTTTTTTTTATTTTATTTGCGTTAAGTCACATCAATGTAAGTATTACATTTCCATTAAAAAAAAGAGCACACAAAGAAAGAAAGACAGTCACTTAGAACAGTTCATAGTAATGATAGTACCACATCCTCTTTAGACGTCTTCTCGTATTACCTGAAAATGTTTGTAGATGACATTGTGGGATTAAGGGATTATTGTTTTTTGGAAGTTTTTTTATGGAATGACTTATAGAAAGATATTGGTACTTGGTGAACTGTTGGGAACTTCAGGTCGGAATAAATTGTTTTGTTCGGTATATAGAAGGGAAAATGAAGGTTTCTATCCTCTGAGAATTAGATTTGCTTGTCGTTCCCTATATCTCAATGTCGTATGTCCTAATAGCCATAATCACAGTTTGTTTTCAGTTGTTAATGCTGACAATTAAGTGTATCCATTAAGTGAAGTAAAAGTTGATGCCATCTTTATTGTTCTGTTCGTTTTATTTTTGTATGGGGGAGTCCAAATAAGTCGTCTATTAAGGTGTAGTCTTAAGTATTTGGTTGTTGTAGCTTGAGGGATTGGAATGTGGCTACGAAAGGGTAGAGAGCACGTATCTGGCCACAACGCGGACACTCTTCTGTTCGTTATAGCGTATTCTCCAACACTTCAACAAAATTTTCAAATTTATTAAAAAGATCAAACTGTTGGTACTTATTAGTGAAAGAGACTGTTAAGGGCGATGATTTGGCGGGCGAAAGGCGGCGTGACTTGAAAGCGCGGGCCGGCGCGTGCGATCTGGCTGCAGAGGGGGGTGTCCCAGGCGCAGTGCGGGTGGCTCAGTACCAGGTCGGCTCCCACTTGATCCCAATCCCACTCCCCACACCCCACACAAACCCTTCAACACTCTTTCTACATAGTAGGTAGATCTATTATATTTACTGCTTCAGCACTCTTTCGCCTTCCCTCAAATACATGCCCATTAAATCACATTCAAACAATCGCCTGCATTTTTTTTTTATTAAAACGCTTCAAATATAATTAAAAAAAATAAACATAAATGTCATTAATGCTTGTTTAATGTGTATATGTATCTGCTAATGCATTTACTACATTTAATTGTTTTTACAACATGCATATACTATTTTGTGTTGGCTTGTAAGTGTACATTGTTCATTCAATATAATTATAAATATAATCGCTTTAATGCTTCCATATTTATATATATATATGTGTTATTTGACATACTTTTTAGTTCAAAAGATACTACAAATATATTTTTAATAATCAGGGCTATTAGCTTATAATCATAGGTTATAATTCAAGAACAAGATTGGCGTAATATTTACCACAAACCACAGTCACTTTTGACTCCTTTCGTATCACTTAGCTTTTTATTTATTGGTTAATTCAACGCATTCATTCAGCAAATCTGAATATCATATTTTTATTACAAATGTATTTATTATTAAATATATATATATATGTTCAGATGTCCTATATTATAGGAAATTCTCTAGTTGTGTTGTTAATTGGTATCAACTTATTTTAATCTCTACATAAAGGAGCTTTATTAAGAAAACATAGTGTTACGAGCACAACTGCCTGGAGCGAGTCGCTAGAAAGGGCAACGGTCCAACCTCATCACTTTTGTATCTTCCTGCTCACTACGAGAAGATGGTTTTTATAATAACGCTTCGAGGACACTTTCCCAGTTATTTTACAATAACACTAAGAGATTTCAGTTATCATAAAGATGAAAACTAACGTTTTTTTAAAAAATATTTTTCAAAAATATTTTTAGTAAGAAATATTAATGACATATATAGACTGTTCACTACATTAAACTCGGTATAATATTTATGAAAAATACTTAAGTTAAATAATACAATATTAATTATTGAAGTAATATAAATAAACATATAACAAAATATTATTAAACCATTATAATATCAAAATATAAAAAAAAGCTGTTATATGGTAGTAAAAGGCTTTATGGTTTTTTCGTATAATAACATAATAATGAATACGTTACATTCATCTCTATAGCTATGCCAGAAAAGGCCAACTACAAAACGTTGTACTTTTATATAATAATTAAAAAAAAAATCATAGTTTGCTTTCTCTAAAAGTAATCACATCTTAGCTGGAATAAATTGCTCATTGCACTAATTATTTATCAATAAACTCTATGTTTTCTGTGTACTTATTATAATAAGCAGTTTTTAAGTAAAATATTATTAACGAAAAAATATTTCACAATTGTTATTCGTTTATTTTAATTATTTTATAATTAAATGTATTTCAGCAGCAGTTATTATATATATATATATATATATATATATATATATATATATATATATATTACTTGACATTATTATATAATTTATAGTAAGGTTTATGATGCAATTTTTTTTACAATCTTTAGATTTTGAAAATAGGATCAAAATTGATATTGTATATTTTTTTAAGTTCATACGCGGGGTACTTTTTCAGTAAATAGATTTAGTAGGGTGTTTTGAATCAAAAACTGTCTGGTTAGATATCACATTTGCTTTTTTTTACTTCACTACTAATTAAAAAATATGGATTTTGCTTGTTTAAGAAATTTAATATTTTATAGTTCAATTAAATCATAATCAAGTATATGCTGAAATGTTCTTTTTTATATTTTTCTCAGATAAGACTGTATATATTGTCTCATAAAAAAAAATTAATTTGTGAGATTTTGATACAAGCTGTTTATTGCTATTTATTATACATGCATAAAAGTGCTGGCCAATTACAACATTTTATGTGTCTAAAATTACTATAAATTTCAATTTTCAGGATAAAAAATCAAAAAAGTAGGCCTATGAAAAAAGGTTTTAAATAAAACCGAAACGTTGGCATCAAGAGTTTGATTTTTTATCCTGAAAATTGACCGAATCCCGATTAGAGAACACACCTATTCTATCAAACGGTCGATATATTATTGAATCTGTTATATATATGTATATATATATATATATATATATATATATATATGTATATTTCGGGAGCAGACCTTCGTTTATGCAAAGTGGAGAAAGTGTATTAAAGAAATCGAGAGATTCAGTAGAAAAGTTGTGAAATTAAAAATAGGCATACAATTTAACAAGACATATATATATAACAATTAAAAGAAACCGTCCAGCGGACTTTTTTAAATAAAATAAATTCAAAACGAAGGAAACACACAGAAAGACACAGACATAACTCCCTGTCTTCCCTGTCTTCCTGCGGGACTCTTCGCTCTTCACACCTCCTGATGACGACGATGGTCGAAATATCGATGTGAGTTATGTCTGTGTCTTTCTGTGTGTTTTCTTCGTTTTGAATTTATTTTATATATATATATATATATATATATATATATATACATTTGGGCTTTTGACTTTGACGAAAACCGCTTTTTACGGTTGAAACATCTTAGCATTGTTTTCCCATTTCATATTGTGGTTTGACTATATATATATATAACTTTCAATTACACAGAACACGACACAGAAAAAGGAATAAAAAGGACACTTACAGAATTCTCAATATTTCGATCTGTTGTCCGTCATCAGGAGTAGACTAGAATAAAGGACAAAGTGAGAGAGATCTCCCCACGTCGAAGAACGGAGCGCAAAAATATCAATTTTTGATATTTGGTGGTTAATTTTAATGATACTTGATTAGAAGAGGATCTGCTGCCTATTTATACCAATATTAGTAATATATATATATATATATATATATATATATATATATATATATATATATAATATATATAATAATATAAAATATAAATAATATAATATTATATAATATAATATATATATATTTTTATATATATATATATTACTTATATATATATTTTATCTATATATATAATATATATACTTATATATATTTTATATATATATATATATATTATTCTAACCGCTTCTTTCTTGTTCATTATTGACCTTTGACGTTCTGTTTATATTAACATATATATACGTTCAGAAACGAAGGAGAGTAACACAAAGAGTAAAGAATCATATTTAATAACTCTAATTTTCGAAATACCTATCTTGAGATGAAAAGAGAGAGATATGCCAAGCAAAAAAAAAAGAATAAATAGATAGCAGAGACTTACAGTCTTTAATTTTTGGTTTAAACATCATATAAAGAGAGGAAATGATATTACGATAAAGAGTAGAAGGTCAGTAAATGTAAATTTATCAATAGTAATCGGAGAAAAATGAAAAAGAAGCAACAGCATGATGAGAGTCGATTTAGTAAATAATAAATTTGAGTTTAATAAGTAAAAGTGTGGAGAGGTTTAGTAAATAACGTAATAAATCTTAGGGAAATAGTCTAGTGCATAAGGTGGATTTGTGAATCATATGAGAATTCTCATGAAACTAAGAAACAGTATGTGGAATATTCATATATCATGCTATGAGTTTGATTAGAATAAGCATAATTATGCGGAGAATTTGTATATTATGTGCTTATGTAGAGTGAAATTAGGAGTAGCATTTGAAACATTTTTTTCATATAATAAAAGCATATAGTAATATATAATATATAGTAATATAGTAATAGCATAGTACATGAAATTTCATGTAGCATTTGAAGGGTCAGTGTATTACGTAAAGAATCTGAGTAGCATATGCATCTGTAAGCGGCAAGTTAGATTATCATGCGAGAGGTTTCTATAAAATAAGCATAACTATATGGTTTGTTATTGAATCACGTGATGAATGAACTGAGTAACTGAAGTATCAATATGTATATGAGTTAGTATAGGTCAATAATAGGTCAATAAGTATAGGTTGAGTGAAATAATCAACAGTATGTGGTAGGCTAGTATTTAATATGATTGTCAGTGAAATTAGTAGCACTACTAATGTAACGAACATGGTGGTTACTGTATCATGTGGTCAGTTTGACTAAAATAAGCAATAGTATGCAAACAATTGGAGTATAGTGTGATAAACCTGAGTGAAATTAGTAGCACTACTAATGTAACGAACGTGGTGGTTACTGTATCATGTGGTCAGTTTGACTAAAATAAGCAATAGTATGCAAAGAATTGGAGTATAGTGTGATAAATCTGAGTGAAATTAGCGACAGTATGTAGTGTTTATTGAATAATGTGAACAATCTCAGTAAGCAATGCAACAGTACCCAGTAGATTAATGAATTAGATGATGAATCGTGATAAAACAAGGAGCAGTTTGCACACAACTTGTAGAACACGCGATGAATCCAACTAAAATATGCAACATTTATGCAGGAAGTAGTGTATCAAGTTATAAATTTGATTGAAATAAGCAACAGTTTAGTGGTTTAGTGATTTACACATTAAATGAGTAGTCTGTACGGAATTTGTGTTTTATGCTCGGAATAAGTGTGATATAAGACGTTTTAATCGGTTGAGGAATTTAAGATATGAAAACTGGCAAAGCAACAATGACGTCACATCTGAAGAAGCAGTACTATACGAATTATAAACGCTCAATGAGTCGCTAGTGAGTCAATGGCTGAAGTTGTTGTGGCTGGTATCACAACTGGGGATGCTTGGTTGGAGAGTTGCTTGGTCTGTGGTGAAGGAGATACGTGAATGATGGTGGAGAGAGTGGGCTATAGAGGTGTTGCTTGCTTGATGGTCGGGAAGCCATTGCTTAGGCAAGGGTCCGACACTAACCAGGTAACATTAGGCAAATCTAGAAGGGCAGGTACCGCTAAGCTGCCTTAAGCCGGCATGTACCGCTAGGCATCCCTAAGGGGGCAGGTATGCAAAGTTATAATCTGAACAGAACCTATAGAACATTTTTAAGAATATTTTATTGTATTATAAATTTTGGCAGTTTATTAAGTTGACAATTATTTTTCAATTTACAAAATAATCTACTAAGGTTAATGAAATACTGGACAAAATAATGATTTATTCTTGTCGTATTCCAACAAAGCATTTAATAAGAAGCACCAAACTAGAAGTATCAATAATTCTGTAACTTACAGTTGTGTTATCCAGTTTGAAATTAGGTGTACTTGAATACTGTTAAACGTAAAAATTAATTGCTCTGAAAAATATAAATCATTTGGCATTCAGGGGTTGAAACAAACTGTAACTGCCTTCTCGCAAGCTTAAAATGGTTTAACTTGAAGCAATAAAAAAGTTTGCTAATATACAGGCATGATTCGGTATGAAGGTTACAGATATGTGTTATAACAAGATTTACAATGAGAAAGTCTGATTAATTTCTTGAGGAATGGCTTCAGCCGAGAGCGTTATTGGTCAACCAAAGGAGAACATTACTTTCTGAAGTCTTGTCTTTCGACTGCCTTTCTTTTTTATCAGAAGTCAATTGAAACAAGTGGAAAATACCTTATAAATGTAACTTATATCATAAAGTATAGACAAACAAATTGGCAGTTGTATAAATGAGTGTAAATGAACTTCATTGGTCGGTTTAAGATGGTATTTTCATCCAATATATATATATATATATATTATATATATATATATATATCAGTGGCGATTTCTCAGGGAATGCAACACATGCATTGCATGCATAGAATTCATCTTTAAAGAAACCAAAATGTTCGAGACTCGAAATATTTAAAGCAACCCCTTTTTTTTATTCCTCTACACGCTAAGGAACCATTTTCTATGATTGCGCTAAGCTTCCCAATGCTTACTCTTATCATTTCTGGTTAATGAAAATGGTCTTAATTGCCAAGAGAAACAAGAACGAAGTTTGCATACACTGCAACTCAGGCTTGCTGAGCTCCTCAAATACATACTGGAAAGTGATTTGCACACAGGTCTTCCGGAAATTTATAAACTCATGAATTTGGTTATGACTATTCCCATAACAACAGCAAGTGTTGAGAGATCGTTTTCTGCCCTCAAAAGAATTAAAAGTTATTTACGAAACTCCCAAAGTGAAGAGCGATTGTCTAATTTATCCCTAATTTCAATTGAAAGACATTTACTTAAAGATCTCATGACAGCTAGAGAGAAGTTTTATGGTTTTGTTATCAAGGAATTTTGCAAGAAGTTTTTATTCAAATGATGTATTGTGTATCTCTTTCTTTAATAAAAATTTTTTTGCCTATTTTTATTGTATTGGTTAATAAAAGTTAATGTTAAAAGTATTTCCAAATAAAACCTGATTCAAATCCCCATAAAATGTTTTTAATACATCATTATCCTTTTATGCAACATGAAAAGACTGAACATGAGAATTAGAAGGGTATTTCTCTGTATTTCTTTTATTCTTTGAAAATTGCATGCCTAAGGAAAAAGGTCAGGAGTCGCCACTGATATATATATATAATATATATATATATATATATATATATATTATATTTATAGATTTCACATAAACACGTGAAATAACAATCAATGATCAAACCACAAAAAGAAATGGGAAAACAAGACTATGATCTTTCAACCATAACAAGTGGTCTTCGTGGTTTGTGGTTTATGGTTTGATCATATATATATATATATATATATATATATATTGTAAACAAGGAAACGATCCAAAAGGACAACAAACGTTTCCCAATGAATCACAAACACAGAACTAAGGAACAAACACACTTACTATCTCTAATTTTTGGTTGAACAGTCATCAGGAGAGTTGAAATAGGGACACCAAGCGTACTTGTGAAGCGACGATTGGAAACCGTCGGTCTCCAACTCTCGTTGGAGAAGGTTGGTCTCCAACCGTCGCTATATTCACATAAACACGTGAAATAACAATCAATGATCAAATATCCGTGAAATAAGATCAATGATATATATATATTATATGTAAGACAACTAATTTATCAACCAATAATATAAGAATGCATCTTTTTTTTTGTTCTTATTATAAATTTCTGACTTCTATCTGAGAAAAAATGTCAATAATATTTTACTGTCATCATTTGATAAATTGACTTGAACCTAGATTTGAAAGGTGTACTTCAAAATTTTGAGTTTTGTAAATTTAATTAGATTAGAGGATGAGCTATAAAAATCCTTAAAAGATAAAAAACATAAGTTGAATCATATTTTTTTTAAGAATATTATATATATTAAAATTGATTGTTCTGAAAAGATATGTATTCATTGCAGAAAAAAAAATTGGTTTGCTGAATTTGTATAGAGAAATACATATATTGTGAATGACATTGTTGAATGAATGGTAAAGATTACGGTAAAGAGAGTGGGAAATGAAATATGAAATCATAACTTGAGATAAAAGGACCTGATTTTTATAAAAGCTGGAGAAGTAGTAGACAAAAAGAAGATAAAATCATGATAGAACAATACAGAGAAACAAAGGTTCTGTTAGAAGAAAATCTAAAAAAAGAAAAAAAAAAGCTCTTAGACTCTATAGCTAAACAAAAAAGAGTTACAAAGATTACTTGAATTTCTTGTAAAAAAAAAACTGAGTTTGAAAAAGAAATTGATTATATAAAATTGAAAGAAAAGGCTTGTCTAACATTTGTTGGAATCGTTAGTCACTAATCCCTTTTTTGTCTCTAATACTGTTAATAATGTGGAATGAGGGAACAAAAACGGAGAAAGTAGAAATGAAAAGGGAAATAAATAATAAAAATATTTTAAAAACTCACAATGCTGGTTAACCAGAACAACAATTATATTATTATTTCGTAAACTAATAATCCATACCAATTGCATAAGATGCATTCTTGATTATAGACAGTATTCTAAAGTTATCGGAGGCAGCATGCTAAGGTGAAATAAACTTATATATAAAAAGCTTTCACATAAACACGTGAAATAACAATCAATGATCAGACCACAATAAGAAATGGGAAAACAAGACTAAGAACTTTCAACCGTAACAAGCGGTCTTCGTCAGAGTCAAAAACCCAACTGAATTTCTTAGTCTTGTGTGTAATAATTAGAAATTCTTAGTCTTGTTTTCCCATTTCTTATTGTGGTTTGATCATTAAACTTATATATTTAGAACCCCCTTTATTCTTTAATTACAAATTGTTTTAGAAAGTTTATATAAATTGCTTTCAGATACTAATACTATTAAAGACGTTATCAAAAATTCTTTTTATTGCTTTATAGATAAAAACATTATTAAAACTGGTCTGAATAATATGGTAAAATTGTAAGAGACATAAGCGGTAACTAGTATTGCAAATATTCCTTTCATTAATGCAAACAACCTTCAATGCTGTAGAAGTATAAAGTAAACTAAGTGATAATTGTATGTAAACAATATTCTCTTATAATTAATGTATCAATATTTTACCTCTTATAGTTTTTTTTTTTTTTTTTTTTTGGGGGGGGGGGGGTAAGGAGGTGAAATGCATTTACGCACATAGTGCTGGGCTCCCAGTATGAACCAGACTACCAACTAAAACACCCCCTTTTTCACCTAGGACCTAGCCTGGAACTGTTTTCCACATTACTTCAGGCTTGGTCGTAGCTTACCTTAGGTGAGGCATATTTGCTTTATTATCTTTCTAGATCTTCCAAGTATCTCTTTTTCGTCGTCAATATCGTTCTGACTAGACCATCTACCATATTCCATGCCCCAGAACTCCGTATCAGCCTCTTATAATAGTAGGTGAATATAGAAGAATATAATAAGTAAGACCTGAATAAATATAGAAAGAAACAATGTAATATTTTGAACGCATTTTAAAGGTTGGATGTATACACTATTGGTTACATTTTATTAATTTTAAATTGAATTGTAAAACTATTTTGTATTGTATAGTTAGTATGCGCTTATTTTTATAATGTCATTTTCAATGCTTTTTGTCAGGGAACAGTTAAGAGGTTTTAACTTTATTTATTTAAATCTACTATGCCCAATGTTTGAAATCACAGATTTTTTTTTAAAGTTTACTTAAAGGAAACTAGTATCACCAGTCTGCTTTGTTTTTCTATCCAATTTTCTTTTCCGTCAGCCGAAAATATTTACTTTAGGTTTTGCTTATTTGTTCTGATAGGTTAGAAGTGTTTTTTGTTTTTATATTTGGCGGATTGCTGGCTAGGATGGTAATTTTTAAATTGTTTTTATTTGGATAACTAATATAAAAGTTGAAAGCTTACGTTTATTTTTGGATGATTTCAAGAAAGGACTGTTATAGAATACTGGTTGCCTGGTGAGCCTTGTTTCTTTGGGAAATGAAATGTTCTCAACTGATAAGATAGGGGATCTGCAGTTGTCTTAAGAGTTTAAGATAAAATATAATTTTCTCCACGCAAATATTCGTTTTGATTAATCATGGGTAAAAAACAAAAAAAAAGCATTATGACAAAAAAAAAAAATTAAAAGTACATAGAACTTCAGTTCTCAAACGCCTTTCATGTCAAGCGAGACTCATAGGACCCAATAAGCATTTTCAATTTTACTTTATATAAATTGAAGTACTATGACTGTATAGTTACAGAAAAATAAACAATGTTTTAGAACAAAAATGCCGTAAGATTACAAGTAAATAAAATAGTTAAAAGAATTTAAATAAAAACTTAACCATCAAAACAAGTTTTTTCATTTCTTTGATTTCAGTTTTTGAGGAATGAAGACAACTACCAATCAAAAAATAATTAGCATTTCTGCAGAACATACTTTAAAATAATGTAGTTTGTGATATTTTTATTTTAGGATTGTATTTGTATTGATTTCTTATATTTAATTTTAAGAACAATTAATAAGATTAATTAAATGTTGTAAATATTTTAATGCCGTTCATAACAGTCAAATGTTGGTATGAACGACTATTATGATCAGAAGAGTTATTATAAATAACTTTTCCTGATTTATAATGAGGGTATTAGAGTTTTTTTTTTAAATGTGTGTTAAACCTTATGTGAAAGAATTTATTCAAATATCATAATCGCCAAACTTTTTATAGATAAGAATTTATTACATAATATATATTAAACAATATTAGTAATAATTCATTTAATAATATTTCTCATTAAATGAATTATCTGCTGAATATGAATAAATTATCAAAAGTTGTTTTTAAAAAAATTATAACCAGAAGAATATAGAATATTCGTTTGCATATTTAGTGTTTGATTTAAAGCCAAATTTGTTCTGTATATTGTAATTTTATTATGAAATTTAAATCATTTATATAAATAAATTATTATGATCACTATTAAGAACTACAAATTTGATTCTGTTTTTTTTTTAATGTTCTTATCCTGATACACTAATTATATCAATTGCCTAGTTCATTTACATATTTAATTATAAGTTAAATTCAAACTAAAGCTTCTTTTAACGTGAACGCTATTTTTCATCATTAAGGATTGTTTACGCTTTAACGATTATTGGAAAAGAGGGGTATGTGAAATTAGATTCCTCTGTCCTAAAACGTCCCTTAATTTAAAAAGGCAATCTTGAGTTATTGGAATTTTATTGGATGCATAAAAAACCATTCAGTTTATTTTTTTTTTCTTGGTGTGAAAGCCTAATCCCTGATAAAATTGCTTGCAATATCTGGGATGTCTGAAATTCTCTGTTTGATTGATTTCAAATTCCTTGTCTCCTACACAAATCAATCGAGTGAAAACACCGCTACATTTGGTGCACACACAACACACACACACACACACACACACACACACACCACATATATATATATATATATATATATATAACAATTAGATGAAACGATTCTTCGAACTGAATAAACTAGAATTTAAAAATAACACATAGAAAGGAAATCACTGAACTCACTACTATATTTCTATGTCCTCGTCTTCAGGAAAAGAAGTGAATCGCTCCAAAGGCTGATAACGACTCATATATATATATATATATATATATATATATATATATATACATATATATATATATATATATATATATATATTCCAAGACGATCCAAACTGGACACAATAAGAGTTCAGAGATGTCTCCAGAACAGAGCTTGGGAATCCTATACACATACCCACATCTATACCACAGTTATAAATAAGAAAAATGTCTAAGATCTTTCATCCAAAACAAGCCGACTTCGTCAAAGTACAAGCTGAGTCATCAGTTTGGAGTCTAACGAAGACCACTTCTTTTAGTTGAAAGATTTTAAGAATTTTTCTGACCTTTAATTGTGATTTAGTTGATTTTTGGTCCACATGTTTATAGTGAAACTTGTTATATACATCCATGAAATTTATATATATATATATATATATATATATGGATTAATTTACCACAATGAAAACAATTTTTGAAACAATGCTCTAATTGTGGTAAATTAATCCATCTATTATATCAAGTGTTATTTTGATTATTATTCATATATATATATATATATATATATATATATATATATACAATAAAATAGAGTATATCAGTGAAAATGATTTTTACGAACTAAATATACTGGATGAACAGAAAGAAGACACATAAGAGATATCACAGAAACTAACTACTACATTTCAACCACTTAGTCATCAGGCAGAGTAATAACATTTCTTAATATTTTTCAAAATAAATGAATAATTTTTTGATAATATTTGACATTAAAAATATGCAGTTTGAAACCATCATTTATACTTTTTGAAGAAAATGAGTAGGATTCAAAGGATTTTCATATGTAGTACACTGATTTGTATAAGATTTGACTCCAAAAGAGTCCCAGATGTCAAAATTGTTGTGCTCTATGTTAATTTGAATCTCTATAACGTACAAACTATACTGAACACATAACTACAGAACTATAGTGTATAACAGATGCTTCATTAAGAAGTTAATTTATCTTCAAAGCTTCATTTACAATTTGGCATTAAAATATTATATACTTCAGTATGAATTGAAACCATTTGTTGTTTTTTTTTATATTTTAACATAAACAAATGTTGACTCACTTAATATTGATTAAAATAAACAGAACACTTGTAACTGTATTTTGTTTTAAAAAAGGTAAATTATATTATTATTATAACCTTTCGCTCGTTCAATACTGAGACAGGACGTTTGTTGTTAATAAAACAAGAGTAGAGTTAAAATATTAGCCAGGCTGACAGAAGTTAATAATGAACTCTGAGAATAGCCTACAAGGTTGATCCGACGTTGGCTGTAGATCCCCTAATTTGTCGATTAATCAGCCTGAGGTAGGAGGGAGTAATCAATCTTACTTAAGAAAAATTCCCTTCTCGCTCCATTTGTTTGAATCTTATCATAACCTACCTATAAACTTGCCTGTGATAATAATAATAATAATGATATTTTTTTTAAATAAGCGATTGAAGTTCTGGCTGAAGTGATGGGTCTAAAATGAAGCCCAAACTTTTATGTACCGAAATAATTATAACTATTTACTTCATCGTTTATTTATCCATTATGGATAGTATTTTCATCGGAATGCGTTTAAAAGTGAATGTCCGATTTCACACTATTTAATTTGTTAGAAAATATTTCTAATTTTCTAAAACTCTTTTTTACCTCTGGGTTCTTTATCTCATAAATTAACTCTCCATATTTCTTTTCATTGAATTTATTCTTCGACATGTTTCAGTGCTACAATCACCATCGTCAGGAAAATGTTATTAGCATAATTAATTATCACACATAGAATAAAATAAAATAAAATGAAATGAAATGAAAGTATTACACTTGATAAACTAAACATTGCTTAATAACAACAGGTTGCAATGTCTGGTTTAGGGAATCAGTCAGGTTACGTCAGGTTGTGTTAGTGACTGAAATGGCCCTATATGTTACATCATCTGGCGTGTCTTGGTATGGTTGGGTACTACGAGTAATTCTTTCTTCAATTTGTTCTCTACCTTTGTTTTTGGCTTGTATAAGATTTCCAAACAAGCACAGGTGGTTGCTAAAATTGTCTCTCTGCTCATTAATGCTTAGACACTTCTCTAGGATGTCATATATATGTATATATATATTTGTATATATATATGTAATATATATATATATATATATATATCACTTGATAAATGGATACGATCCCAACTGCACACAATACGAGTTCAAAATTCAAGAATAGTAACACACAGAATAAAGAAACACACTTACAAACTAAGAGAAGATGAAACAGAAGTTCAGACAAGCAGTACAAGTTGGGTAAATATAAAAGAATCAAACAGAATTGGAGAAAAATTTAAAAGAAAGAAACAAATACAGTAAATATGAAGTGCATACATAGGAAAAAGGGTTAGTGTAAAAAAATATCGTAAAATATATAAAAATATAGAAAAAATATATAAATGAATAAAAAATCATAAGCGTGAAAAATGAACTGAATTGATCATAAATAATAATAATAATAAGGAAAAAATAAAATAAAAATAAATAAATTAACACAATACAAACAAATACGAGTATATCTAAGACAGGATGTATCTGACAAATTGACCAAATTGGGTAGCAAACAAAATATCTAAACTAAACTACTTTAAGACCGGCTACGGGGGCAGCACTGGAGGTTGACGGATCGGTTACTTGCCCTTGAGTATACTATGTGCTTGGTCCCCCTTTCTCTTTTCTCCTGAAAACGGATTGCCCGAAAATTTGAGTTTATAAGTGTATTTATTTATTCTGTGCGTTCCTCTTCTTGAATTTTGAACTTATATATATATAAAAAGATTTCACATAAACACGTGAAACAACAATCAATGATCAAACCACAATAAGAAATGGGAAAACAAGACTAAGATCTTTCAACCGTAACAAGCGGTCTAAGTCAGAATCAAAAACCCAACTTTGACTCTCCAGTTGGATTTTTGACTCTGACGAAGACCGCTTGTTACGGTTGAAAGATCTTAGTCTTGTTTTCCCATTTCTTATTGTGGTTTGATCATTTTATATATATATATATATATCCACTCAAAATGAATGAAAATTTTAGTTTGTAAGTGTGTCTCTTTCTCTGTGTGTTGCTTTTCTTCATTTTTGAACTGATATATATATATATATATATATATATATATATATACTGTAATTGTAGTAGTACTATCATTTTATATAACACTAGAATTTGTATTATATAAAAGTAATATATAATTAAAATATGTATTATATGGATACGATACATGCAATATTTAAATAAATTTAACAATACATAAATTATTGGTCAGTGTACTCTTAGTCATCATCATTCATAGGTAATCAATTTTTTTAACTCTAAATACACACTCCTTAAGATACTTCTTAACGCATTTGGTCCTGATAGCGATAACCATCTAATCCTTTTAGAAAAACATATAAGTTGTATTTGTGCAGAATCATGAATGATGCAATTTAAAATAGTATGTTTATAGATTAACAGAGTGAGAAATTGAGTTATGTACAATCACAAAGAAAAATTAATTGGATATATATTAATTATCTGAATAATATTATATTAGTAAGTAGTAGGTTTACATTATTTTGTTGTGCAATATATAAGTTATAGTTGTTAAGGTAATGACGGATAGTTTATCTGCAATTTTCAACGGGAAGTTTTAGCTTCAATGATGTTATATCATATACTTTGAACAGGTGATGTGAAAGTATAAGAACTTCCAACAGCAAAATTCATTAAGACTTTTATAACTTATGTAATATATTACTACAAATGTCAATATAATATAATTGTTATTGCATTTAATTAATTATAAAGTGGATATACATTAATTTTGTAAAATGAAAATTGTTGTCTTCATCGAGTTAAAATTATTTGTTTTAAAGGATGGTCAAAAAACTATCATCAGAAAATAAAATTAAGTCGCAAGTATATTTCAATGCATGTATCCATCTCGTATATTATGGACTAATCTGTTAAATGTTTGAAGGAAGATTACATTTTATGTACCCATATAAATAAATATTGATGACAGAAAATGAAAGACATTCCGCTTACTTGCATTCTTGCTGGGGACTGTTTTTAATCTGTCACCAATTAAAGATTATTGGATGACAAATGGAAATATTTGGCTTCAGTGTGATGTTGTTATTATTACCGTGATTGAAAGAGTTGGGACTTTTAATAAATTAGAAATACAAAACTATTTTATATTAGCCAAATTATAGTTTTAATTATAACTGTTTTTTTTCATTATATATACAATATATAACATGATATAACAATATACATATATATATATATATATATATATATATATATAAACTAGAATTTAAAAAGAACTGAACTGAAGAACTGAAAAAGAAAGAAAGCTGAGTCGTTATCAGCCTTTGGAGCGATTCACTTCTTTTCCTGAAGGACGAGGACATCGAAATATAGTAGTGAGTTCAGTGATTTCCTTTCTATGTGTTCTTTTTAAATTCTAGTTTATTCAGTTCGAAGAATCGTTTCTTCTAATTGTATATATATAACATATATAACATGGTATATTTCTCAAGAAAAAAATATATAAAAAAATACTTGTGTAATTTCCAAGATTATTACGCCATTTTATAGTTTTAATTATAACTATATGATTGATATTGATTATTGTTATTATATAGTTATTGTTAACTATATATTAACTATATTGATATTAGTTGTATCAATTTAAGTTAATCGAATTGAAAACATGGAATCTAGGTTTTTTTTTTATAAATTCTAACATTTTATGAAGATATGACGTAAAACGCTAATTGTGTAAGACAATAGAATTTGATAAAAATTCTGGTTGTTTAATTTTATTATTCTCTTAATATGATTAGGATTTCACTGAAAATGTTATAATTCACAAAGAAAAAACTAATTTCCATGTTCCAAATTTGATTAACTTAAATGGCTAACATTTAAGTTAATCAAATTTTGAAACATGGAAATTAGTTTTTTCTTTGTAAATTCTAACATTTTCAGTGAAATCCTAATCATTTTAAGAGAATAATAAAATTAAACAACGAGTTACAATCCTTGAACTACGAAAATTTTTAACATAAGAAAATTATATTTTCATACTTTTAAAATGCAAAGATTAATCACTGTTCTATATATATATATATTTGTAAAAGTTGGGAGCAGTCCTTCTTCAATACAAAATTTCGTAATTTGGAAAAATATAAGACAAAATTAAATCAAGTGGAAACAGACATCCAGTTTTTAAAGGCATATATATATATATATATATTATGTATAAAAGAAGCAGACCTTCTTTTATACAAATTGTGTTGAACCGAATTGCCTTAATCAAACATACCTTTCTTTTGAGCAGTTTTTCATATTTCCTTGATAATTTCAAATCGTCTTAGTTGGTGAATTATTTGAGCAAAACTCTGGTTGGCCATCAATATTTATTGATTAACATTTGAAATTATTGACGATTTGAAATTATCAATAAAATATGAAAAACTGCTCAAAAGAAAGGTATGTTTGATTAAGGCAATTCAGTACAACACAATATATATATACTGTGTTTGAAGAAAAAGAGTAGGAAACAAATAGAGTGGAGAGAAAAAACAACCAAACAATTTGAAACTGCCAAACAGACATTGGATGAAGTCACGCTTCTTACTGATCCATATACTCAATATTTCACTACATGTTGACACTTCCAACATTACAGCTGTTCTCTTGGTTCAACATTTTAACAGGACCTATGTAAGAAAGCTTGTTTCTTTCATAAAACATATATATGAAACAAACACAGTTATTCAGTACAGGATCACGAACTTATTAGTATCTACGTCATGTTGTTATCATCTATAAGGTGATATAGAGCTTAGTTTATTTTTTAAAAAGGCAAAGTCTATACGGTAAACTGATTTTTCTTTTTTAATATAAGGATTTCATCAAAAACAAAAAAAAGTATTGGTCCAATCGACTGAGCCCCTCTTACATCAAAAGAGCTGTGAATGAATTATTCGATTTTGCATTTCCCGTCAGATTATGACCAGTTTAGAAACTCCGTATGAACTTTAAATTATTCACTGAATTTTCAAAGTTTTGTGAATCTTATAGCATCCGTACAGTAGCATGTCAACTTCAAAGCGATAGAAAGATAGAACGCTTTCATAAGACTATGATGGTACAGTTCAAATATTTGTTCATTATGCATTTAATATTATTTGAATATGTATGTATCAACAGGAAATCTTGAATGGCTGTGTAATGATTCCATCGGCAAAAGATTGGAGCATGCCATACGAATTGTTGTACGAGTATAAGGGCTTCAGAGTTCAATAAATGAAGCAGCACCTATATATGTCAGCACTAAATTCCTACCGACTTTAAAATTGAGCTTATTTCACGCCAAAATTTAAGCATTCTACCAGTAACTGGCCAATTCATATTCAGCAATCAAAGATTTAGAGTCACTAAGACCTACTCTCAAGAAAAGGTGGAGAACATTCATATTTAAAGACTTGCTGAGTTATTCTCACGTTTTCATAAGTATACACTGTGTAGACTTGTTATAAAAACCTTTGTGAGGACCCATATTAAGTTATAGAAAGAAGTGAAAAAATGTAATATTTTATAAAAGGAAGTTAATGTTTGTTGGACAGGATCACCAATGTTTTGCTGTCTGCTAAGGATCCATGAAAGCAAAATCTGACCATCGGCCACTTAATATTAATTCACCTATAACAAAGGAATGGAAGTCTCAAGTACATTTTCATTGTCGTTTAAGTCCTTAACCATCTTGACTACTTAGAGAGAGGTAGATGTGCACTGTGTAACTTATAAAAACTCTGTGAGGACCCATATTAAGTTATAGAAAGAAGTGACAAAATGTAATATTTTATAAAAGGAAGTTAATGTTTGTTGGACAGGATCACCAATTTTTTTGCTGTCTGCTAGGGATCCATGAAAGCAAAATCTGGCCATCGGCCACTTAATATTAATTCACCTATAACAAAGGATTAGAGGTCCCAAGTACATTTTCATTGTCGTTCAAGTCCTTAACCATCTTGACTACTTAGAAAGAGGTAGATGCGCACTGTGGTGACACTATGTCAGCGTTATTAAGGACTTAGTGAGTTATAAGTGCCAAATTTCTTTCATGTTGGTAAATTTGAAGGTTAATTCAGGTCAATATAGATAAGAATTAACATGAATAAACATAAATATCAAATTTTTGAATGATAATTAAAAAATTTAAACTGGGTTTTTTTGTGAAGATTTGGTCCAAAAAATTAACTACTGATTAAGACAAAGTTGTGCCAAAAATTGTTTGGCATATTCAGGGCTAAACAATTTTTGGTGAAACGTCTACTTATGATCAATAGTTAATTTATTGAACCAAATCCTCAAAAAAACCCAGTATGAATTGTAAGAATAAGTGGTCGAGAAGCTATATCAATGGTAATTAATAAACCGTTGTATAATTAATTTTATCATAATGAATAATTAGTTGTTGCCTTTAATTACTTTTGATTTAATTAATAGTTTTATAAAAAAGCATTCTTACAAGGAAATGAATTAAATTTATGGTAAACTGTGACACTATAACGGGCAAATGAATGTTGCTTAGCTGTCATATCCTATTTTTTCCTTTGTAGTAATGGAAGGATGTGTGTATTTTTATTAATGTTAAAATATATTTCATTATGTTTTGTTTAAATGAATAAAATTATAAACAAAGTAAAGTTCAAACTTTTGTAGAGAAGTAAAGGTTTAAAATAAGTACTTTGATAAGTAAGTTTTCGTCACACTGACATCTTCAAAACATGTTTATGTACATGAAAAGGCTCTAACTTTGTAAGAAACTTTTGAACAAAATCTAATATAAATAATTTAACTGTCACAAATATATTTAAATTAAAAATAAATGTTATAGGAGTGGAAATTGGGGCTCGTTTATTATTTGGTACACATTTTAGTAAAGTGCGTGTCACATTACCTGTTGAATCTACATTGGGAGTCTTAAATTTTGCCTAACTGAGGTGTATTTAGAGTAGGGTTCTATAATGAGTATCTGATCTCGTACAGGCTTGGAACCGATGGTTTAACGTCCTCTCCGAGGGACTATGTGCTCAGATTTATTCAGCTCAAACGTGAATAAATCGAGAGCCAAGTTCATTCTGAACGTCATAAAACTACGTTTTCTGCTCTGAACATTATTCGGTCCAAAACATAGCAAATGAAAAATATTATACATCTAGTTAACAGTGTTGTTTTACGTAAATAAAGACGAGAAACAATTTTAATAAATCCAAACCAAGCACCAAATAAGCTACAAAGTTTCGTCAGTAGCTTAATATTAAGCATATTTTGGTTTCAACTAAGGGAAATTCTAAAGTTTCATAAGCAAACTTGGCAGTATTTGTATCATAAGGAAACCAGTATTTTCATATAAATATTGTTTGAAACTTACATTTATTCATATCTTATTACTATTGTTCGTTATTGTTATAGTAATTGTTATTATAGTATTTAATTCATGTATAATATGAAAAACTATGTAAATATATTCGCTTTATACTGCTATTACTGGACGTATTTAATTGATCAATGGGTTTTTGTTCATCATGTTATAGTTAATTCATCATGAAGTTTTAAAATTGTCAGTTTTCGACCAAAGTCTGTTTTTATTATTAATTTATATTAGAAGAAACATTTTCTTTAAAATTTTTCTAAAATATAAAATCACTTAATTTCTTTCAATTCTATTTCAAATATGAACTTTTACTGGGAGGAAAATGACAATTCAAAGTCTCCACATAAAAGTAATTTTTTTATTTAAATAACTAGTTTCAAACATTTGTATTTATTATCAGGTAAACTTACAATAGAAGCAGTGGAGGAGAGATAACTGTTGACAATGAAGTATTTTCCTATTACATAGATCAGAGATTCCCAAAGTGGGTTCCGTGGAACCCAGGGGTTCCTTAACGGACTGTCTGGGGTTCCGTAAACAAAATTTAGCGAAAAAAATTGTAGTGGGTATGGATTTATTCTGTGTTTCTTGTGAATAATAAAATCTAATAATGCTTATACACATAAGTAGAACTCGCCAAACTTTAATGATATTTAGGATGAATCACTAGTCAGTTTTTGGAGTTGTCTGATTTCCGAATTTACTACTATTACAAAAATAGCACTTCACACTACCTACTTATGTAAACAGATTTTCCTTTTATACGGACATGGAAACTAAATAACGAAGTAGACCCAAGTAAAAATACGCATTGCAGTAATGTTACTTTTTAATTGTTTTTAAACTTACATACTATTAATAAAAGCATATGAAAATATTTATATTATGATTGTATAAAATATTTAGAATCTGGGGTTTTTGAGAAAGTTGCTGAAGTAAAAAGGGTTCCGCGTCGAAAAAAGTTTGAAAAACTCTGACATAGATAGTCCTCTACTGTTCCTATCAGAAGTTTACCTTATGATGAATACAAAGTGTTTGAAACGTGTAGTTTAATTAAAAAAACTTCTTTTGTTTAGAGATTTTGAATTATCGTTCTCCCTCAGTATATAAATTATCACAAAATTACGGATTGCACTACTAACGAGTTATAATTTTTATTTCTTTGTCACATTGTAATTGCCATCCCTCATTTGATGCTACCTCTTCAGTAATCAGTTCTCTGTAACCTCCGATGCCCAATGTAGACAAGACTTTATTCATATTACTTTTCTTCTATTCAAAAAATTATTTAAGCTCTTTCAACTTTATATATTTCATTTTATTTTAACATTTTTACTTTACCATAACTAAAGCATAGTGATCGTGAAAAAAATTGATGCTGAAATTTTGACGGAATTACTTGTTTTGAAGTCCCAAAAGTCATTTTATGATGTGTTTTTGATAATGATGATGATGATGATGATGATGTGTGTGTGTGTGTGTGTGTGTGTGTGTGTGTGTGTGTGTGTGTGTGTGTGTGTGTGTGATATCTGGGTGGGTGGATGAGTGTATCTGTGTAGAAGCTACGGTCCAGAATCTTGTATGGGTCAAATTGATATTTTACACAAAAATGGATCTCATAGTGTAGGTGAACCTTATTGTTTGGGAGATATTACACATCATGAGAATAATCGTATATATTGATGACAGGTTCAATCACTATCTGTACTACCTCCAAGAATGAAGGACTAATAAAAAACATCTCGCAGTTATATATGGGACATTATATACGCAAGAATTTTGATATTATATTTGATTTCAGTAAAGTTGGGTGTAGGCTACTCCAATTTTTTTATTATTCAATTTTGATTTTGAAAGAGGAAAATGCCGAAGATAATGCCATTAAGAAGATTTCAAAAATATAATTACATGTAAATAAATACCTCAAAAGATAACTTAAAAATAGACCAATTGTTCTATTAATGGACATAAATTTGGTATTAAAAGTTTTTAATCATTTTACATTTTATTCAATAATCAATTTCTAAAATTGAAATAAGCTAAACATACAGTTTGCCAACAGTAAATTAATAAGAAACATAATATAGGGTCAGCAATAAATAAACATAATTGTGAATGTTTGAATAATATTTAGTTAGGTTTGTTCAGACTCGATCAATTTCTTGTTGACAGACTTCTGCAACAGGTGTGCTAACTAACTGCCTGCAACCTATTACAGATTCACGTGATGGAAAATTTTACTTAATTTTTGAAATACTCAGCTTATTTTATCTTTATTGTTTTATTTTGTATTATATTTCAAAATCATAGTCAATATATATTGAAATGCCTCAAAGGGTTGTGAAGGAAATAATGCTTATTGAATATTTTTAAGGAAATATAGGTTGTTATTTTCAAAATTGCTTCGTAGAAATTGAATTAAAATATATAAATGACCTACACTGTTTGCTATATGATATGCCGAATAGCAATTGCAAGGAGAATTTGTTTGCATGGTTGCATAAACAGACTATTTGACTTGTTTTAAATAGAAGTAGTTATTTATATTGGGGACTATTCTTAAAGATAAATTATGATTTAAATTCGTTTAGTACAACTTACAGTAAATGAAGGAGGAAGGTAATAAAATTATAATTCAATTGTATGATGACAGAATAGGGAAGGTTACATCCTATGTGTTTTCTTTTCTTTTTTTTTAAAATGAGTTAAATACTTGTACCTTAATCAAGGTTTTCATAACAAATTATGAATGAAAGAAAAATTATTGAGTAATTAATAAAATAATTCTGTATTTAATGGACCAAAGTACTACAATAGCATATAATAGTTTTTCTGAGGTAAAATGGATAAACCAACAAAAGTCTCCACACAAATGAAGTTTTATTCAACGCGTTTCGAACACTTTGTGTTCATCATCAGGAAGACACTATAATACAAATTATATCTAATCAGTTACAAAATTAGAGTGAAATAATAAAATTTAATTAAGAGAATTCAAGACATACCCAAGGATGTGGTACTGACGGGTTGGTCCAGTGAAAACAACTAGTAGGAAACAGATCAACAGATCCGTTGCCAAAGAGTGGGGATAGGCATTTAGGAGATAAGGTGACAAAGGCGTTGGGTATGCTTGAAAACCGTTAACTGAAATACAGAAGGCCAGAACCAATAATTTAGAGGAAAGAAACTTTTTTTTTATTTTATTTATTTTTTAATTTATTTTTAATGATTCTAGGAACAGTTTAAGAAATTTTGGACACCCTGGAATTTGATAATTAAGACATAGAGTGGCAGAAGGATTATTAATGACGGCTTTGTTTATTTCAAAAGATTCCAATTTACAAATTTCTTTAAACTTTCTATTCACATGTAGGATGGTAAGGTTCAAGTTTGGATCAAAGCTGTGATTTTGCTGTCATTTTACCTCATAATGAGTAAATACCACACAATTATGGATTGCACAACTAATGATATGATAGTTTATTCACATTCAGGACATTAAAAGTTCATTAAATGAAAAATTTAAAAAATAAATTTCAAAAAGAAAAAAAAAACTATCTAATAAGTAATATTTTATAAACAAGGTAGAAAAATATCTAATAGCGTAATATAATCATTATTATTTCGCTTAGAGGTCTTAAACACATTTGCATAAGTCAAAGGTATATTTTATACATTAAAGTTTTAAGGACAGGATGCTTTTAAAGCACTTAGTGTTCATTCCTCAGAATAAATTTAAATTGCAAATTGTAAAGGACCAGCAGCCTATCTCAGTTTTGCAAAGGTGAACAAAAGAGCTTAATAATAGTCTTTATTACCAGTATATGTATGATAATAACTCCTTTTAATATAAATAAGAGACTAATTCAATATTTTTTTGTTTTTATTAAGACATACAATAATGCCTGAATTCAACTTAGTATATGTGAAGCTGTTATGAAATACATAGATCATACATTTAATTTTCATATTATTACTAAAGCCCGTCTTACCTTATGAATTGATGTTACAGTCAAACCGGTTTCTCACGTTGTACATATACAACGTGATTGTACCCATTTTTTGGGTCTGATTCCAAAAAAATAAACAATTTTTTTTTAATTGCAAGGTAAATTTTTTCCATGGTTGCATAAACTTGTTTTAAATAGAAGTAGTTATTTTTATTGGTGATTATTCTTAACGATAAATTGCAATACCAATTGTTTGTCTTCTTGTTATTACAAGTTTTCTTAAAACCTGAATGACTTGCTGAATATTTAGTTATTTCTTCTAGAATATATTAGTTATTCGTCTAGAGGTACAAAAAAATTAATTAAATAACTTAAGTGAGCAATTTTTATTGACGAAAGTTAAGAATAGGGCTTGATTCATGGCAATAAACTTACAGATTTTTCATAAATTGTTTTGTTCCTGATGTAGAGGTATAACTGAAGACTTTGCAAAGAAATTTTCTAGTTAATTAAATTTCTAAATATCTTTAGTCTTTTTGGCTATGGGAATGGGACTAGTTCTTTTAGTAAGTATTACTCATCATACACTTCTTCTTCAGGTCTTGAAGATGACTAATAAGGCTGACATAGTGACAGTTCAGAGGTTCCCATGAGTATAGTCAGAGGTTGACTAATATTTAGAATTTACAGACCTACAAGTGTAATAGGTACGTACTGCAGTTTGTTTAGTCAAAAGATCTCAAACACTCGGTAAACAACATATTTTTTTTTGTGGCCTCGAACAGTAGAATTTTTATTACTAGCTAAATTTGATAAAATTCCACTGGTTGCTTTTTACATATTTTTCTAATATATTTTAGTTAGTAAAAAATGCAACAAAATTTTATTCCGCTATCGCCTCAACAGTATCTGTAGGTACTGCAACAGTTTTTAAAATGTTTGAATGTGCATATTTATGTGAACCATAAAGACTAACAAGTTTGCACTAAGATCATGGTTTATTGACGTACATTTGCAAGTATGTCTGAGATTGGTTTCTGCTAATAAGCTGTATTCCAATATTGATGACCTTGTTGATCAAATCGCTACCAGATGAGTAGTCAAATCAAAATCAACTGTCACTTTCATTAGTTACAGGTTCGGGGGGCCAGGCTAGCTCAGTGGTTACGTGCTCACCTCTGAACTGATAAGACCGGGGTTCTATCCTTACCTGGCCCTCGATTTATTCACGCGGGAGGTGAAAAAAACTGAGCCCGTCGTCCCTCGGAGAAGGACGTTAAACCATCGGTCCCGAGCCTGTACGATGTCAGGTACTCGTTAAAGAACCCTACTCTAAATACATTTGAGTTAGGCAAAATTTAGGACTACCACTGTAGAATCAATCTTCATTGTGTGGTATCACAAAGGGCCAATGCTTGGCCTGCGTGTGTTCCCTTGTGGGACTGTCACTGCAACCTAACCTAGTTACATGTTCTGAATAATAAATGGCTTATCTGAGATACATACATTTATTTTCTCTAATCATGTTTGTTACTGTTTCATTCGATTGAATAACATTTATAAAAGAACTTATTATTATAATTTTTATTTAGGCCTACTTTTTTATCATTGTCATAGTGTTATAATGGCTGCACTGTACCTACTGTAAAAGTCCTTATTTGGCCCTCGGAAGAATTTGAGTTTGAGGCTTTTGGTTTAGGCACAAAAAATCAAGTCGTCAACGATCAATTCCCTTTGTTTTAAGTTGAAGTCTAATTCAACTTGTTTTGGTCTCCCCTGTGTTTGAGTCATTCGGTTATATCAGTACTTCTTATAATACACCATAGCTCCTATTACTTCAGCTGTTGAAAAAGGTAACTCTACTAAAATTTCCTCCACTAAAGTACAGCTGAAATGATAACTTAAATTCAGCAATTTATCAAAACAGGAACTAGCAGCAATGCTATAGATTGAATTTAGCTCATCTTCATAAACATTTAGCAACTAGTAGAGTAAAGGAGTAGAAACAACATGCTTTTCAGTTCATTTTCGTTATTTAAAAGTTTATCTTTAATTTATTTAAACATTGTTTTTTTTTACATTCATTATCAAAGGATGAAGAGGAATCTCTTACACTCTTTGAGTTGAGTATGATGCATCTGATTTTGAATACTCTAAAGGTCTTGTATTCTATGGTTTACAGTTTCAAAATACACCGTGAAACATAACACTGACAAATATCAAGGCCTCACTATATAATTAATTAGAAGGCACCCACAGTGAAAGGAGAAACTGACACCTTCCTGTCAAAGGCAAGAGGAAGAAATCAGCTAAAATGTCTGTCTCCCAGCCCTTAAAAGGAGTCATTTGCAACACCAATGTGGGTTTGAAATTCTAAATTCTGAAAAGAAATTTTCATTTAAATATTCTATATAAATTGTAGCAAGAATAAAAAATCTATGAATCATCAACAATTCCTATTTGTTCAAGTTATCAAATCTCAGTTGTGATTTGACTCCGACGAAGACCACTTGTAACGATTGAAAAGTCTTAGCCTTTTTTTATCATTTATTAATGTGGTTTGAACATATATATATATATGTTATATGTTATATATGTTATATATATATATATATATATATATATATATATATATAACAAACACTTTTTCTTTTTCTCGGAGTTTGGTCAGGGTAAATATATGGAATCACCTTTTTGCCAACGTTTCGTCTTTATTTCAAGACATCCTCAGGGCTATAAATGAAGGCTGGGTTCTGTTACATTACCTATGATAACATAATGATAATGATATATATATATATATCATTGAAATACACAGCAGCCTCTGCGTTAACGACTTAAAGGCTTTTCTGCTCCAATTTACGATCAACCTTGCTAATTACGATCAACCCACCTTGGTGAGTAGGTGTTAAAAGCCATATTAATTGTCCAAGAGACATCTTACTTTGGCACATGCAAATGTAAAAAGAAAATCACAACTTCCAGACGAAAGGCAAAACTTTATAATACGACACAAAATACAATTTAAAAACAAACAAAAATCTGCTGTGTATTTCAATGAAACATTTTTACGTGAAGATTTGCTGCCATCATACACAATATATATATATATATATATATTATATATATATATATATATATATATATATATATATATATATATATATATGTATATCATTCAATAACTTGCCAACTTTAAGTCTAGTATGTTTCATACACACCTTCTCGAGTTTTCTTATATTATTCCTCCATCTTTCCGGTACCATATAAATCAACTCACCGAATGATTTGTTTTTATTTCTATTTTCCATATTTACACAGGACCAACGTTTCGGTCTACACTGACCATTATCAAGGAATTATTTTTACAATATTTTTACAATTCATAATAAAATACTTATTTACATTAACAATCACTTCGCTTAATTCAAATCTTTATAAATAAAATAATGATTTTGTCTGTACATTGCTTAGAACTGACTCATTTCAAGTTTTCTTTACGTTTCATACATTGGAGAAACCGAATCCACCCTTAGAAAAATTTCTGTCGGTTTGTCGGTTTGTCTGTTTGTCGGTTTGTCTGTTTGTCGGTTTGTCTGTTTGTCGGTTTGTCTGTTTGTCGGTTTGTCTGTTTGTCTGTTTGTCCGCAAAACTTTGTCACAAGTAAACTCAGCTACCATAAAACATATAAAGCTGAAACTTTTACAGTAGATTTGTGTAGGTCTAACTTAAAATATAGGCTCTAAATTGATTGGAAATTCAACGTAGAAGTGAAGTTATGGACGTTTAACGCAAAAAGGTTTGTCATAAGTAAACTCAGCCACCATAAGACATAGCGAGCTGAAACATTGACACTGGATTTGTGTATGCCTAACTTAAAATATGGGCTCTAAATAGATTGATAATTCAGTACAGAAGCGAAGTTATGGGGCTTTTAGTTATTTTTTCCTAACTTCATAGACAAGTTTGTTTTGAAAATACACAGGTGTGGCAAGTAGGTATTGTTAGTTGATTTTAATTTCAATTGAGCATATGAATATATTGCGTATTTGACATCATTGAAATGGAGTTTCACAGAGTTGAGGATGTACTATCTATTGAGAATAAATGTTTTGTAAACGTGCAATTCTCAGTCCTTAATATGAACAGGCAGGAGAAATCAACAAACAAGTTCTTACGCTATATGAAGCCGAGGAAAGAACTTACAAGTCAGTAAAGAGATTGGATTAGTGATGAAGAAGCAGTTCATTATCTAATTGAATTTATTGACTCTGATTTATTTCTCCTGGACTGCCTGCTCATGAGTAAAAACTTAAAGTAGGAGCACCAATGATGCTGCAATTTATAGCAGTAACAAATTTCATGTTACGAAACATGAGTGCCCCAAAAACTGTGCAACGGGACACGACTCTGAGTTCGTGCTCTACACAGATATGCCATAGAGGCAGACATAATGACTGCATGTGGTATTGGGGAGTCTGTGAGTATACCACGCATACCACTGATTCCGAGTCACTGTCTGTTTCCGTTCAAATGATTGCAAAGTCTCGTCAGAGTCTATTTCACAATGACGTTAACTAAGTCCTAAGGGAGACTTCATCTAACGCAGGAATCCAAGTTAGCGAAACCACGTTTTTCTCACATGGTCAACTGTAGTTTACTTGCTCAATAGTCAGAGGTTTCAACTGATTGTTCTTCCATGACCCTGAAGGACAGACAGCTAATGTAGTGTATACAGAGGCATTTGTTTAACACTGTACTAATAATGGTGTTTTCTACTATTCTATAATTTCTAATTATAGTATTAGTGATATACTATAATTGATATTTTGGAATACCAAGTATAATAGAATTTTTGATTCCGTCAAAGACGGGTACATTTGCTAGTATCTATATAAATAAAATAATGATTTTGTCTGTACATTGCTTAGAACTGACTCAATTCAAGTTTTCTTTACGTTTCATACATTGGAGAAACCGAATCCACCCTTAGAAAAATTTCTGTTGGTTTGTCGGTTTGTCGGTTTGTCGGTTTGTCTGTTTGTCTGCAAAACTTTGTCACAAGTAAACTCAGCTACCATAAGACAAATAAAGCTGAAACGTTTACAGTACATTTGGGTTGGTCTAACTTAAAATATAGGCTCTGAATTATTTGGAAATTCAACGTAGAAGTGAAGTTATGGACATTGAAAGCAAAAACGTTTGTCACAAGTAAACTCAGTGACCATAATACATGGCGAGCTGAAACTTTGACACTGGATTTGTGTATGCCTAACTTAATATATGGGCTCTAAATGGATTCATAATTAAGTACAGAAACGAAGTTATAGGGCTTTAAGCGTATTTTTCTAACTTCAGAGACAAGTTTGTTTTGAAAATACACAGGTGAAGCAAGTAGGTACTGTTAGTTGATTTTAATTTCATTGGAGCATATGAATATATTGCGTATTTGACATCTTTGAAAAAGTGTTTCCCAGAGTTGAGGATGTACTATCTATTACGAATAAATAGTTTTGTAAACGAGCAATTCTCAGCTCTTAATACGAACGGGCAGGAAAAATCAACAAACAAGTTCTTACGCTATATCATACCGAGGAAAGAACTTACAAGTCAGTAAAGAGATTGGATTAGTGATGAAGAAGCAGTTCATTATCTAATTGAATTTCTTGGCTCTGAATTTATTTCTCCTGGACTGCCTGCTCATGAGTAAAAACTTAAAGTAGGAGAACCAATCATGCTGCAATTTAGTAGCAGTAACAAATTTCATGCTACGAAACATGAGTGCCCCAAAACTGTGCAACGGGACACGACTCTGAGTTCGTGCTCTACACAGATATGCCATAGAGGCGGACAAAATGACTGGATGTGGTATTGAGGAGTCTGTGTGTATACCACACATACCATTGATTCCGAGCCACTGTCTGTTTACGTTGAAATGATTGGAAGTCCAGTCAGAGTCTACTTCGCAATGACGTTAACTAAGTCGCAAAGGGAGACTTCATCTAACGCAGGAATACAAGGTAGCGAAGCCAAGTTTTTCTCACATGGTCAAATGTAGTTTACTTGCTCAAGGGTCAGAGGTTTCAACTCTTTCTTTTACCATGAACCTGAAAGACAGACAGCTAATGTAGTGTATTTAGAGGCATTTGTTTAACACTGTAGTAATAATGGTATTTTCTACTGTTCTATAATTTCTAATGACATTTTGAAATACCAAAAATGACGGAACTTCTGATTCCGTCAAAGACGGGTACGTTTGCTATGTATTATATATAACTGTAAACTTTTTTTTAATTTAATATTTGCTTAATAAAAACACTGGTAATAATGTAAGGTATGGGACCAGAGTAGCCCAGTGGCTTGCTTTCTCGCCGATGACAGTAGTGCAAATGTATTATAAATAAATACAACAAAAATATTTTTTTTTAATTTAATATTTGCGTAATATAAACATTGGTAATAAAGTATGGTATGGAACCAGAGTAGCCCAGTGGCTTGCGTGCTAGCTTCTGACTGGGAGCAAGTTAATTAGAACTAACTCATTTCAAGTTTTCTTTACGTTTCATACTTCAGAGTAGCCACATGTACTCTTAAAATAATTTCTGTCTGTCGGTTTGTCCACAAAATATTGCCACCATAAGACATATAAAGCTGAAACATTGATTGTAGATTTGTGTATATCTAACTTAAAATCTAATCTTTGTATACAGAGGCATTTGTTTAGCACTATACTAATAATGGTATTTTCTACTATTCTATAACTTCTAATTGTAGTATTAGTATAATACTATAGTTGATATTTTGGAATACCAAGTATAATAGAATTTTTGATTCCGTCAAAGACGGGTACGTTTGCTAGTAACTAATAAAATACACTTTTCCAATTTACAATCTACCTTATAATCTAAACTTGTGTTAACAGGTTTGTTTCAAAATACTCTACAAGAATTTTACACAACATTACTTAATTCACTAAGATAATTACTTTGTTTAATTATATTATTTTTGTCATATTATATCGTAAGTCAAATACACTATATCGTGTATCGTGCTTAAAATTATATCGTAACAGTACAGTATTTAAACTAAACTACATCCGTGAACAATATCACTTAGGCGCATTATTATTTATTTTAAATTCTTTCTTTTTTTTTCTCCCTATGTTATGAAGTCAAGTCGTCTACAATATTTTTTGATAATTAATTATTTCAAAGTGATTCTATTTTTGTAATTACTTTAGTTTAATTATACTATTCTTGTCATATTATATCGTAGGTGCAACGCAGTATATCGTATACTCGAGAAGGTATATAAGAAACATATATATATGATCAAACCGCAATAAGAAATGGGAAAACAAGACTAAGATCTTTCAACCGTAACAAGCGGTCTTCGTCAGAGTCAAAAACCCAACAGTTGTTATTTCACGTGTTTATGTGAAATCTTTATATATATATATAAATAAATGAAAAAAGACAACAAATAGAAGAAGCAAGAAAACTTACTGGATCGATATTTCGAACTGAAGATCGTCGTCAGGGAGAGAGTAGAAGGGAAGAAGAAGAGGTACGTGCGTTCACTTGTACCGGCAGAGAGAGTGACATATTATTTTGATTTTATATATATATATATTTAACTTATTTAGCAAGTGAATTGCGCACAAAAATAAACAGTCAATCATACCAAAGATAGTTTGTCACCCAAGGAATACTGTGTTCCTATATTTCTAATTTGATTTGAAAAATGTCATAAGAGACAATGTCTTTCATTCTTTTCAGAAAAAGATTTGTTGCGTCTCATTCACATTTTAATATAAGCCTTCACCTTTCACGGAATCCTCACTCAAAGTGCCTTGAAGATAAAAGGGACTAGGACTGATTTACCAAGCCTAAAGCTTTTTTTTTTTGTGCTGCAAATACTTTTCCTAGAAACTTTTACCCAATTCTTTCATTCAAACAGATAAAAGTTCAAATAAGGTCCATGCCCTTGTAACTTTTTCTTGTCAGTTTACGCACAAAACTTTAGAGAAGGAATTTACTTATAGCCTGCAATAATACTGATTCTCTTTTAAACAATCTGACTTATACGTTTTTTAAAATAGAATGTGTTGTTTATTGATATGTTTATTATTTTATATTGTAAATATATGTATTATATACATTATAATATATGTATATATATTATATATATGTATATATGCTTTTAATTTCTCTATGTATCTTTTTCTACATTGTACTATATTTGTCCGTTTGAGATGGTATTTCAAACGAAAAAGTTTATATATATTCGAATATTATATATATTCGAATATTTAGGAAGCAGTCCTTCATTAATACATGTGAGATAAAATTTACACCCTATTGTTTTGTTTGTTTTAACTAATTTCTTGGATAACTTTTGAAAATCCCTTAAGTCTTTGAAATTCACCAGGAACTAGGTACATCAACTTACCATAAGTTTTGTTTTTAATGCTTATATTTCTTCCGATGTTTCGGTCGTCTTCGACCATCTTCAGGATGTAAAACGTATATACAACATGTTAAAAATGTTCAATAGTCTTCATTTAAATTGTACAGAACATTTCCAATGGTTCCATTTTCTTCAAATTTTCTATTTCCACTAATTTCACTACTGTCACTATTACTGCTATAACTATTACTACTACTATCGCTACTATCGACATGTTTCGACTGCTCTTCAGTCATCTTCTGGATATTTAGGTTTTTTGCTGAGTTGTTCGTTAGTTAATTGCAGCTGTGGATCAGATACGAGTAATATGATTGGTGAGTCTCGGTAATTGGTTTCTGATTAGGCTGGTTTATGTATATATATATATATATATATATATTTGTGTACAATGGCAGCAGGTTTTCCCTTAAGCATAGTGATTAAAATGGTTTTTTAAAAAAGTGGTTTATTCAAGTGTTTTTGTGGTTCACCTCAAGTTTATTGTGTGTGTCAATGTCTTTCGCTAACATTGTTTGGAAGCTACCAGAGTCTCACCGCAAAGTGATACGAAAACTAGAGAGTGTCAACAAGAAATTGATCAATGCAGAAGCTGCTGCTAATTTTAATAACATATATATATATATATATATATATATATATATATATATATATATAACTTTAAATTACACAAAGCGCGACACAGAAAAGAGAATACAAAGAAAACTTACAGAATTCAATATTTCGAACTGTTGTTCGTCATCAGGAGAGTAGACTAGAAGAGAGGACGAAGTGAGAGAGATCTCCCCACGTCGAAGAACGGAGCGTGAATATATATATATATATATATATATATATATATATATATATATATATATTATGAATATATATATTGAATATTATATATATATATATTCAATATATATATCAATATATTTAATATATCAACATATATATATTCAATATATATATATATATATATACATCAATATTGATGAAAGAATCAACCGTGAAATAGAAACAAAACTAAAGTTTATCGCGACTCGGTCAGTTCTTCAGGTTCAAATGTAGGTTCAATCTGAGTAGTTTCTAACAATAATATCTGGCTTATGAAAAAGTTTTTAAATAAAAACTGAATCGTTGGCATTTGAGAGTTTAATTTTAACCTGATGAACTGACCGAGTCCCAATAAACTTTATTTTTGTATATATATATATATATATCTTAATGATCAAACCACAATAAATAAATGGGAAAACAAGACTTAGATCTTTCAACCATAACAAGCGGTCTTCGTCAGAGTCAAAAACCCAACTTATTCTGGTTTGATCATTGATTGTTATTTCAGTGTTTATGTGAAATCTTTATATATATATATATATATATATATATATATATATATATATCGTGATAAACGAAAAACGGTCCGGCAGGACAAATAACACTTAAAATAAACTGTGACACATAGACTGAAACATAACAAAGACTCACTTTTCAATATTTCGACCGCCATTACGGTCGAAATATTGAAAAGTTAGTCTTTGTTATGTTTCAGTCTGTGTCACAGTTTATTTTAAGTATATATATATATGAATTTATATGTATTATAAAGACTTCATATATTATATGTACTAAGTTACTCATACATGAAACATGTACTAACAATTACAAGTACATGTAACATGAAAACCAGAGTAACTACGTGGATGGTCTTTTTGATTACAAAATATTTGAATTTTAATATGATTATATTAGTTTATTTTGGATATTACCCCAAATTGATCATCTTTAAAAGCTATTTAAGTATGTAGAAGAAATAAAATCATGAAATTATCTACTGGTATATTAGTATTTTACCTATTGGATAACTAAGATCTTTGTGCAACCCAAATGATATTGCTTTGGTTGTAAAAGATAGGGTTTTGTAACAAGGAAATCAGCTGAAATATGAATATTTTGGGCAGAGGAACAAAGGAATGAAGCGAGTGGTGTTAATGAAATGGTCTCTCAACAACAGAAGCAACCACTACAGTCAGACAATGATTACCTCTCAACAATCGCTCCCACCATAGTTAACACCGAATAATGACTCTCATTAAACATAATTGAGCAAAGGAAAATGAAAGGGAACCAATTATAGTTTTATAATCACCTTTTAGTTTTAATCAGAATTCAAATTAATCTAATATTCAATTTATATATTTATATTACAGTTTAATATATAAACAAAAAAAAAGATGCTACAAATATACTTTAATAGATGCCGATTAAATATGTGGGACAATTTTTGTTGTTGTTTAAGAGTAGTGGTAAGTGTAATAGAGTGTAATACCAAAATATTTCTTATATATATAACTTCGAATAAAATGAGAGGTCCGTGAGTAGTAGTTAGTCTGTGTAGTAGTTTGAGTAGTAGTAGTTGTGTGTAGTAGTGAGTCAGTAGCAGTAGCAGTTTGCTTCTCAACGTGAGTACTTCGCACTTCTTTCCGATGACGAAGTGAGTTCTGTAGTGTCTTTCTGTCTGTTTCTTACCTATGTGTTAAAGTTTTATATATATATATATATATATATATATATATATATATATATACCGTGATAAACAATAAACGGTCCGGCAGGACAGATTACACTTAAAACAAACTGTGACACATAGACTGAAAGATAATAAGACTCACTTTTCAATATTTCGACCGTAATGACGGTCGTCCTAAGGAGGAAAAGTGAATTGACGGAGGGACGACAGTCAACTAAAGAACTCACTGGGTGAGGGCTAAAGCAGTGCTGCCGCAAAGGAGAAAAATAAAATGGAACTAAGGAGTCGAAAGGAAAGAAAAAAAATTGTTATTTAAAAAGGAGAATAAAAGTGAAGAAAAAAAAATAATTTAAATAAATATAAAAATAACAATTAAAAAATGAAAAAAAATAAAATAAAAAAATAAAAAAAGACTGTCTAGTCGAAGGTTTTGTCCGGTTAAGATTGTTGTTCCTTTAAATAATGCAAATTTTATTTTGTTAGTTATAAAATAGTTACTTCTGCACATGAAAAAAGTTTTTAAAATAAAACCGAAACATCGGCAATGAGAGTTTAATTTTTGAACCTAGAAAATTTGACCAAATCCCGATTAGATAACACACCTATATATATATATTTGAATACAATAATATGGTCTAAATATACTTATTGGAAACAGAAAGTTAACTCTGTAAATTAAATGGTCGCTATCCGTTCAGATGTCTGAACAGAGGTAAATAACTGTAGCAATTCTAGCATCATGAACTGAATTCCTCACTTAGGTGTGTTCATTTTAGTAAATGTGGTCATATTTCAAATTAAAACATCCTTCAGCTTCTGGTTTTAATAAAAAGAAAGACATGGTCTACTGTTTGTTTGTATGTCGTCTGTTATCGCTTGTTACAAAGACAATAGTGGTTCTCCACCTCAATGTTTTGAACCCTTTGATGTTCATTATCGCTTTCGCCTGAAAGCGATTAAGTTGTTGGTTGATTTACAGCTCTGAATTTGAGATTAGGCACTACTTATCTCATATATATTTTAATTTAAATAACGCAACCAAAAAAATTTAAAAAAAATAGTATAATCAATAATGCAGAGGATTATTAAAGTTTAATTAATTAGAGGAAGCATTTAAAAAAAATGAAAGACTGATAATCCTTTGCTCAGGTTTTTTTACATTGACGTTTACATTTTTTTACATTAAGTTGCTTAACTTCATTGTATTACATTAAAACCATTTTTCTGAAAAAAATATTCGTTTAATCTTAATGCTTCATTTAAGTTAATCCTATAATCAATCAATTGTTATTCCCTTTGAATAATCGGATTTAATACTCCAATTAGTATTATTTTCTAAATTATTTAACAAAATAATATTTATTTTATTTCACATTTGTTAATTTGGTTTCAAAATACGTACTCGTATTTAAATAAAAAAAAATACTGTAAGCATTCAGTTTACATGAAATATAAGAGCAAAACTAGTTTAATTATAGTAAAATGCAGGTTACAAACGGTTATGATTGAAATAAAAAAAATAGTTTGAAGTCCAGCTTTGTAGTCTAATTATTTTCATCTTATAAACTTTAGAATTCAATTAATGCAGTAGATTCTTTGTCTTCCTTCAACTCGAAAAAATCCTTTTTATTTTTTCTGTCTCCATAGTCTCATTAATGATATAATTTCGAATTTTTTTTTAAAAGTTCTTTATTCAAATTTAAGTCACATTTTATTCTGTATTATTCATGAATTTAGTGTCAAATATAATCTAACAGAATCGACATTAAAGCCAATTTATATTTAACTTTGATCGATGTGATGGACTCCAGGTTATTCATTCATATTAGTTATGAGAAAAACTCTGCAGTAAAGTACTGATGATATCTTCTATTATGACTGGACTACACTAATGTTACTTCTGTTTATTTCAGTAGAAATGTTTATCTCATATTTATCTTATCAAACCAAATGTTTGGATAAGAAAAGTCATGGTCAAATTTTGTTTGTAAACCATGGTTCATAGTAATGTGCATTACATATGGGCATCTATGATATTTTTTTTAAAAAACTTTAAATTACACAAAACACAAAAGAATAAAAAGCAGTTACTAAATACTCAAATTTCAAACTGTTGTTTAAACAACAGTTCGTTTAAACATGAGTCAACAGCGAGTCTACTCATGAGGATTAGACTACAAGAGAGGACAAAGTGAGATACCCTACGTCGACGGACGGAGCGTGAAATAGTGGGGAGATCTCGCTCACTTCATCCTCTCTTCTAGTCCACTCCTGATAACGAACAACAGTTCGAAATTTTAGAATTTAGTAACCGTGCTTTTTATTCTTTTTTCTGTGTCGTTTTTTTGTGTAATTTAAAGTTTTATAGTTTGCGTGGACCGTTAAATTCAATTTAGTAATTTTTTTTTAGAAAGATCAATTACATAAAAACATAGTGAATAGCAGTATTTATAATGCATATTAACTCCTTGCATAGCAGGTTCATAGATGTAACTGATATAGGCAGAGGCGGCTAGATTAGCCTAGTGGCGAAATGTTTGCCCATGGTCTAATACAGTGTTTCCCAAACTTTTTCGAGCGACCGCCCCCTTGGGTCCGTAAACCTATACTCAACACTCCTAAATAATCAGAATCTTTGACTAGATAAAGAAATGTGTAACATTTTAATAATTAAATTAATATAATGAATAATCGAATATTTATCTATAATCCAATTATGTATTGTTTCATAGCATATTTATGGAAAAGCATGAATACACAATAAAATAAATTTAGATGAGAATATACTTTTAACATAAAAATAAATTATGAAAACAAATAATTTTAAGAAACCTTTCCCTAGAAGTTTACATGTGGTGTTTTCACATAAATTTAGAAATTATATTGCATGAACATTTTCTATTTATGGAAATAGAATCCCCAACTCCTTTTTGCTTTAGCGCCCCCGATATCAAAGCACCGCCCCCAGGGGGGCGGTACCGCCCACTTTTGGAAACCCTGGTCTAATAGATCAGGGGTTATACCCGTTTGAACCTCGATTTATTCACATGGGAGGTGAATAAATCCGAGCACTTCGTCTCTCGGAGAGGATGTTAAGCCGTTGGTCCCGAACTTGAATCCGGTCATATTTATGACTACCAATGTAGAATCAATCCTTCATTGTAGAATAGGACAAAGGGCAAAAGATCTGCCTATATATGTTCTCTTGTGGGTCTACCACTACAACATAACCTATCCTAACTGATTCAAGGTTTCAAAATATTACTTACTTTCAGAAATTAGCGCAGTTATACAACTTTTTTTCAATATGAATAAGAAATTGCAAAACTTTTACGTCTTTATGACATTTAATGATATCTGTGTCTGTCGTGTTTGTGTTGGATCCATTTGATAAGAGAATCGACTTCATTTGTGATTAATTCGATTTTTATGTGTGTGTGTGTGTGTGTGTGTGTGTGTGTGTGTGTGTGTGTGTGTGTGTGTGTGTGTGTGTGTGAATGAGAGAGAGAGTGAGAGAACATGATTGTGAGCAAGAATTTTCAAAAAAGCCAAAAGATATAATCACCAAATTTCCTGTTAAGTTTCCTGTCAGTAATGTTATGAAAGACTATGCTTGGCGCCAATGGAGTTTTTATCTGATTGTTTGTTTTTGTTACTTCAATCAAATCTGTCTACATTAGTATTATTATTATTAAAATTGCTATGACTTTAACCTTTGTGTGTGTGTATGCGTTATGTGTTTGTGTGTTGGTTCAAATATGTCATTTGAGGTTGATATTTGTAATGTATGCAGTTGGCGTAAAATTGATTTTCAGGATTATTAGATTATAAAACTGATGTGGAATATTGATATTATTTTTTTAAGGCAACTAATTAAATAGGTATTAAATCAGGACAGTTAACTGTAGAGAATGAATATTAATTTCAATCTAAATTGTTTTCGATGATGGTCTAGAAATAAAATCGCTTAAGTAAACAATAATTGCTACCTAATTGTGTTGCATAACCTGGATTTTAAGTTATTAATATATATTTATTTAATGATCAAACCACAATAAGAAAATGGGAAAATGAAACTAAGATCTTTCAACAGTAACAAGCAGTCTTCGTCAGAGTCAAAAACCAAACTGACTCGGTTGGGTTTTTGACTCTGACGAAGACCGTGTTACGATTGAAAGATCTTTATCTTGTTTTCCCATTTTCTTATTGTGGTTTGATCATTGATTGTTATTTCACGTGTTTCTGTGAAATCTTTTTATATTTATTTAAACATTCTCAGTAAAATTACTTAGTTTTAAAGTAATAATTATCAGTAATTATAGTTGTTACAACAATAATAATTCTATATTGAGATTATATTTTAAATTTAAAGATATTTTAATAAATTTTATTGATTTAATTTTTCGTAAAGTTTATATTTATAAAAGTTTTATAAATACACACACACACACACACACACACACACACACACACACACACACACACACTCACACACACACACACATAAAAATCGAATTAATCACAAATGAAGTCGATTCTCTTATCAAATGGATCCAACACAAACACGACAGACACAGATATCATTAAACGACATAAAGACGTAATTTTTTATAAATATAAAAGTTTATATTTATAAAAAGTTTTTATAAATATCATTTCTATAAAAGTTTATATTTATAAAAAGTTTTTATAAATATTATTTCTATAAAAGTTTATAATTATAAAACGTTTTTATAAATATTATTTCTATAAAAGTTTATATTTCTAAAATTAAATATCATGTGTCGTTTAATGTAATGTTTGAACAGGACAACAATATTTTTCCTATATTTTGGCCCCAATTTGTAATTATAAAAAGCAAATGCATGTCCAAAACAAGTAAATAGTGTGTACTTTAAAATCAAGTCCTAAAAATTTTGAAAGATAAACGACATTTATATTAATGATACAAAAGAAGTTATAAATATAAGAAGATAATTAATATATTTATTTTCAATTAGTCAATTGATTACAATAATACCTTATTTAAAATGTCTAAATATTTAATTTTGATTACATACTTTTGATATTTTTTTTTTAATAATAAATAGCCTTGTGTTGTAAACATAATGATGCAGCTTTTTTTTCTGTTGTTTATTTTCTGTTTTTCTTTTGTTTGTTATGAAGATTAATTAATAATAATATTAATAATTGTTCACATGTTGTGATATAGTGTCTTAGATATCAGGTTAGGTGACATGTTAAGGTAACTTTGACTGAAACACAATGGCTTGTTAGCATAAGAGTTCGCCACTTTGCTTTGTGAAGGGCTAAAATGCTGACTTACCCTTAACGACTTTACTCCTATCCAGATGAGATGGGCGAGATACTAAAGAAATAACACCTGGATCCTTTTTATTTGTTCTTGATCGTTTATTATTTGATTTCATTATAAGTGAAATATATAAATAAGATGGGCTATTAATCTTTGATAATAGATCAGATGGGATATTATCTTTGGGCTAATATCTTTATATTGAATATTCAACGAGCAAATTGGTTAGCCAATCAACTTTTCTATTGCCCTAACCAGAGGAAGATATTCCTCCTGATTGGCAAATTGGTCCTCTATGTATGTATGTGTGTGAGTGTTTTCCTTGTGGATGTTATCCCTAAAATGTAATAATTTATTTAGTTCTTTATTCTCCGTGGATTGCATTACATTAATTTTATATCATAACATTATTATAAGTTATTTTCAATTTTATAGTTACTAAATATTACATTATTCGATTTATTTAAAATACACTATACACACATTTTCTATATAATAATAAATGACCTATCTTTTTTTATAGGAGTTTTATCCAGCGTAAAGCAGTTTTTGAAAAAAAAACCTTAAACCAAAGTTTTATCTATATTTATAGATATATCCAGGGTTAAAGCAATTATATTTATATGAATAAGCTATAAAATCTAAAAGACAATTCAACCTGGACACAATACGAGTTCAAAATCGAAAAGGAGTAGCACACAGAGTAAATAATCACACTTACAAACTCAAATTTATGGGCAAACCGTCATAATAAACGGTCAAATTTACGGCAAAATACTATAAATAATACAGTTTACCATATAAGTTATAGCTTTACCTAGTATTACATGTAGTGATGTTACATTATCTTAGAGTAATTTTACATTCAATAGTAATATTTTTGCAATAGGTACCAAATTTAACTGACTAATATTTTGCATTAAATATTACTAATAAATTTGACAATTTCATGGTCAGTACTCATATTTTAAGTATTAAGTTACATACATTTTTTTGTGTGTGTTTTTCATGTACCGAAAAAAATTATTTTATTCATCTAATTAAAAATTATACGAAACTCTCTGGCCCCGTCTTTGTGTATAATTTCGTGGATTTGAGTCCACTCTTTTTGTTTTGTAATATACCAGGTCTGGGGTGAGACAGTGGCAAAGGAGATGTTATTTCTGTAACGTTCTATGGTCGCAGATGCATGCATCTTCTGGTATTATGTGAAATTAAACTGAGCTCTCTCTCTCTCTAATGTGTGCGTGTATGCGCGTGTGTGTGTGTGTGTGTGTGGTTTTTTCCACGGGGAGTACCCCTCCCATGGAGGAATTTATTTAATAACAGCATGTTCCACAAATTGTACTAGATGCAATTCACTTCTTATGGCTATACAGTCTTACTTCTAAGTTGTACTATTAAATTTAAATGATTATTTACATAGTCTCTAGTGTCAGGTGCACAAAATTCATATTGTCTATTTACATTACGTATGTTAATTTAAAGAATTAACCTACGCTACATTGTGTGTGTATGTGTGTGTATGTGTGTGTGTGTGTGTGTGTGTGTGTGTTAAGTGTGTTATACATACACATTCTATACATACATGCATACACCTACAGTTCATTACATACATAATTAGATTTATTACATACATAATTAGAAGTGCTATTTATGCGTTAGTTAATTAGTTTTTTTGGAACTAAATATTATATCTAATAACTGTTATATAGTGATTGAGTGACTGCTTCAATAGAAGTAATTTCGATTCATATTTCAAATATTCATACAATTTTCAGTGTATATGTATTTAATTTATCAAAAATCATTTTTATAAACATCGTAAATATCCTTCAATAGTTTGCTATTTGGTTTAATTAATAATGATTTTAATGAAAATTAAACGTAAATAATGAATTTGAGTAAATCAACATTGTTTTATCAGTTTAATTAGATTCGTTCTGGCTCTTTACTTACAGTTTATAAAGTTAAATTAGTTTACCGCATTTATTTACAGATTATAAAGTTCAATTCATCAAAAGAGTTTATTTGCATTTTATAAAGTTACATCCATCAAAAATGTCATATTGTAAAATTAACAGTATATTTTCTATTGTCTTTATGTACATATAATGCTAACTTCTCTAGCGTCTGTATGCCATTATCTATGCATGCCATAAACTTCTAAACAGTTTTTACTACCTACCGTGTTTATTTATATTTTTGAGTTTAAGTTTATCCAACAACTTTAATAACAGCTTATGAAGTTTAATTCGTGTTTCATTCGTTGCACATTAAGTTAAATTGTATTCTGTCGTTAAAGAAATTATTCCATTGACATTTTAATAAAAAAAAATACAAAATGTCCGCACTATTAATATTTATAGTAAATGACATTAGTTTTCAAGGATATAGCTTGTGCATTCTAGAAATAAAGAAAATTTATTTAGTAAGTGCAAATTCTACTAATATATGTAAAGATTCCACATAAAGACGTGAAATAACAATCAATGATCAAACCACAATAAGAAATGGGAAACCAGACTAAGATGTTTCAACCGTAACAAGTTGTCTTCGTCAGAGTTAAAAACCCAAAGTCTTCTTATATATATATATATATATATATATATATATATATATATATATATATATATAATATATATTAGTGTATTTGGGGAGCAGGCCTTCATCTATACAAGTTTTGTTAAAACCTATGCCTATTTCTAATTTCACTCTTTTTCGGGTTAATTTTTCCATTCTTCTGAGTTCTGGCTTCCGAGAGTTCGGGACTAGATATATCAATTCTCCATAATACCGAAACATGTTGGTGTACAAAAATAAAAATTATGGAGAATTGATATATCTAGTCCCGAACTTTCGGAAGCCAGAACTCAGAAGAATGGAAAAATTAACCCGAAAAAGAGTGAAATTAGAAATAGGCATAGGTTTTAACAAAACACACATTATATATATATATTAATATAAGTGGGCAGCAAATATTCTTGAAGACAAATGGAATTAAAGTATGCAGCAGCTTCTGCATTGACGACCTTTTTGCTGATGGCCTCGATTTTTCTCACTATCATTCGGTGATGCTGAGGCAACTTCCATATATGCTGGGCCAGAGACATTGAGAAAAACAATATCAAACAACTTTAATGAAACACAAAAACACTGGATGGAAACAAGCTTTCGACCACACATTGGTCATCTTCAGGTTACACTACTATTTAATTAATGAATGTTAATATAATTAACTGAAAAGTAATCTTTAAAATTAAACATAACAATTTTAACAGATATAAAACAAAAGATACAGCGGGTGAGAGGAAAACAAAATGTAGGTTCCAGCAGGGTTGCAAGAACATACAGGTTTGCCCCTCAATTGCTGTCAACCCTACTGGGCTCTAACTCTCTAAAAAATTTAAAGCTATTATCGAAAGTAGTGCTACTTGGGATCACATTGAGGTCATAATTTTGAATGTTGAGGTTGGGGTTGACATCTTTGATATAAAGGGCTTCCAGATATATATTTGATATATATATATATATATATATATGCTATATGAAAACTCAAATAATTTTATAAACCTATAAATAATAAAAAAAACTTTTAAAAATTAATTATACTCTTTAACTACCATAATATTTCAAAGATATTTAGTGAATTTGCTGTTCTTTTGGTTTTTTCTTGTTAAATAAATGTTTCAGTGTCTAGTTTAGTAACACTATCTAATGTGATTAATTCAAATTGTCGGCAACATAATTAACCAAGAGTTAACAGAAACGAAACTAATTGTTGTTTCGAATATACGAATCCTGTTAATCGTACTGTGGTAAAATAAAAATTTTGTCTCATTGATTAAAAATTAGGAAGTTGTAGTACGCTTATGTGTAAGTAAAGGTTGAAATTATTTTATTCATAGTTTCATATTTGTATCTCTTTGGTACAGGATTTCACATAAAAACGTGAAATAACAATCATTGATCAAACCAAAATAAGAAATGGGAAAAAAATCTATGATCTTTCAACTGTAAAAAGCGGTCTTCGTCAAAGTAAAAAATTTCTAACAGTCAGGGATTTTGACTCTGATGAAGATCGCTTGTTATGGTTGAAAGATCTTAGTCTTTTTTTTCCCATTTCATATTGTGGTTTGATCATTGTATCTCTTTGTGTATTATGACACATATTTTAGCTAAAATGGAAGTCATTTATAATTTAGTTATTTAAAAATTATTTTCGAAGCAGTTCAAAAATAATGTCCTCTCATTTCACTTCTGACATCATTTGTTTTTAGCCTTGAGAATGCTAAACGAATTTATGTGAAACGCCGGCTTAAGAACAGAAATCTTAATTTTGGATCCATTCATCAATAACTAAATTACTATTTGAAGGGTCAGTGGTCGAGGACCTATATCAGTTATTATTAATTTTTATTGATTTAATGACTCTATTTATTACTTAATTCATGAGAATGTAACATGCATTTAATTAGTGACTAAAATCCAATATAGTTAAATTTGCTTGTCATGGATAGATGCCATGTTAGATTTAGACAACAGGCAGTATTATTCGAATAAGGTTGTTTCATTTAGAAGTGACATTGTTTCGTCGGTCCCTCAATACAAGGCAATTTCTGTCCATGTCTGTTTTCGCCCTATTTCACGCCTTCTACTTTCAATTCAATTCATTCCAGTAAATTCCTTTACAAAATCAGATTCAATTTCAGACAGGAATTCCCGACTGTTCTTGTAACATTTATAATAGAATTTGCTAAAAAGAATGATATAGAGAGTTCATTTTTAAAATTCAAATTACGTTAAAATGAGTAAGATCTTAATTATTCAATGAACTGTGCATATATTCTTTATAACAGCTAGAATTCAAGGAAAAGTGTCACAAGAATATTTACTTCCATACGATTAAATTATTATAAACATTTCGATGATTATAATTATAATGGACGTGACATTTTTTTATGTTAAGGAAATCTTTGGAATATTTATTTCGTAGATTTATAACTGATCTTATCAAAGATAACGTTTTTCCTTACTTAAACTGAATATCAAATATATATATAAAAACGATTCACAAAGAACAACAAACGTTTCAGAGTAAACTACAGGTACACAGTAAACAGATGGTTGGAGACTCCAACCATCGCTTCGTAAGTGCGCTTGGTGTCCTTATCTCCTCTTTCCTACTGACAGTTAAACCAAAAATTAAGGACTGTATGTGTGTTTTTCTAATTACTTGATATAAAAGAAAACAGACATAGACGTTCTTGATGTAAAACGGGGATGAAGAAACAAAACTCAAATTTCACTATATGACTATTTATAAACTGTAGTTAACTATACTATAATGAGCTTTCAACCTTCTTGAGTCATCCTCAAATTACAAAGAATCATTAATTGATTATTCTAACAGGATGCGAGTACTATTATAGCTGTGAAACGCTGAAATAGCTGTGAAATGCAATGCCAAATGCTTAAAAGGAGGTTTGCTCCCAACATATAGTAATATATATATATATATATACAAAATAAAGAATGTATCGACCGTCTCTTAGAATAAAAGTAATTGCAATTGGCTTTTCCGCTCAGTATTCTAGTTTCAAAGAACAACTTTCGAAGGCTAAATTTTTCTGTTTTAAATAAAACGAAAACGTTTGGCATTTGAGAATTTGTTATATGTATATACTCATATCTCAATTTAACAGACCTCACTTTAACGGTTTTGGAAAAAATGGACAAAATCTGTAGCTTTATTTACAGTTGTATCGAAATCTGTGTACCTGTTTGGTCAGTGATTTCCGACCTTTTTGACCCTGCTTTGTGAGTTGTTTGTGAAATATTCAACATTTTTTTTTTAACTGTGGGACCTGTAAAACCTGTAGAAAAGCAGAAAAGAGTAAACTTAATAGCATCATAGAAAGTTGAGTTGAGTAAATAGTTGAAATACAGTAGTATCAGAAACTTCGGATGATCGGGAATATCAGACCGGTGTTTTCACCTTTTAGTCCGTTAAACAGAGGCATACCGGTGATGTGAGGATATCACATTTTATTAAATATCATCAAAATCTAGTATTATTTTGTATAAATTGTTAGGTTAAAGGTGTTTCGTCTTGTATAAGGTCAACATTCCTTATCGAATCTCCATTCTGCTGAGAATGTGTGACATGCAAATGCAACACATCAAAGCATATCATCCATATCGTGACCTCCAACCATACCTGACTGCTTGAGTATTCAAAGGAAAATTTACAAAAATTGTGAAGAATTATTAGCAGCATAATAGTAACATTAGCGGTATAATATTATATGGATAATTTTTATTATATCAAAAATCTATGAAACTCCAAGTATAGTGTTTACTGAAATGCATAAAGAAAGGTCTATTCTAAAACAGAAATGTGAATTTCTTTTTCGTTATCAAAACAACTTGTCTTTCAAGTGGTGTTGTTATATTTTATAGTTTTTTGATTTCATTATTTTTACAGAGTTAATAATCTAAACCAATTCTTTTAAACTAATAAAAAAATCGAAATGCAATATTTATGATACTTTTAAATAAATTTTCTAAATTTATTCATATTTTAAAAACTGCATGTCAAATGTTCCATACAATGACAAGCACAATTGTAATTTATGGTATATATAAGCTTTTTTTATTGAAATTTGTGCCTATTTTGACAAAAAAATTAGGTAACGATAAAAATGAATATAACTGAATTTTAGCAGTTTTTTTTTTGGAAAAAGTTTAAAAATAGAAAGTTCATAATAAATTGTTTCGTTATCGTTACCTTTTTTTTATTGTCAAAATGAACTTACATTACAAATAAAGAAAACGGTTCATATATTAATCATAATTTTAAATGTTAAAACCAATGTAATTATTTGACAAAACTGATTGTCCGTTTGTTTTAATCTCAAGAATTATTAAACTGTTCTTTCACTTGACTGCTCCGGTATTGGTTTCAAATGCGCTAAAATGTTTCCTGAAATTAAATAATCTCTCTGGCGGTTATTAAGGAATAATGCCCTACCTTTAGCAAGTTGCTGATAATGGAGCAGTTATTAGTTTTCCGACTAAATAATGATGCTAACTTGAGTCGAGAGATAAGGGAAGTCTAAATGAGTTTTATCGATTACGGGCTTAGGAAAGTTGAAAGTCTCTTAATTTGAGTTATTCACCCGAGGGTTGTGCTTATACCTGTTGCTTTGAATAAACCTTGATCTAAGTGTCTTGTCAACAGCTTTCATAATGTTGTGGAGCCAATGTGATAAATAGTATGACTTGAAATGTCTCATTTTGTGAATTTATATATATACATGACGTTTGTGATGACTACTAAAAGATGGAAGGTTAACTCTGAAGGAATCAATTTCCATCAAATAATCTACATCATAATGTATATTTTATAAAAATTTTTATTAAAATCTGACAATTAATTTATTGATGATCCAAAAGAAGTCAAGAATATATAATTGAAACGTGAAATCTGATTTGCTGTCTGGTGGTAAAACTTTGAAAAGTCAGTTTTGATTCATCTTGTACTTTTGATTTTTGGCCACATCCTGAAACTTAAAAAAACCAACCAAACCATGATAAACAACTGTCACAGAACATTTTTAATGTACCTGTCAAGATACTATCTCCATCACGGAATAGTGAATTGAAATGATTGGTATAATGCAGAGTTTTTCAAACTTTTTTCGACCTGGAACACTTTTTGCTTTCAGTAACTTTCCCGGGAACCCCAGATTCTAATGATTTGATACAAACATGATATACATTTTTCATATGCCTTTTTAAATAGTATGTATGTTTAAAAACAATTAAAAAAGTAATATTACTACAATGTGTATTTTTCGAATAAAAATTCAAAACTTAAAGATTTTAATTTCCATATTTTTCACAAGTGCATAACACATAAAACAGAATTACATGCAATTTTAACACAGAGTTTCTTTTGTAATCATTTTTGGCTTTATAGTTGAGAGTTTGATTCTCGAGTTAGCCCCAGCATTAAGTCTACTTCGGTATTTGGTTTCTATGGCAGTTTAAAGGGAAAATCCAGTTTTACATAAGTACGTAGTGTGAAATAGCAGCAATGTGTGAACTCCTACTTTTGCAATAGCAGGAAATTCGGGAATCAGATAGTTCCAGAAAACTTACTAGTGATTCATCCTAAATATGAATAAAATCTTGACCAATTCTACTTATGGGTATATGTAGATATAAACATTATTTGGTTTCATGATTCACAAAAAATATAGAATAAATCCATACCCACTAAAAAAATTTTTTAGAAAAAAGTTTTTACTAAATGTTTTTCACAGAACCCCATACAGCCTGTTAAGGAACCCCTGGGTTCTGCAGAACCCATTTTGGGAACCTCTCGTATAATGGATTGTAGGATAAGATGAAAGAAGAAAATTAGAACTACCAATACCATAGAAAAATACCAAGTGTCACCTGAATTTTAAACAGATTTTTTTGGAAAAACTTTATATATAACAAGTTCAAAATAAAATTTATTCATTTTTAATGTTATCTAATTTTTTTTCAAAATGGATTTATATCACTTTCAAAGAAAACGGCTCATATGTTAAACATAATTTTAATTAATTTATTTATTGTCTTATAGAGCTCATCAGAGAAGTAGGCTCCAGTCGTTAAATCTCAGCAGAATATAATGCAGTATACTCAAACTTAGTCAAATGATTGGAGTCGACCCCTCTGCTCTAAGGGGAGCTAAAAGAATTGATGATATTGATGTTTATAAAGAGATACTCATTGAGTGCACAAATTATAGTTTTTGTACGAAATCAGATATTACTGACTTACTGCAGTCTGGTATTTAATAAATATAACCTGTAGTTCTAACTTAATGCCAGTTATTTATGCATCCGTTGGAAAACCTAGGTTCTTGTTATCTAGAACAGTCACAACAAAACTGATCAATACCTACTGGTAGACCTAGCAAGAATGTAGTTCACCAACTGTTGTTTACCATGGCAACAGCAGAAGAGTCGGGAAAAATCGTAAAGAATATTCAAATTTTACGATTTTTGTGAATATTCTATAGATTCAAACACAACTTTGGAGTTTAAACAACAGTGAATAAAAAGCAATTAGTATATGCTTGGGTGATATACAACACATAATGCCATACCGGTGTTCATAGCCATATCTAGTGTGTACACGGAAGTTCGTATATCCTGACACTAGCACTTTACAAAGGTTCACCTGTTGGAGGAATGCCACAGTCGACAAGTTTCTAACCATCTTTCTGGTTTTATCTAGTGGCGCTATAGGCACTTTAAATCAGCCTCCATAGGCCAATAATTTACTAAGTTTTTTACAAAACTGTTTCATCAAGCGTTTATGCATAAGCACATTTATGCATATTAATCATGGAATGAATTACGATGTACACAGCTCTGCTGTTTTGATCAAATAGTATGTGCTTTTATCAAATCAACTGTATTCATTTCATCTGTAATATATCATAATTATTCTAACGTAGTGCAATCAGTTATTATGTGGTTTTTACTCATGCCTGAGGAAGAACGCTACGTGTTCGAAACGCGTTGTATATACCATTAAATTTTTATATGTGGAGACCATTACATTAGCTTTTTACGCTACAATATCATAATTATAATTCATAATACCTATTATTAGTTTATTACCATAGTTAAAGCTTAAGAAACGATAGAAGAAAAAACATCTTGGCATCAAATCTTATGAACGAATTAATATCAGCACTTCTGCAAAGTTGGCTTGTATAATCGATTGATTCACTTGTTGAATTATAATATATTATATTCTAACACAGATGGGGGCCAGGCTAGCTCAGTGGTTACGTGCTCACCTCTGAACTGATAGGACCGGGGTTCAATCCTCACCTGGCCCTCGATTTATTCACGTGGGAGGTGAATAAATCTGAGCGCGTCGTGCCTCGGAGAAGGACGTTAAACCGTCGGTCCCGAGCCTGTACGATGTCAGATCGTTAAAGATCCCTATTCTAAATACATTTGAGTTAGGCAAAATTTAGGACTCCCACTGTAGAATCAATCTTCATTGTGTGGTATCACAAAGGACCAATGCTTGGCCTACGTGTGTTCCCTTGTGGGACTGCCACTACAACCTAACCTACATTCTAACACGATTTTGCTAAATTTTTTTTTAAATATCTAGAACTTTTTTAAAGTAAAATTACTAAAACGAAACGTTTGAATAATGGCATGATACTAAAAATTATTTGTAGTTAAAATGGGGTTAGACGTATTCCTGGATAAAAGCAGTCTAATTATTCATACAGTTATACTTTATCAAAGGGTGGGAGATTATTGCCTTGAACCTTCCCCTCTTAGGACTAATTTATAATTATAGCTGTTGCAGTAACATGGGTCTAAGCCTGGTGGTCTCTAGGAAGCTGGATGGGGGTGCATCAGGTGGCTAATAAAGTCTAGGGCTACCATGAATGTCAAAGTTTTATTTCGTGGAATAAGAAGGGAAACGTATTATTGTTCTCATCAATTCTCGGATAAACAATTAAGCATAAGACTTTCATATGAGTATCGTCTGCTTCAATTAGCTCTTTTAGAACTCTAAAGAAAATACAGCTCAAAAAAGTTGAGTTATTTGGAATTACAACACTCCTATCTCTCATGTTGACATGTTGACCAATGACCAACGAATATATCAGCGCACTATAATGCACGTCGTAACTAGCAGTTCCAGAACAGAGGCTTTCTACTGCTTCATTACTGTGCTACTATAACTTGGACTGTCAATAATTAATGCCAGATATTAAGTTCATTTGTACAGTAATGACGTCGTATTCACGGTCATGTGGTCTTAATAGTCATAGTTTTCAATCTTTTTAGTCATGAGTTGGAAAAGTTGTCAGATAGTCAGTGGATGAAGTAATTGTTCAGTGAGGTTGAGGAAGTTTAGCGGCAGGATTGAAATTTTGTACAAGGAGGTTCGAATGAGTAGGTAGTTTGCTGTCTTCATTGGTAGTATCTCATGTTGTTCTCTTGTATACAGTCCGCTTTATTCTTTAATTCAACAATTTTATATTAAAATAATATTACTCGTTATTAAATGAATATTATCTTTAGATAATTATGTTGTAGCATTATATAGAAACAGTTCCCCTGTTATAAATGAAATAAAATTCTAAGATCACAGAAGGGGTTCTTGAGGAATTTTAGAGGAAAAAAAGTAATAATTTTTGTAGGTTTCAGTTTTCCCTTAATTTTTTTTTATTTTTTGGCTCTTTGTTTTTATTATTTTGTGATTTTCTGGCGTGTTGTGTTTGTTACTGTCTGTTTGTTTTGCTTGAATGCGCTGTATAGATGTATCTTCCCAGAATTAGTTTTGTAATAGTGTGCTTATCTGTTTGAAAGTTGGGTTTTGTTGTCTGAATAATTAAAAATAAGTAATTAGGTTTAAAAAACAAATGATTGTTTTTAAATAATGAATAAGAACACTGGGTATTGTATGATCCTTTTTTTGGTTCTCTTGTTACTGAATTTTTTGTTTGATTGGTTTGTTTTCTGTTGGTTGGTGTTCCGTGGATGTATTTGCCTTGCTTTACTTATGTCGTTAATAAATTGTTTTTTAGCCTAGAAAATGCCAAACAACTTTTGGCAAAACTTGGGTATATAATCAGTGGTTGAATTTTTATGACGAAAATGCTCAAAAAACCCTTCTGTGAACTTGAAAAAACAGTGGTGGAGAAGTTATATCAATAAAATTCTAAGAATGTTCATAAAGTTACGGAAATCGATTTCATTTATTTTTTTGTAATTTGTCTGTATTTCCGTTACTAGCTGTTTGTTGCAATGGATTTTTAAACCTTCAAGAACTTTTATGTTGATAATTGATTGACGTATCTGGTTGAAAATCCACAGGAACTATTTTTCAAACTAAACACCCAAAAAACAATGGCTTTAGGAAAAGTTACAACTGAATTTTATCTGTAAAAAAAGTTAACAGCGTGTATATTTTATTGCAGAGTTATAACAAAAGACCTTTTTATATATTGTCCCAGTTATAACTTGAACTTAGAAATATGAATTAGATTACAAATGAAATAAATAAGAAATGTATAATGAGAAACCAAAAAAGTAGATGATCATTTTCACATAACAAATTATCAAAACGCTATAAGCTTTAATTGTTGCACTTATTTCCCAGTAAATTTAAAAAATAATTAAAAAAATATTTTAAACAGGATAGGTTGAATATTATGATGAGATAACAGCACTGTTGAAAATTTTGAATCCTGTTTTGCTTTTGTCTGTATAGCTTAAACAAAATTAAAATATAAAAATAATTTTTTATTTTCATATAACATATTCTGGCATGAAACAACATGTAAAAATTCTAAAATATTATTGAAACACCTTATGCAAACTTTTTTCGTTATTTCTGCATATTTTGCATAATTTTCAACTTTATCTCTTTTAGCATAGAAAATTTACAAAGTATACTTATAAATGTTCCATAGTTTTTATGGTTATTGAATATGTTACTTATTTAAGCAAATGGATTTGATGGAGAAATATTACAAACAATATTTAAACAATTTATTTCATTTTTTTTATACAAAAGTTTGATCAATTTTCCTGTTTAAAGTTAAAAAAACGTAAAACGACGTTTAGAACACGGAGTCAATATCATAGCAGAAACTGTGGAGAAGTTTTCTATAAAATCATTTTTATTGAGGCATTTTAGTATATTTATGAAACAAAAAGCTTATTATATTTTTTTTATAATTACTAATTATGACCTAATTTACATATAGAACAGTTTTGACTTCCATTCTCTTTCTCTTCTTCATGAGAAATTTCTGAGTGTTCTCCTGTAATCTACTGTTTATGTGAGACAGTCTACACAGTGACCTTGCCTCTCCAGCCTCTTTTTCTGGTCATTAAACAGGCAACAGCAGCTATTTTTAGGTGTTTTTTTTTCATCAAAATATAACATCGATCCAAAGTCAGAGTCCTGCATATAAGTCAAACCAGCTTTAATAAAATGATATTCGCTTGTAATATTAGTTTTTATAAAAAAAAAATAAATAGTCAAAACGTCATTTCCTTCATTTAGTAATCCTAAATGAAAGATTGTCACCGTTCTAAACGATTCTGATTCTAGAGCTACGAATATATTTGAACATTGTTAGGTTGGATGAGAAGATTTTTAATAAGTTGCAGGTAATGGTCAAATTATAAACTTTCAAACACGATGTTCTTTTTGAACCCTTATTGATTATATATTTTCAATTATACCCTTATTTCAATTAACATCCTTATTTAATTTTTTTTTGGCCAATCAAGGAGAAGTGTTACATAACCAGAAATCGTTGAAAATAATGGAGTTTTCTAAAACAGTTTTTATTAATTTTCAAACGGAAAATGTATTTAGTAAAATATATAGCAAAAATTTCAAGATCTGTTGCAATCGATTGAAAAATGATATTGTAAAAATAATTATATTACCTGTTACAATTAATATTAGTATTATTATTATAAGTAAAACCAGCTTTAATAAAATGATTTTCACTTGTAAAATTAGTTTTTATAAAAAAATAATATTATATTATTATAATATAATAATAATAATAATAATAATAATAATAATAATTACCCTTATATTATATTACGTACTACTATTTTATAAAATTATAACATTTTAAACAATTCCTAAAAGGCCTCCAAAATATCTGTTTGTTTGTCAAAAATTATCCCATACGTATCTATACATCAGTTAATGTTATAATTGATTAAACAAGTCTATTAATTAAATAATTTTGTTTGTTGTTGGTGACGGGTGATTGAATGGAACTTTATCTTACGCACCCGAATAAAATTATTTACAAACTAAACAAGGAGTGAAAAGGTAGAAACACAATTAAATTTCTAATGTACAAATCATCTCCATATTACTCCATTATAATGCATTTCTTCTACTGGTTCCACTCGTGAGGACGACTGTATCCATGATAAGAGTGTAAACTGTCTCAACAATGCTTATGTTTCTGTGATATTAAAAAAAACCTCATCTCTGAGTTTTTCAAAATATGCGAAGCACAACCACATCGTTCTGTATAACAAACAGAAAAAGAGCCAAAACAAATTTGTTGAAATATTCTTCAGGTATTATCAGTATTAAAATAGAGTGGGGAAAATAGTTAAAATTGTAAAATCTACTCTTGATAAAGGAAATTTTAAAAAAAAACAGTTATATTTACACCATTTGAAATTCGACTTTAATAGATTTTTATGACTATATTTTCATGTATTTTGTTATTTTAATTTTGTATTTATAATGATCCATATAAGAAAAATGAGAAGCAGGCACGTTCAATGATAGATGCCTATCATCTTGTAGTGGTTACAAATTTATATTCTTTTTTTTTGATGAAAGAATTAATAAAATTGTCTGTCGTACACGCCCAAAATATATGGATAGTGACCATTTTGTCATTCAAAAATATTGTAAACCATTAATTCGCACAAGTTGGAACGCATAATCCTTGATATATTACTGATGTTGTCATAGCCCTTCCATGTAAATAGATTTATAAAGATTATAGTGAAATCTTTATCAAAAAGTTTTGAATGGGAAATAATGAAAAATTTAACCCATGAATTTGGTTTGATGAATTGCCCAAGCGGTTTGGATAAATATTTCTGTGTATAACAGGGAATATTAATCATTGCAAGTGTGATATATTTTCTTGAAGACGAGTTGGCAAGATTTTTCGCACAAATTACTTGTTTTAGTGTGTGCAAAGCTTACATTGAATCTCTTCAATCCTCTATTACGGATTCTTAATGGGCCTTGTGTTTGGCAGAGACAGTACTGTACAGCTCCCGGTCACGCTACATCTAACCCTCTCAACAGCTCAATGACTCCATTAATCAAAAACCTTTTCATCACTTACTTCTTTTGCCTTATCGTTAAACGCTCAAAAAAAACCTCACGTTTGAAAACTAAATATTTTTATTTTGTTATTATTCTTAAATCGTCTTGAGATTACATCTATGAAATATATATAATATACAGAGAATAAATTGTATGAACAACAGAAAAACAAGCTTAGGAGCTGTCACATGAAGAATGAGAGAGACTGGTTTACCCGACATTGTATTTATGTGTCAATTATCACTTTGGAAATGTTGTTGACGTTCAACAAAAAAACCAACTAATCATAATAATCATAATAATACATAATTTGTATTTTTATATTATTTTTAATGATGATTGTATTTTTGTAGTTTTGTTCTATTTTTAAGCCATCAGAAAGTAGAAAAAAGACCTGTGTTCGAAGCGACTCATTTCATTATCTCCCAACCTGACAACGACGCGGGTTACTTTTGTAACTCTAGTTGATATATATATATACACTAATAACTTCTCGACCGTGTGACAGATATACAACTAAAAAATGATTGATCGGGATGCGGTCAGTTTCTTCCACTTTCAATTCAAACTCTCATTGCCGACGTTTCGATTTTATTTAAAATCTTTTTCCAAAGGCCTACAAACAGAAAAAAACAAGAATTTTAATACGTACATTCTTTTTTTTTTTTTAAACACAAACAAAAGAAGTACACTATGAAAAATTAAATACAATCTTGAGTATTAGAATAACAATGACAGAATAATAAAAAAGAGAAAAAAAATGGAGTCTAACTATAAAAATAAAGTTTTTTTACAATGTACTTACACAAGTAGGAGTATTGGTAATTGAAGGAACTATTACAATTACATTTCTGAACCAGTAATGACGCTTAAACTATTCAAATGAAAACCGTTAATAACCGACTCTGTACAGCTGATAAGCAGGTAACTATTGAACAAAATTTCACTAAATCTGTTAGGTATTCAAAATACTAGAATAAACACTATTTAAATTCGCTATATCGTTTCTATGATTAATCCAATTTTGATCTTTTTTAATGAATATCATTTCAAGGGTTCTTCTTCTATGTTCGTCCTGTTCTCTACTCATAACGGTTGTTCCATCAAAGTCAAATATATATATATATATATATATATAAATGAAATGATCAAACCACAATAAAAAATGGGAAAACAAGACTAAGATCTTTCAACTGTAACGGGCTTCGTCAGAGTCAAGAACCCAACTGACGAGTCAAAAACCCCTCAGTTGGGTTTTTGTATATGTTGGGTTATATATATATATATATATATATATATATATATATATATATATATATATATATAACAGATTAGAATAGATGTGTTCTCTAATCGGGGTTCGGTCAATTTTCCAGGATAAAAAATCAAACTCTCGTTGCCAAAGCTTTGGTTTTATTTAAAACCTTTTTCATAGGCAGAAGTAAGAATTTTTTAACTAAGAAAATGAAAATTTGCATTGTTGTTCCTTTAAATAATGTAAATTTCATTTTCTTGGTTAAAAAATTCTTACTTCTGCCTTTGAAAAAGGTTTTAAATAAAACTGAAACGTTGGCAACGAGAGTTTGATTTTTTATCCTGGAAAATTGACCGAACCCCGATTAGAGAACAAACCTATATATATATATATATCAATGATCAAACCACAATAAGAAATGGGAAAACAAGACTAAGATCTTTCAACCGTAACAAGCGGTCTTCGTCAGAGTGAAAAACCCAATTGTGTTTATGTGAGATCTTTTTATATATATATATATATATATATATATGGGTCTATGAAAATAAAACATATTTACTATCCTCAAAAAATTATTGAGAGTATATAAATCATATGTTTAGAAAAAACTTGTGAAATATTAAGTTTAATATATTGATGGAATATTGCCAACTAGACAAAGATAAAAGTAAATCATACTGCATTCAACTAGAAAAAAAAGGAAAAGAAAATAATTCAAAAGAAGATACATGTTTGTTTTTGAAATAGGTGGTACTACTGTGGTTCTCTGGCTAACTAATAAAATCTGCTATTGGCAGCAGTATAATGTATTTGATAATATTAAAAATTCTGTTTTATTTGAATTTTCTATGCTATTTGTTATTATTAATCAATATTTATGCAATTATTATTTTTGAGAGAATATAATATTTTTGTTTTTATGAAGGGAAAGAATTACTGTTTTCTAAGAAAGTTTATTTCACTTTATTTTAGATTCCACCAAAATGATAATATAAAGAGAGAATGCAACAGCGTGTGAAACCTATATTTACATGAAGTGATATTACAAATCCCAATGGAGTTTTCAATTTGTTCTACCTTCTCTAAACTCTCTATTACCAGAACTAGAAATCACACATCTCAAGAAAAAGAAAAAAAATTCTGATTTTGAAAATGCAATTTCTTTATGAAAATTTATTTAAAAAAATGAATAAAACAGGGTTTAGAGAATGAATGTTACGAAAAAGTTAAACAAAGAACAATAAGAATCATATGAGAATTGAATATTTATTTATTAACATACAGATCAAAATTCTCTCACAACTCAAGGTCTAGTTTGATGTAGACAAATATAAAATTAGATATGTTATATAAACAAATATAGATATAATAAAATCAGCTCACGTAATAAATAGCTAAAAAGTAAAGAAAAACACATATAACAAAAACCCATATAACTTGAAAAAAATAAATATACAATTTGACGTATATAATATGGTATGTGGAATTTTAATTTCTAACAATTATTGTCCAAAATTTATTTGATGGGTTGTGAAGTGTTTGAGTGAATGATTTGAGAGAAAATAAGTCAGTGCAGACAATACATTATCTAGAAATAAAGCGTTCTCACCACGCAAAGAAAAAGACATTTTTTTTCTCCTCCTTCAAGCTTTGTAGAATGAAGCAGAGTAATCTGCCATGTCATCCTTCCTCCCTTATTACTGTTCCACCCTTGTCAACCCCCGTCCAGCCCATTTCTCGTTTCCTCCCTTCAAAACCAATATGACACTTATGTTCACTCTTAAACAAGTCCTTCCTTTTCGATTATTTTTTTTTCCGTCTACAAAATGAAAACTAGAGCGAGTAATAGGTTGAACCCGAGCCAAACAAGATTATAGTGTAATAGAATTTATCAGTTAAATGACCCATATCCTCAATGTCATATATTATTAAATTATTTATTTATAAATAGCAAAACATAACTTTAGATATGTTTTACAATTATGATTCTACCTAAAGATATTACCTATGATTTGAAAAAGCTATGTTTGTCTCTTGGAGGGCTTTCATAGTTGGAGCATTACTGCCTGTAGCTCCAGTACGGCAAATTTGCAGTAAATATTCTTTCCAATCATTCTGTGTCTGTCGCACATTTTTATATATTGATATTGCTTTACAAGACAGCTGAAAAATCTTGAGATGGAATTCGAGATTTCATTATTAGCTTTGTCGTATGAAAGATCTACTTTTCCAGTATTATCCTCCATCTCAACTACATTGAAAAAATTCATATTACCATCCTTAACAAGAACAAAATTTTCTTTTAGTCATTTAATTTAGGCAAATATTTGTGTAAACTGTTAATTCATCATTCCAGTTATTGTTTTTCTGAAGTTTCCGTATTTCTGAAAAACGATACTCATCATATCTGTTCATCAGACAATCCCTACACTAATAATGTTTTGATAATCATCATACATGGTTGTACAGCAAAAGTCAGAATAATATTATGTTGATATCATCGTAACACATTTTAATTCTGGTCGCAATAATATCATTACGATCATGAAAAAGACATTATTATAATTATAACTATACGTAATCGATCACAGCGTTGATTATAAAAAAACTGTCAATGAAATTTTAATTTGAAGAATGCTCTTTTCTATGGTAACTATTTCTATGCAGTTTTAAAAATGAAATACGAGTTTAAATGAATGAATTATTAATTAAAATAAACGCTGTTTAAATTCAGTTTTAAAGCGAATTTAAACAATAAATATTTAATCAGTTACTTTTTCACTCATAATTGTTGAGATTTGACTTATAATGTTTATTTTATAATGTTGAAATGAATCATAAACCTGTTTTTCAAAATGAACTGACTGATACTAGATGACTTTTAGACACTGAGCTGAGATAAGCTCATCTGTACAACAGATAATTTTTTTTTCTTAAAACAAAATTATTTTAATTTTCTGAAATACTGCGAATATCAAGGTTTAAAGCATTATGGGCAATAATGCATTATAAATAAAAAAAGTGAATGAATAGCTATGTGAAATTAAATGAAAATAAATAAGTAATTTACACACTATATATATATATAACATTAAATTACACAGTAGCACGACACAGAAAAGAGAATAAAAAGAACGCTTACAGAATTCAATATTTCAAACTGTTGCTCATCATCAGGAGAGTAGACTAGAAGAGAGGACGAAGTGAGAGAGATCTCCCCACGACGAAGAACGGAGCACGTCGAACGACGAATATATATATAAAGATTTCACATAAACTCGTGAAATAACAATCAATGATCAAACCACAATAAGAAATGGGAAAACAAGACTATGATCTTTCAACTGTAACAAGCGGTCTTCGTCAGAGTCAAAAACCCAACTCAGTTTGGTATAAATTTTGAAACAAGAAAACTAACTATTATATTACAAATTATTTTACAAAGATTTTATTTTAAAAAGAAAAAACTAGTTCAATGCCACGTGTTCATTTAAACTACAGTTGTTCTTGAAATTCACAGACTATTTTTCTTTGTAAAGTAATTTGTAACGTAATATTTTTTTTCTGTTTAAAAATTCATACTTCTACCAATGAAAAAGGTTTTAAATAAAAAGCGAAACGTTGGAAATGAGAGTTTAATTTGAACCTGAAAAATTGACCGAGTCCCGTTAAACTTTAGTTTAGTTTCTATTCCACAGTTGATACTTTTATCAATATATATATATATATATATATATATATATATATATATATATATATATGCCTTTAAAAAATGAATGTCCGATTTCACACTATTTAATTTGTTAGAAAATGTTTCTAATTTTCTAAAACTCTTTTTTACCTCTGGGTTTCTTATCTCATGAATTAACTCTCCATATTTCTTTCCATTGAATTTATTCTTTGACATGTTTCAGTGTTTGAATCACCATCGTCAGGATAATGTTATTAGCATAATTAATTATCACACATAGAATAAAATATATATATATATATATATAAAGATTTCACATAAACACGTGAAACAACAATCAATGACCAAACCACAATAAGAATGGGAAAACAAGACTAAGATCTTAGTCTTGTTTTCCCATTCTTATTGTGGTTTGGTCATATATATATATATATATATATATATATATATATATATATATATATATATACCATGTTCATAGACTTTGATATAACTTTGAGATATCAAACCTTACATCATCATCAAAACAAAATTTCTATTTTTGGCTTAAAAGAACTAAAAACCTGTACATTTGTAACAAACATTGAAAACAGTTTTCGTTAATATTACCATACTAAACTTCGATTAGTTTAGTTACCTCTGTAAAGTTTTTTTTACGATAAGCTAAGTTAGAACTGAGTTTACTGGTCTATACGCAGCAGTTTTGAAGTAACCTTTTTTTACGAAGAAGTAAGTAAAAAAAATTAAGAGTTATTATACTTGGAAATTCTACAGAATTAACAATGACTTACTAGTCATCAAACATTATGACTAATGCAGTAAATTAGGGTAATAACTCTGAACTTAGTAGCAATTATAAAACAGCTGGTTACCTCTTCTTAATATTATGAACAGGTTCTCTCAACCATCATTAAAATTACTTTCACCTGCCTCTCTGTTAGCGTTATTTAGTCTTTATTAACCATGTAATTTATTTTTGAAAATACATTTGTACACTGCTATATTTTTTCTATAAACAACAGCTTTGACGAACATCATCCACAGTAAAGAATGTCCTTATGCAGCTTAATAATTCCCATTCTTATACATCTTTTGGATTATTTATTAAAATTAATATAAATATCTGTACTTTGAACGTTATTTTTACTTTAAGAAGTCGGTGATAAATGGGCAGTATTAAGTAAGTACTCCAACAATTTAACTTTTGTGTTTTAAATTATCTTTGAACGTGAATGGAATTAGTTATAATGTCCCACTTCGAGGTTTTCGTTAGTATTAGTTATTATATTTTAATATAATAGTAAAACCGTTAACTATATTTTACTTTTCAGTCTACTATGTTTGCATGAAAGTAAGATTTCATATGTATATATATATATATATAGATATTGGTGTATGAAGGCAGCAGGTCTTTTCTTAAACAGGTATAATTAAAGTTGGAAGCAGCTTCTGCGTTGACCAATTTCTTACTAATATTCTCTACTTTCCTAACTAGTTTTCGGTAACTTTCGGGTATTTTCTAAAGGAGTTCTGCTAACGACATGAAAGGAAAGAAGTTGAACACTAAACACTTTAACACTTTAAACTAAAACTATAATTTAAACTTAATCTAAAACACAAGCTTTCGGCTCACATTAGCCATCATCAAGTAAAAGCGAAAATATTAAACAAGGCAAAAAGTTACAGTACTAAGAGCAGTTAACAACTAACTTATAGAAAAGCAAGGAATGCGGAAGGGATTCCGTAGATATATATATAAATAAATAAATAAATATATATATATCACTTAATAAACCAAAATACAATCTAAACTGGATACAATACAAGTTCGAAACACACAGAGTAAGGAAACACACATACAGGCTCAAACCACATACAAACTTTTGGGTAATTCGTCCTCAGGAGAAGTGTGAGGACGGATTACCCGAAGGTTTGAGTCTATAGGTGTGTTTACTTACTCTGTGTAATACTCTTCTTGAATTTTGAACCCGTGTATATAATGCTAACGTAGTGCAATAAGTTATTATGTAGTATTTACACAGTAGAGAAAAAGCTAATAAAATGGTCACCACATATAAAAATTTAATGGTACAAACAATGCGTTTCGAACACTTAGTGTTCTTCCTCAGGCATTAACTAAAGGTGTCATTTAAAGGTGTATGTCAGTTATTAGGTGCCATTGTATTTTTTAGTTAATGCCTGAGAAAGAATACTACGTGTTCGAAACGCTTTGTTTCGATAACATTAAATTGTTATATGTGGAGAACATTTCATTAGCTACTCGTATATATATATTCTTACTTTCATTCAACTCTCTTATTTTAATACATTTTCTTGTCCTATAATAATCTTTTATCCTTCTTTTACTTTAATATTCTTAATCTATTTATTCTCTATTAGTCCAGTTGTACCGTTAACCGTTCAACTCTTTCAATTCTAACCGCTTGTTTCTTGTTCATTATTGACCTTTGACCTTTTCTTTATATTAACCTGTACTATATTTTTAATCTATTTAGATCAATGACTAAGCATGAGTCATCGATTTTAATTTAACATGTCACTTGGCGAGCTCCTTTTCCAGTTGAACCCTGTTAGCAGGAGGTTAGTTCGTAGGATCGAATCTCTCAGTCTTAAGATCGTGAATGCCGAGACTGCGGTTAATTTTAATGATACCTGTTTAAAAGAGGATCTGCTGCCTATTTATACCAATATATATATATATATTAGTAATTTTATAAATTTAATCAAATATATAAATTAATAAATAATGACTGTAGTTGTTGAAATTGATTTTGATGCAGAGAGCAGGAGTCACTTGAATATAAAATATCCTTTAAAATATATATCTGATTAAATATATATAGTAAACCATTTTTCTAAAGCTTTAGTCACTGAAGCACCGTAAGAGGTAATTACAAACCACACCTTTGTTTTCTCATTTTATTGGGGCGTAGAATTAGCATAGAAATCGAAAAAGAGAAATATGAAACGGACTTTTAAGGCAATCATGCATATCGTAGACAACATGTTCCCATATCTCATTCATATTTTAATCCTTTTCTCCATGAAACAAAAGTTTTTTTTTATTCAATTTACATATGTAATAAAATTCTGAATAAATACATGTTATTGCATCGGACGATTCTTTAAATTATAACTGCTTATTTAAAAACGTAGTAGAGTGTGTATTCAGCATTCTGGAAAGATGTAAAAATATAAAATTATGTATGGCATAAATTACTATTTCAGAGTTGACATTTATCAAATATTTTTTTATATTAATTTTAAAAATTTATTTTAAAATATTTAAAATGTATTTATTTTAGCTATGAAATAAAAATAATTTATATTAGTTATAGTTTGTAATATTTGTATTAAGTATAAACATATACTTAATATATACCTGATTTATTTAAGTATATTTGAGTTTAAGTTTATTTAAGGATAAACATTATATTTTTTTAATTGTTTAAACCGATCGTCTAGCAGGTGAAAACGTTAGCTATTTGCCAGCTTTTTGTTTGATCGGTGAATCTAAAGATTCTATATTGGGAGTCCTAAATTTTTTCTAACTCAAGTGCATTTCAAGTAGAGATCATTAACGAGTACCTGATATCATACAGGCTCGGGACCGACGGCTTTACTTCCTCTTCGAGGGATGACGTACTCAGATTTATTCACCTCCCACATGAATAAATCGACAGCCAGGTGAACTGTATACTTAATACTAAGTTGGGTTTTTGACTATGACGAAGACCGCTTGTTACGGTTGAAAGATCTTAGTCTTTTTCCCCCATTTCATATTGAGGTTTGATCATTAATACTAAGTATAAACATTAACGTATGAAATCACTAAATGGAGATATCAGATCTAAGGGATTGTGGAAATTACTATTCAAGAAAGGGAAAATACAACAAAAATTTTAATTCCTTCCAAAAATGACTCTGTTTGTTTTAATGTACCGAGTGAATCAATGTTGATTTTGTTATTTCATATGACTACTGAAGTATTTCGTATTTATTTTCATTAATTATACTTTATATGGTTTTGAGTTTACTACAAGTATAGTAATCATTAAAAAAATTTAATCTTGAGATTATGAAAGATTCACATGTTTTAACGTCTGGAAAATCATTTTTTGACGTTATAACAATAACTTTGTGCGTGTTTTATTGGGTGGTTGTATATCCAAAAATTTTTGGTCTTGATTCAGACCTGATAATTTGATAGTTCAAATAAAGATTTTGCACAAAATATTATCTCTTTTATTTTCATCAAAGATAAAAGAGAGTATATATATATTCTTGACCCATTTTATGAGATTTATGTTCTTGACCCAATATTTATATGATGTAATTTTTTTGAGGGTTGAAGTCCAATGCATTGGACCTCAACCCTCAAAAAATTACATTATATATATATATATATATATATATATACATATATATATATCAGAAATATATATGATGGAATACTTTTGAGCATACTTATTGCAATAATTTTAATCTAATTTTAACTCTAATTACTTGAAATGTTTGAGTTATAAGATAATTATATGCACTAATAAGAAATTTTTTTATAAGAAAAATTTTTTAATATCCAAAACTATACATTTTTTATTCAAATATAAAAATGTTGACTGATTTTCGCCTATAATACATTTATTCAAACATTAACAATATACTATTTAACTAGTATATAATTTTTATTTTAAACTGGAATTACTTCAAAAAATATCAAATATTACGGAGTTGAGTTGATTTTTTTTTTTTAAATTTAAATTACCAATAAGGCTTTATAAACTGAAAACTTAATTTGGAATCTTCCTATTTTGTTAGGTTTGTTTACATTGATTTAGAAGTTTTTTTGCAAAAGCGAATGAAAGAAATATATTTTGAATTTTTTTTGTTTATTTAACATATAATGCTGGTAAACACATTTTTTTGTGCCCAAAATTTTTAAGGTGATTTAAATGATTTTAGGGATGCTGATTCCAAAAATCATGCTAGTCTTTTCTCATCAGGTGATCTTATCGAGATGTTTTGCTATTTAATACCTGTTTTTAATCTTAAAATTAGACATATTTCTAAATACGTTCTAGCGTCATAACTACAATTGTAGGTTGTTATTGTGATCAATGTTAAATGATTATGATATCAAAAAGCTTAAACATTTTACTAGCGTTGCAGATTGTTTATGTCTAAATTGAGCATAGCTACATCCTCTCCTAGGAGAAGTTGTTTAAATAAACCAAATATGTTTTGTTATATTTGCGGGGAATATACATATGTTGAGGTGCAAATGTATTGCAATATTTTGGTGTGATTAAAGTTAAATAAAATTGTCTGCCTTTAATTTAGCTATCACCTTCCTAGAGTGAGGGGTATGCCATAGCAGAAAAAATAGACCTGTTATAGAAAAAGCGACAGTATTTCTGGAATCAACACCCTTAAATTAGGTGGAATCAGTTAAAACATCTTAGGCACCATGAGAATATTTTTTCTGTTGACTAGTGAAATCAATGATCCATTGAGGTACCCATTCTTACTTAAAATATTCACTGAGAAGTCAGTACTTTTGAAATTATTGAAAGTACCTGTTATAAATATTTTTTCTCAAAAAGTAAAAAATTATTAAAATAATTTTGAAATATTATTTGAAATTACTGCTGTTCTACAAACAAGAAAATAACTTTTCGTTTCTGTAAAAGTAATTTATTTTCCATTTATTTATTCCCTCTTAATTGCTAGGTGTCAAAAAAATACTCATTTGATTCTTTTATAACAAATATTTTGATAAATATTTTTTAAGAATCATTTAATTTTCTTTTTTTTTTTTGTTAATACAATGCAGTTTCTTGTGAGTTTTGTTTACGATAAATTATATGATATTATTATGACTGAAAAATATATCACAATACAGGTTCTTAATAAATAATGATAGTATAGTGAAATGGTTAACCGTGAATGGCTGTAGTTGATCTCAATACCTACATAAACATTTCCCGCAAGGCCTCCTAGATTTCATGAATATTTACTGCTTTCATTCATTATCCAGCCCACATTTGAATCCATTTACTAAGCTTCGCCCTTTTAGACAGTCTAAGGGTAAAATCGCCCATGAAATAAATGTCCTTAGTTCTGATGAAGTCATTTTTACAGATATACACCTGTAGAGAACTTTTGACAAAATGTTCATTAAACTATTTCATTTATATTGTTATACTAAAATAAATTTGTAAATAAGTTGCATTTATTGTTTTATGCAGAAAAGTTTGCGGCTGATATTTTAGATGTAAATTCAAGGGCGCTGCTTAATACAGACTAGAATAATCTGTATGCCAAGAATGCCAAGAGCACTTGCAAAACGGTCTTTAGAGATCTACATTTTAATAACAATTTAAAAATAAACAGCAATAAAAGAGTTTGGAGAAAATTTAAGAGAAAAAATATAGTTAGAAACAATAAATTAGCAAGTTCTAGCAAAGCTGCAAATGCAAGGTTACTCGACTCGGCTGACTAAAAAAAGGAAATTAACTTCTAACAAATCAGTTATATTGAATCGTGTGATTTTAAATAGATTAACCAAAGTCGACAGTTGGCCACTAATAGAACTTAATAGTTTTTTTTAGAGTCAATACAAATTGACCGTATTTTGTCATTGACAACAAACATGATGGCGATGGTTCTATAAATAAACATAAAGACTCAAGGTTCTATATTACTAGACGGACAGCAAAATATTAATACCTGTTATAAAGTACAATCAAATAAGTTTACTATTTTGAAATATTCCCGAAAATGATAGAGCACATTTGTAAAACAAAGTCCATATTGTTTTAGTAATGCAATTTCCAATAGTTCGTTCATTTTCAAATATACCTACTTTTGCCTTTGAAAAAGATTTTGAGTAAGATCGAAACGTTAGCAATGAGAGTTTGATTGGAATAGAAGAAACTGACCTCATCCCTATTTATCCTTTTTAGTTATATATCTGTCCCACGGTAGACAATTCATTACTGTTTAGTATATATATAAATATAAGAGAAAGTTCATTATTAGTCAAACAGTGCTAATTTTTAGTGTGGTGATCATATTTTGGATACATAAATCACCAATCCAAACATAATCCTAAATATGGAAAATGATCTCAAAGGACTTCAAAACTGACTTCGTCAAAATTTCAAAATAAGCAGTTATCATTATTACTATACTTAAATTAATATATATTTTTACGATGTTATAGAAGACTAGCTGGTCTATTCGGTGTTGCCCGGGAAACAATTTAATTTCAACTCTAATAATAAATTACATATTACTAAACTAATTAAAATTTTCTATAGTTCCGTTAAACTTAAGTTTTTTTCAGAAGAATGTAAATTATAGATTACGCAAAAGAAGATATAATATATAAAACTAATTCCAAATCGCACAATTTTTTTTAATCAATAAATTGAAAGTGTAGGAAAGTAGAATGTAATCAAAATTAAAGCATTAAATTTTTCAAAAAAATTTAAATAAGTTTCAATTGTAAAATATTCTTTAAGTTTTCCAGTAATAGAAAGAGAAACATGCTAGGGGAAGCTTTGCTCCTAGGACTCCCGTTTCAGAAATGTAGAACCCTGATCAAAATCAAAATACCGTCGTTAGTTCCACCGAAAGGAGTTATATAAGATCCATATGTTTCTTTCTATCTAAATGTCTCCAGTTTTATTTCTATAGCAGACAGACAGAGAAAGAATGTCTGTCCATTCCTGGATATACAGGTAACATCCATTGTACTTAGTTGTATTTAAATAGTGTTAATTTTGAAAAAAAGTAACAATCTAATGATATAAAATAAATTGTTATGTGAACTGCAATAGTTTAATTTATATGAACATAATAGTCCTCTTTTTATATAAACATAATATGATATTTTCTAGTTTGGGTAACTCTATTTTGATGTTAGTTTTTGATATTGGAAACAATATATATATACTTTATTGTGCATTATTTTTTTTTTATGGGTAAGGAGTGAAATTCCTTTATGCACATTGTGCTGAGCTCCCAGGTAAACCAGACTACCTACTAAAACACCCCCTTTTCTTCTTGGACACTAGCCTGGAACTGAAAAAAATATTATCAATAATAATAATAATAATAATTATTATTATTATTATTATTATTATTAACATTATTATTATTTGTAGTAGTAGCATTTTAGTTAGAGCAATAAAATGGTTAATTCATTTGTTTGACTGCATGGTGCATGAACACGTGGACAACAAGGAGGGGAAGGTTTCTGTGCTGCTCGCATGGTTGTTGCTTTATTAAACACATGGCGCGCACACGCAAGCAATGCTTTCTGTGGCGCCTCCAGGCAACTAAAACGAGAACTAACTCTGCCCCCAGACAACCGCCCGCAGCCGCGATGAACACCGTGACAGGGGGCGGCCACTCCGGTGGAGGTGGAGTCGGAAAAAGCAGCAAGGCTGACTCCAATATGGAGGTAAACACTTTTCAACTTGTTTCCTCAATTTAAATCAAATTGAAATAAAATAAATTCTACATAATTTTAAAATTACACGCAATTTACGTAAACTAATTTTTAAGTATTAGACTAATGGTAGAACATTATTATAGTAGTCTATTTTAGTGTGTCAATATAACATTAAAAATAATGAATATTGTCATAATTATTTCACATTTGGGTTTTTCAAACAATAGTTTTCATTGACTGATTCAGGTAGAAAAATGCTCAAGGAGTCTGATTTCATTAACAAATATTTCAACCACTACTGAACAGGTAAATCCAGGTACCTTCAAGTTCCAGCCTTTTGTTTTGCCCTTCTAACTAGTTTACAAAATATTGGAACAGAACTTCTACTAATATTTGCACATGCTAATTTACTACTTATGAATGGCAGTTATGTGATATTTTATTGATAGTTGTTGAATATTGAATTATTTTTTTCTATATGAGAAAACTGAAATCTTATAAGTTATATCCACTTAACAACAATATGTTCAAAAAAAGACGATATACTGTGTTTTTCCACTAGTAGATGTATTACTTTTAATGCTTAATGGATCAACATTGTAAGTGGGTTTATTATGTTTAACACAATATTTCAAAGTGTTATGACAAATTATTCTCAAATAACTTTCGTTCAGGATAAAATACTCTATGACTAATCAAAACCTTGTCTTTGACTACAGACTTCTTACATGCTTCTTTTGATCGTGGATGGGATGTACTGTGGTACTCACGTAGATTACAGGTATCAAATATGTGCAGTTTCAACTAAGTTGAAAATATTTCAAGCGAAAATATTAGAATTGAATCAATATTTAAAAAAAAAAATCTTTATGGGACCAGTTGAAAACAATTGGATTCAATGCCTGAAAATAAAATAATCCAAATTACATACCCTAATAGTTTGCGATCATAGTTCGAAACCACATACAACAATCTAAAAAAGATGTTTGTTCTGCGTGATTTACGCAGAAATGCCATATAGTATTAGTTATTGTATGCGAGGTGATATTGTACTAGTATGACTTTTACGATGTAACTTTGATAAACAATAAGCAAAAAAATCTAACAATTTTACAGGTTTTTATGATTACGAAACACATATTGTGACAGATTCAATATTAATTTTTGTAAAACTAAAACAATTTGTCATTAAAAAATAAATACAACATAGGAACTAACTACATATTTAGTGTGATGCGGACTATCTGTGTAGTTATGACGTTTAATGTCAGGACATTAGCAAGCTAATGTGTTATAGATTCTCTATTATAATTTTCAGTTATTTTAAAATATAGTTTAAAAATGATATAAGTTAATGGAGATAGTAAGAAAAACGGATGCTAAAAAAAATTGAAAAAAATCAATATAGTACTTTGTAAATCAAGTTTGAAAAATAATAAAAGACGAAAAGAAATTAATGTTTCATAGAAACAACATGTCTGAACGTTGTATTTCATCCACCACGCATGATGGTGTAATATTAAATTTTTCTAACATTATGAAATATCAAATAAATCCTGATTACATAATTATTGAAATTGAATAATTTAATTCACGAACTATGTAATCATTTATTTTGCGGTATTTACTCATGATTTGAATAAGAGTAAGAAACACTAAAGTTACATGCAAAAGATTACATCCAAAGCTGACGTGTTTCCAACACCTAGTATTCATCCTTAGCTGACATCTTAAATATATAAAATATTAATTAAAAATGTCAAATTGAAAGCAAAAAAAACTCAACCAAAACATAAACAAAGGTATATAATAAAAGCTAAGGCATGTTTATAAGTCATTTTAATTTATAATTTGGTTGAGTTTTTCCGTATTCAGTTTCATATTTTACTCTTCATATTTGATGCGCTTGTTTGAAACGCGTCAACACTGAGTAAAATTTTTTCTATTGATTTTAAAATTTCTTTCTTTTATTCTAAACTTAAATAATTTATTTTATAAGTAGTGTTAAAAGTATAATATTTTTGTTGGATAAGAAAGCATTTTTAATTAAAGTTATTCAATAAATTGTTGTTGTCATATGCTGTGTTGGCAATATTTCTTGTCAGGTGATTAAGGATTTGCCAACGGTTTCAGTACTGTTTTAGTAATGCTTATATGAATATTCATAAATGAATGATTCCCATTAATGTATACAATTCAAGAAGAGGTAATCTGAGATTATGCCCCCATTTCAGTTTTATTAACCCGGCTTGATGGTTGGCATATAGATCTGAATTATTATTTCACCAATATTTTCAATATAAACTTATCATGTCAGTATGTATTTTAGAAGCTCTACTGCTGAGTAGTAAGAGTCATATTTATTTTGGCCGTATTACCTATATAACACTCTACAGTATTACATTTATTAGTTTCATTTTGTGAGCCCAATATTAGTCAAATTATTTTACCATAATTTTTAATATAACTTCTCAATTTCACTTCTTAATTAAAAAATTCTATATAAAGTGCAAAAATATTTCATAAATGAAAAATATAAATGATATTTCATCTATATAGAGAAAAAAAAGGTATAATTATTTTAGTTAATAAAAAAAAAACGGATTTGTTTTATCAACCAACTCTACATTAAAATCGATAAACAGATATTAACAAAAACAAAAAAAATGCATTCATTAATGTTCAAAGAGACTTATATAAAAAAAAATGCTTAATGAATCCAGGGATTAAGTTTTTGAAGGGAAATTCTTTTTGAGGTCGGCGCTTCATTGCGGGTAGTGATTCAATTGGCGGAACTAAGAAAAAAAGAAGCATCGTTAATGATCTAAGATCAAAGTAAGCTGTATATGAGAGAAATATTATGATTGTTTTTTGTTCGATTTAGTTTTTATGATGACTTTTTTTTTCTTTATTTAAATTATTATAATGCCTCTCAATATCTTTTTAGATCTGATACTGTCTTATATTTTATTTATAAGACAGTATCAGTATTTATAAGACAGTATTTATAAGACATATTTTAATTATATTTTATATTATGATGACTTTTTTTTTCTTTATTTAAATTATTATAATGCCTCTCAATATCTTTTTAGATCTGATACCTTTAAGAATTAATGGTTATAATTATTAATTAATTATTAAGTATGATGGTTTTAAAAAACCTCACATTCAATTTTACTACCTTGAACTTATTTCTTAGGAACGGAAGAAGTATAAAGAGATATTTATTTGAATTCATTTTTTTCATTGACAAACGTTTTAGTTATAAGGAAATCACAAAAGTGGATTATAAATTAAATAAAATCAATAATACATATATACAGAAAGGTAAAAAACTGTTTTATATTATTAATATGGTAAACCGTCATACCTCGTACGATGATGTTGGAGTCATTGGAGCGCTTTCGGACGTTGTCCATCTTCAATCGCAACTAACTAACTACCTACGAGGTGTATAAATAAAGTAGTGAGACTGGCAACGTCACTTTCGATCTGGCAACGCTGGAGACGCGTGGCCTTGAGTAGCGTCAGGTGCACGTGTGATGCGCCTCCAGTATGAATCTGAACTCGCCACAGTCATTTGTTTGTCCGTAGCGTTGGTTTTCGTGAAATGGTTTTTTCTTGAGCGTTTTAAAAATGAGTGACCTCAAAGTTGAGCAGCGGTGTGCAATCAAATTTTGCTTCAGACTTGGACATAATGCAACCGAAACCGGCCTATGGAGAACGTGTTTTATCGAGGGCACAGGTTTTTCGGTGGTTTAAGGAATTTTCAGAAGGAAGAGAGTCGATTGAAGATGAACCACGAAGCGGAAGGCCTTCAAGTGCAAACACCGATGAAAATGTCAACAGAGTACGGAACCTTGTGCGTTCAGATCGACGCTTAATCAGCACTTCTACCGTGAGGTCCTTGAAAGACTTCGAAAAAGAGTCCTTCGTGTGCGGCCAAACATCAAAGACAAGTGGGTGTTGCATCACGACAACGCGCCCTGTCACACTGCCATCTCAATAAACGAGTTTTTGGCCAGTAAAAACATTCCTGTTGCTCCTCAGCCTCCTTATTCACCAGACTTGAGTCCTTGTGACTTTCTCCTCTTCCCGAGATTGAAAAATCACCTCAAGGGAACTCATTTCGGGACACTACAAAACATACAAACTGCTGTAACCGACCAGCTGAAGGCCATTCCAGAATCCGAGTTCCAGCAATGCTACAATGATTGGAAGGACCGTCTCCAGCACTGTGTGGCTTCCGAAGGGAACTATTTTGAAGGTGACAATATCACATTGTAATTATATTTGAATAGAAAATTTAAAAAAAATCAGTCTCACTACTTTATTTACACACCTCGTAGTATGGAAGTAAACTAATCATTTTTGGACAACATCCGAAAGCGTTCCAACGACTCCAACTTCATTGTACGAGGTATGACGGTTTGCCACATTGATAATATAAATCATTGTTATCTCAGTGGTAAAAATAATATGAATGTATTTTAAAAACGGTTGTTTGACCTTTTAATTATCAAAGAAGGATGTTTTGATAAATACGACGTGTTTTGCATGTAAGCAAATGAGAACTCTCTTCTTTCGTCTGAAAATTAACTGCCAAAAAGTATTTGGATCAATTTGGAAGGCCTAATTGACTGAAAATAAACACTTTGTAGAATCAATGATTTCCAGAATGAATTATTTATGTAGGGAATATTAAAACAAATACTAAAACTGTATAGAAACTGGATCTTATACATTGTTAAATTTAGAAACAAAATGACATATATTGGAAACAAATCTATTGATAATATATTGAGAACAAATCTATTGATAATATATTGAGAACAAATCTATTGATGTATATTGAGAACAAATCTATTGATATTATATTGAGAACAAATCTAGTGATAGTATATTGAGAACAAATTTATTGATAATAAATAGAGAACAAATCTATTGATAATATATTGAGAACAAATCTATTGATGTATATTGAGAACAAATCTATTGATAATATATTGAGAACAAATCTAGTGATAGTATATTGAGAACAAATTTATTGATAATAAATAGAGAACAAATCTATTGATAATATATTGAGAACAATTCTATTGATAACATATTGAGAACAAATCTATTGATAATATATTGAGAACAAATTTAGTGATAGTATATTGAGAACAAATTTATTGATAATAAATAGAGAACAAATTATTTATAATATATTGAGAACAAATCTATTGATAAAATATTGAGAACAAATCTATTGATAATATATTGAGAACAAATCTATTGATAATATATTGAAAACAAATCTATTGATGTATATTGAGAACAAATCTATTGATAATATATTGAAAACAAATCTATTGATAATATATTGAGAACAAATCTATTGATAATATATTGAGAACAAATCTAGTGGTAGTATATTGAGAACAAATTTATTGATAATAAATAGAGAACAAATATTTAATAATATATTGATAAACAATATATTCAGTTATTTTAAAGTATTATATTTATTATATACTGTTACATAGTTTTGGTTTTATATGTAATATAATTATTCTGTAGTTATATATAAGGGAACTTTATATCATTAAATTTATAGAAGAAGAAAAATAGACCCTATACAAACAAGATTCACTGTAATGAATGTTTAGAGTTGTTTGTTGAAAGTAAATAACGACAGAGCTGAACATTTAATTTGAAAACTAAGAAAATAATCAATCAGACCTGACTTTACACTAGAAGATAAATAATGACCAATCTCTAGAGATTTTAATAGACTTCTCAACTAGTATGATATGTTATGTTTTTTGAAAATCACAATAATTAAGATATTTTCGGGAAAAAGCAAAAAAAAAACGGTCTGTTAAAGCTATTTGACTTACACTTATACAGATGTTAATCAAAACATAATGAAATATAAATACAGTAGAACCTCGTAGTACGAGTGCCTTCTTGTACGAGCAATTTTCTTTACGATCAGCCATTGAATAGAATTTTTTTGTCCCGTACGGCGAGTAAAAATACGTAGTACTAGAGGCCATTTTTCTGACGGCAAGATAGTATATGTTTTAAATTTAGTAAATTAATAAAACATGATTATTTTTTGCTTCCATTTATTATTACACATACATTGTACATTTAGGAGTATTTGTCTTTGATTTGCAACTTTTCTGTTTAAAAAACAAACTTAAAAACAGTCATTTTATAGAAGGAACGAATTATTTATTAATTCAATTTTAATGCAAAAATATAAGTAATATAATTAATTCGTAATATAAGTAAATCGCAATACGAGCTCAGTCTAGGATTTTAACTCCCACTATAAGATTCTAGTGTAATACACTTCATATTAGTCTAAGTACGTTAAACTAGGATAGATAAATAAAAGAAATAAAACTTGTTTCATAATAACAATTTGGGAACTTGCAAATTTATCGCAGCGTTTCTAGTGTAAGAAAGAGAATAGTTTTTTTAGATAAAATCATTGGATGTAACCAAAGATAGTGTTGAATAATTGATTCTTCACATTAATATCTTACATGTTCAACTGTCTGAACTTAATTACGTTAGCAAAATTATGAACTGATCGTTATGCTATGAAGTAAAGGGATAATGTCTGGCATGATATTAAGTGTCTAAGACAGTTACCAGAGTTCGGTTCAAAAGAACTAACCGAAGCTTTATCGAATGTTTGATATTAATATATGCTTATAGTATTTAAGGAAACGATTTGGGGACTGGCTGTCCGAAAGAGTTAACTGATGAAATATGTTGATGATTGTTTTATCCATAACGGATTGTACTAACATTGTTGTAAACAATTATAATACATTAATGATTAAAAAAGTAAGTAAAAATTTATATAACAATATAAAACAATTACCTGTTATTTATTATTCCTTTATAATGTTATGATTACATTAATATCAATCTATGTGATATTTAGTAGTATAAAAATATATTGATTTTAGAATTAAAAGAAACGGTCCAGCGGACTTTTTAAATAAAATAAATTCAAAACGAAGGAAACACACAGAAAGACACAGACATAACTCATATCGATATTTTGACCATCGCCGTCATCAGGAGGTGCGAAGAGCGAAGAGTCCCGCAGGAAGACAGGGCGGCGAGTGAGTTATGTCTGTGTCTTTCTGTATGTTTCCTTCGTTTTGAATTTATTTTATTTAATAAATTGATTTTTTTTTTCTAAACTCATTCTAACAAATTAAATTCCCATAAAATTTGGCCAAAATTCTCTCCAATACAGAAATAATAGGATAATTAGATAAGTAGTTTAAACAAAAAAGACTGTCAAATCAATAACTATTATTACTGTTATAAATTCTTATAAATATAACAATATATAAATATGAATTGTTATTAAAAATTATGAATCGTGTTATAAATTGCACGTCATTGGTCCAGCCGTGCACAGCCGAGAATGTTTAATGCTTTACATTTGGGTAAACAAAAATTGCATAACCCAACACACTAGATTCTTTATTTCTTTTTTTTAAGAAATAATGGACTTTCAGGAGAAAAACAGAAAGATTTCTTAGGGTATGCTTTTATTTATACAGAAAATCATTAGATAAACAAATCGTTGTGAAACTCTTGCATACAAATACTGAGACTATATTTTTAAATTTATTACACATGATATGCACATAAGGTTGACAATCGGTCTTTTATTAACTTTTCACTAGAAAGATTGTTTGTGCCTTTTATGAAAGAAAGTGCCTCTTTCTTGTTGTATGCAACATTACAAAGAAGATCAAAAGGGAGCTGCTTAGACCTACTCAAGTTTGTTTTATAAAGTAAAATAAGCCATTTAAAAGACAAGAAAGGGTAAAACATGAGAGTTTTTTTTTTAAAAAAAAAGTCAAACGAATGATGTGAAGAGAGCATGAATATTGAAGAGCAATTTTAGCAGTCATGTTTCTTGCTTTGTGTTAACTTAACTATAAAGTCAACAGAGGAGATTCAGATCCTTACAGATTGGAAGAGAGAAAGATTTAGATTTATAGTTAGGGAAACATAAGTTGGAAAAATTGCAAGAAATCCTATAATATGAATTAACGATTTACAAAACCGTTTAAGATAAGAAAGAAGCAAACTTTGAAAAAGATGAACGAACTCTCATAGGACAACTGAAACCAAATGAAACTATCTGAAACGATCATCTGTATTCATGAGGTGCACATCGAATGTTGCAGTGTTATTGCAAGGTTGAACATATTTTATATATAGGCGTTAATATCGTTTAGGTAGATATTTTTATGACGCCAGATTGTTTATTTCTTACACTAGGTAAACATAGTAAAATAGTAAAAATTCAAGTCTATATTCCTAAAATGCAATAGTAATCCAGTAAACAAGTGTTTTTTTTTTTTTTTTTTTTTTTTTGAAAAAGGCTGAGGTATTGAAAGTCAGTCCTCCAATCCTGATTCTTAGAAGAAATATTGCATCTCCCATCGATTCTCTTTAGAAAGTCCTAAATTTTGCCTAACTCAAGTATATTTATACTAGGGATCTTTAACAAACTAGTACCTGGTATCGTACAGGATCGGAACCGACAGTTTGACCTTCTCTCCAAGGGACGACGTCCTCAGACTTATCCACCTCCCACGTGAATAAATCGAGGGTCGAAGTGCGAATATCGAACCCGGGACCTACCAGTTCAGAGAAAGCACGTTGCCACTGAACTAACCTAGACTCTCATACCTTGTTTCAAACTGAACATATATGAATATCATTAAGAAAAATACATATCTTTTTCATGTAATGTGATAAATAAAGAAGCAGATTTTTTTCTATTTCTACAATTTCATAACAGAACAGACTCTGAGCGTCTTTTTTTTTTCAAGGGAAGGTTAAGACTTTTCTTATGTATTCTCTTTCAATTTATTTCTAATTAGTAGTGATGAGTCAAAAATAAATAATTCTAATTACAAGACAGTAATTTTTTTTTAATATGTGATACATTGTTGTTGTACTGAAATTTTTTTTGGATGTATGAAAACTGATTTTCTTCCTTTTGAAAAATATATGATACAAAAAATATACAAACAATGATTTAACAATCGTTTAAAAACAGTCAACAGATAATCTTAGTAAAAATTTGGACATTGGAAAAGGTAAGAATGAAGACATCTTTCAAGGGTTAGTAACCAAAAAAGTTAAAAGTCAATTTACTGGTTTGGTCCAAGAGTTTGGCCGTAGGCTAAAACTTTATTGAATGTTTCGTATCATGTATGTTTTCAGTATATTAATAAAAGGAATGGAAGACAACCCAAAATAGATTGATAACGGGTTATAATGTTGCCAATGATAGTACAACATCATTAGTAATAAATTATATTAAATTAATCATTAAAAAATGATCTTAAGGTGTATAAAGAATGGAACAATATTTTGTATGCTACAAAATAAATTATAAACTACAAATAACTTGTAAAATATATATATAAGGTTTTAATAGTTCTTGAATGCTGACTATGTGATATGGAGGAAGAATATATATTATTAAAACAAAATACCATTTTCTTTTATATTAGAAAATATCAAAAGTCACTTGGTAGTAAAACAGGAATATTTTTTATGGAAGAATATACTAAGATCAATTTTTTTTTATTTCTATTAAGATTCATATTAGGAAAGAAAGCAATGAGTGGACTTAACGTTTTTATAAGACTGAAGGATCTAATCTAGACAGGGTGTTTAGACACATATTCAAAGCTGCTGATAAAGACCGAGGCTCAAAGAATAATTACAGCGTAAAATAGATAGAATTCATACATGAAAGGAATGTAAAGAAGGGAATATTTTTCATCTATCAGAAAGAGATTGCAAATGAAACATGTTATCAGATGGTAGACAGCTTACTCAAACTTAAGCAGGAAATGTAACAATACACTTTTATTTATATCAATGAAACAGGTGACATTAGTGGTAATTAAATACATAAAATATTGCCAACATAATGAGGAAACAAAAAACTCTAGATGAAAAAAAATATGCAGTGTCATTAAAAAGTGATCCACAATGAACAGAGTAAAACGTGAAGTGAAAACGTTTCAGAGTAAAAAATTACAGATAAATAGTAAATAGATACTTCAAACACAGTCTCTAATTTAAGGTTTAACCGTCATCTGGGGAGAAGATATTGAGTCAACAAGCGCACTAGTGAAGCAACCTATTCTTCTCTCTCCTGGTAACGGAGAGAATAGCACTACAGTTTTGGTGTCTTATACATATGTCATCCTCACTTCCTTTTTTAATAAGTGTATTATTTTCAAAATCATATTAAAACATGCTGAAATATTTCTTACATCAGACTTTGTTTATCCTCTTCAGGACATATTTCAATACAGTGAACCGCAGTCTTGGCATTTATAATCTGACTGAAAGATTAAATCATACAAACCAATTTTGAGCCCTCAGGGTATAAAATGTTTACGAGTTGGCGATAAAAAGTTATACATAGACAAATAGATCCAAGATATAAGTTACAGTAGATATATAGGAGTAAAAAAGGAAATTCAACAAAGGATTATCTACAATGTGTTCTTAAAAGCTAGTAAAACGGCAAGTAAATAAAGGTTTAGGATAATAAAAAGGACATATACAATAAAAGAGGAACTATAACCTTGATGTAAGGTTAAATTAACTTTAATATAACATAAATGCAACCTTTTGTTATATTGCAACAACCAGTTGTTCTTGCAACCTACAAACCAATTGTATGGCAAGAGAAGTATAACCCTTCTTATAACATTAGTTATAATTTTTCCTGCCATTGTATTATATCATTTTATAGTATCATATATTTTTTTAATTACCCTTTGAAGAGATTATGAACTTTTAATTGTTACACAGTAGACTAATACCTTTTTACATTTGTACGACTACTTTTACATATTGTTTTATCGTTGAATTGAAGAAGAAAGAGCATCAGAGTGCACTTTCACAACCATTACTCCTTATTCAAAATGGCAGTGTTGCTAGGCTGCCATTTTTTGATTCAACTTAATGAAATTTTACTATTTACTCAAGTAGTTGGCTTTGTAAAATATCTGATAAAAATAGATATGACCAGTGTTGGAAAAGAGAACCCAGAAAACGTCTTGCACCGACACAATTTTTTCCTTTCAATGAACCTGTCAAATGTTGTAATCCTTGGTTAATAATCCAACCTCTCCTTAATTTAGTTTATCTTAATTGATGAATAGCTACCTTATTTTATAATATAAGCATGCTGATCTGGGAGTTTGGGTCTACTTCTGAACGGTAGTTGAACTTCAGCAGTATTCAGTTCAGTTTGATTTGTTGTTGTCAAATAGAACACGATAAGTTTTCATACAGAGTGTCTAAATTTCCACTGTTTTAAGTATGAAGAAGTTATAGGTATTGGATCTTTTGCAAAGTACATTGATGCATGATACTAATAAATTTAAACTTACTACAACTAGGTCAAAACTAAGAGAAAAAAGAACAGGGCTACAGATTAGAAGGTGCCAAAAAATTAAATGAAGAACAAAATTTTTATAACAAAAAATAAATCAAACCAGACCATTTAACCTAAGTACCTTAGGAGTTGGTTCACTCTTTAATAATTTAAATTGAAAAACATTAAATCTTTTCATAAAAAAATTAAAAGTTTTAAAATTAAGTCCTTAAAATAGATGACAATAAATTTGATGGGTTCAATTGACTTTATATAATATATTCTACTTTATCTTTAAGACGATGCTTATGACTGCAATATTAAGTAGAAATAAATTCAGAACTGCATATTTGAAACATACTATATTTTAAAATGGAATAAATTGATATAATAGTTTTGAAATGAGTTATGTTGAAAAAATCTGATTTAATAACACATAGAAAGATGCGATCAGACAACTTCTTATATTGAATTCAGTTTAGTAATAATATTTTACATAACTGCATATTTGTAATGCAATTTGTTTTAGTTAGTTCATTTATATATACCGTTTAATGGTTATTAAATAGAATGTCATATGTTTATACTTATTAATTAAATAATAATTTAAAATTTGAATTTGATTTAAAATTTGTATTAAAGTTTAATTTCATAATTAATTTCTTCGGAAATAAATTTACTTTTTCAAATATTTAAAAAGTTTTAAACAGTATGTTTCAGGCATGAAGTAAAGAGTCGTGAAAATATTTTTTTTAAGATTTTTTTAAAATCATAATCTCAACTTTGATAGAACATTGTAAACATTGAAAAAGATTTTGACAAAATTTTATGTTTTGAAATTGAGCCGATTATTCAATTCAGGAGCTGTGCACTCATTTATTTACTCACAATTATAAAAAGAGGAAGAAACATTAAGTCTACATACAAAACGGCGTATTTCGAACAATTTGTGCTCATCCTCAGGTTACACTTACCTCAGTTACGTAACCTCACTGAGTAAGATTACCTTACTGAAAGAGAAATAACTTGAAGATGAACTCAAATTGCTCGAAACCCATTGTTCCATAAAATCATTTTTGTGAAGATTTAACAGTTTTTTCCATTATTCTAATCATGATTATTTTGCTTTTGTTATATATATATATATATTATATGAGTATATATATATGAGTTGACTGTCGTTCCTCCAACAATTCACTTCTTCTCTTGAGGGCGACCACCATTACGGTCGAAATATTGAAAAGTGAGTCTTTGTTATGTTTCTGTCTATGTGTCACGGTTTAAGTTATATATATATGTATATATATAAAGATTTCACATAAACACGTGAAATAACAATCAATGATCAAACCACAATAAGAAATGGGAAAACAAGACTAAGATCTTTCAACCGTAACAAGCGGACTTCGTCAGAGTTGGGTTTTTGACTCTGACGAAGTCCGCTTGTTACGGTTGAAAGATCTTAGTCTTTTTTTCCCATTTCTTATTGTGGTTTGATCATATATATATATATATATATATATATATATATATCAGATTCACATAAACATGTAAAATAACAATCAATAATCAAACCACAATATGAAGTGGGAAAACAAGACGAAGATCTGTTAATCTAACAAGCGGCCTTCATCAGAGTCAAAACCCAACTAAGTTTTTGACTCTGACGAAGACCTCTTGTTAAGTTGACTTATCTTAGTGTTATTTTCCCATCTCATATTGTGGTTTGATTATTGATTGTTATTTCACATGTTTATGTGAATTGTTGTTATATATATACGAGAATGCGATACTTTTAATACCTTTAACAAACTGAAGTTAAATTTAATAAATAAACATTTCTTACTGTAGGGAAAGCTTTTCATTTTTAGCCAAATGGTCCTGAAGGGTATTTTATGATATTCTGATGCTATAAACATCTGTTTATTGCCCACTTCCAGACCAACTAGAGTATTTCTTTTTGTATATTTTATCAGATAACTAACAGATCCACCCAATCGTGCACCAATAGCTCAGTTTTATTATTTTATACAATAATATTATATGCAATACATTATTAATTGGATAGAAGATTTTTCAGAAAAAAAAATACCAGAGAACCATGTTTAATTGAATTGAAGTAACGATATTTACATTATATCTGATCTAACATTATATCATTATTTACATCATTACTTTCTGAACATAACATTATTACATGAAATTCATGACATAAAAATATATTTATGATAACATTTCAATTACTGATATTAATTTATTATTATATAATTAAATAAACTTAATATTAACTTTAAGAAGATAAATAATGCGTTTATCGCTGTCAATATTGAAAAATGTAGATATTAGTTTCTCACTCACACCTAAACAGCTGAAAAATTACTTCTGTGGGGTATTTACCAAAATGTAACACTGTTCTCAGGTTAAAATTGAAAATATAGAACTAAACGAAACGCTTTGTTTATACTATTAAATTTTTATATGTAGAGACCATTTCATTAACTTTTTACCCTAAAAAAATATAGAACACATTCATTGTTTTGCAACACGAATAAATTTTTACACTTATAGGTTTTTATACATCACTTTTCCATCTCTGAAATATTATTATTTGTAATTATTTGATAACTTATTTTTGTTATTGTCTGACTTGAAATAGGTCACACTCAAAACTTTAGTTCAAATATTTTCTTCTACATTAAATTATTTTTGGCAATTTATTGAAGCTTATGCATGAAAATAAGTCATTAATTTATAGGAAAAAAAATAATAATAAGCATTTGAATATAAGTAAATGAAAATGAATTTTACCTCTTTTAAAGGGCAAATTAATTTTAAGGGAACTTGGTTCAGTCTGATTATGCAGTTGAATCTGGAATCATTCGTGTCAGGGGAACATTCAATAATTTAAGCGGATAAAAGCCTTTGCACTATTAACTGAATGTTCTACAGATGGAGTCGACAACTGTGATAGCATAATGTTTAACTATTTCATTCTAACCTAAGCTTATATAGTATTCTAATGCAATCCTACTGTATAATAAATTCACCCATGTATATGAAGGAATTAGATAATTTGTACAGAAAAATTGTTCATTGGATATATAATTATTACTATTCTTACTTATTTTTCCAGGTTTGGTCTATCATAAACAGTAAAACACCTTTAAGCCAACGTTTCGCCTATATTTGTAAATCATTCAGGGCTAAAATCAATACAGAATCTAAAGGACATGAAAAAAATATATAAGTTCTGTTAGTAATATGAGTGTGAATTATTACTTTAGTAATAATTTTTGATTTACTATTGCAAAAAATATAGCATGTGCTATAATTAATTTCAGTTGATGTATTCCTGAAAATGTCTACAAATATAAAGAGACTTGGCTTACAGGTGTTTTACTATTAAAACGCTGGTCCAAAGCACCATAAAGAAAGAAAAATAGTGTTGAATACATGTGGTCAATATGAGGAAAATATACACTTAATTATATAATTATTTGAAGCTTTCAGTAATTCAAAAATAATTACTCGCTATACGGTGAAAAACTGTATTTGATTTATTTATTATTTTTCGAAAAATATAACAAATCGCCTTGATTCAGATTATACATTATTATAATCCATAGCCATATATTATACAATTTATATCTAGCCTTTTCATATTTAGAATTAGTAATAATACAATCAGTCATACCTCATAAAGTCTCAGAAAAGCTCGACCGGTTTCGGGTCCATCTGGATCCCATCTTCAAGAGCACCTAACTGACTGTGAATGTTATTTTCCTATAACCTACCTATATATATCATCTATATTGTAAAATCAGTGCTGTCTGTGTAAATTTCTTTTTCCACAATATGGATGATATATATATATATATATATATATATTATATATATATATATATATATATATATATATATAGGTAGGTTATAGGAAAATAACATTCACCGTCAGTTAGGTGCTCTTGAAGATGGGATCCAGACAGACCCGAAACCGGTCGAGCTTTTCTGAGACTTTAGGAGGTATGACGGATTGTATTATTACTAATTCTAATATTACTAACCTCAGTAGAACTAACCCATTAACCATATTTTCTCATATTTGTTGAAATGAAAGGCTAAATGAAATAAAACATGATTTTTTTTTTCGTAGTAGGGAACACATTTGCCCTTCGTGATTCCACACAATCAATTTTGATTCTACATTGGGAGTCCTAAATTTTGCCTCACTCAATTCTGTTTAGAGTGGGGATATTTGAGAAGTTTCTGACATTGTCCGGCAGGGGAGCGACGGTTTAACATCCTCTCCAAGAGAAGACGAGCTCAGATTTATTCATTTACCACGTGAATAAATCGTGGACCAGAGTGTGTATTGAACCCTGAACCTACCAGTTCAGAGTGCTGAGCTTCTTGGAGGTGTTGAAGCTAACTGCTGGGGTACTTTAGTACAAAAGGGGGGAAGTATAATATTTTTTTAAGACGCTGTGTTATAGTTCCCTCAAATAATAATCGTAATCATTATCATACCAGTCCAAAGACGAGTATGTCGCAACTAAGCTAACCTGGCCCTCTTATCAGCACTGTAGCTCCCAGAAATGTTGAGACAACTTTATGATTGCAACATTTAAAAAAATTTAACATGAAATATAAATATAAAACTATTTAACAAAAACCCAAAAATAAAAATTTACAATGTTGTTATAGAATAAACACTTCTGGTTAAAAAGGTAGGGAATAGGTTCTAAGAAAAAAATTATTGATTCCATTATTGATGTTGATTCAGTATAGCATGAATCAATGTGAATAAACTATCTTTGGATCATTGCCAACAAAGGTTTATAATTGGATCAATTTTTGGTACGAATGATTGAGACAATTTGATTTTTTATATGGCTTAGAGCCAACATTACAATTTGACAATACGTGACCATTTCAAGGGAAAACATAATTCGTTTTGTTCTAGATTTTATTGATGTACCCCAATAGATATATCAAACAAAACTGATTGCCTCTGCCACCAAGACCACATAAAATTCTTCAACATTGTTTTCTTTTCTATTTAGGTTACAGCTCCAAAATCAGTCAAAATAAAATATATTTTTCCTCAAAAAGTTTATAGAATATCTGAAAATATTTTTGGTTTCAGGTGACAGTTTTTTTTATATTAATAATAAAGATGTTATAATAATAATAATGAGGATATAAATTATATCTGTTACGCATAGTATATTACTATATATATATATTCTATGTTTTGTTATTGAGGGCTAGGTTAAATAAACCTAGTTTTAAATAAAACCGAAACGTTGGCAACGAGAGTTTAATTTTTTATCCTGGAAAATTGACCGAACCTCGATTAGAGAACACACCTATTCTATCTAACGGTCGATATATTATTGAATCTGTTTATATATATATACCTCATTAAATATCTTGCCAACATTAAGTTTAGTATGTTTCCTACATACCTTTCAAGATTTCTAATGCTACATTTCCATCTTTGTGGTATCATATAAATTAACTCTCCGATTGTATGATACCACAAAGATGGAAAAGTAGCATTAGAAATCTTGAAAAGGTATGTAGGAAACATACTAAACTTAATGTTGGCAAGATATTTAATGAGGTATGTTTAAAAGAAGGTCTGCTCCCAAAGTATACCAATATATATATATATATATATATATATATATATAAAGATTTCACATAAACACGTGAAACAACAATCAATGATCAAACCACAATAAGAAATGTGGTTTGATCATTGGCGTGTAATGTGGTCTTGACTCTGACGAAGACCGCTTGTTACGGTTGAAAGATCTTAGTCTTGTTTTCCCATTTTTTATTGTGGTTTAATCATTGATATATATATATATATATATATATATATATATACGGTACGAAAATAAAAAAGGGACTTTTCCAAGTTTTCCAAGTTCAAATAAAACTCCCAAACAACGACCGGTTTTCATTTATAATTACTTTTAATAACCGAAGTAAGATTTTATTGGAAAAGAACAGCCATATATTTTCAAATAATTTATTTATAAATAAACCTAACTTAATATGTTAATCTTATTTCTTTTTACTATTTAAATTTTAGTGATCTTTTATAACTTCCCATATTCAGGGATTTTCAGTAGTCAAGAAATATTTACTGTGGGTCTACAACAATATTGGGTTCATGGTAAACTGTTAGTCATTTATTTGAAATTTATACACTTACGTCAACATCCCAGAACGAAATTCACATCACTAGCTCAGCGAGGTGACCGGTAGAATAGTCACACATCATTAAGGTACCAGACAAAATGTTCACACAAAATTTTCATTAAGTTATAATGGTTGGCAACCATGTGTTTTTTATTACTTTATATAAAATTTCAGTATTACACAATCCATTCATATAGAAATTATAAAATATTAATAAGAGAAATGGAAATTGTAGTAACATAAATTATCGTTTTGTCTTTTAATTCATTTATCTAAGTAATAGATTTATTTTATTATTGTAATTTCTATTATATCAGAGATATTTTAGGAGCTATTGAATATAGCTAATTTATAATAATTTTTTGATAAAAATAATACAAAAAATCAATTGATTATCAAGGAGTTTAGTATTATGTTTAATTAGAGTAAATTTAAGTGTAGGACCACTCCTTTTTTTAGCAGATTTACATAAAAATGTTTAATATTTTATTTAATAATTTTTTAATCTAAGTAATAGATTTATTTTATTATTGTAATTTTTATTTAATTACAGACATGTTAGGAGGTAATGAATATATCTAATTCTAATGATAGTTTAATAAAAATAAAACAACATATCAATTGATTGTCAAGGAGTTTAGCATTATGTTTAATTATAGTAAATTTGAGTGTGGGACCACGCCTTTTTTTTAGGAGATTTACATAAAAATAATTTTGGTTTTTTTTTAAGTCATGAGCAGCAAATAGTTGAAAAGGTAGCCTTCACCACGCAAACAAAGTTGGGACTGTTTGAATAAAAAAGTGAACATGATGGCTAACGAGTGTTTGACAATCTCGATATTGTTACGAAATATAAAAAACAAAGAGAGAAAATATATTAGCATGAAAACAGCTATAGTTAATTAGTAAACCAAATTATAGCACTCACCATGAACCTCCTAGTGTAGTGGTTACATTAGTAGTACGTTCCCCCATTGTGTGTTCAGTTGTAAAAAGTTATAACTTTTTTTTTCATTCTTCTTCAACGATGGTTCCCTTTAGGATTGACTAAAGCTGTTATACTAAAAGCGTGGAAAACATCGTGATATTGGCCACTATTGATTGAGCTCTAGCGACAGACTGTTATTCTTCTCAGAGACTTCAACCAAACATGTTGTTGACTCCTTATGAATCATTGCCGTCATACATTTTAATCTAATTTGATCCCAGGATATTTTACTGATTGAATTGATTAAAGAAAATTACTTTTTGTTTTATAATTAAGGAAAAACATTATTAGTTTTTAATATTTGCCCTATATTATTAGCTTGTATTAGATTTGCACAATGGAATAAAATACAGTAGAACCAGAGTAGTATGAGTGTCTCATTGTGCTGTTACAATAAAGTGAGTCATTCACATTACGAGTAGACAATCGTAAGTAAGCAGATAATTTGTTAAAATTTCTAGTACGAGCGACCGCCTTACTCACGCCTTTGTATCAGTCTTAAGCTTAGTAGATTAATAAAACATTATCATTTTAAGTATGCAAAAAGTAATGAAGCCCACTCAAAGCAATAGCCAAGTTATTTCATAGAGCACTAACTCCGAGTCACTCTAAAATCCACACGCCACGATATTTAACTCACTCCAGAGCCCACTCACTCTCAGACAGAACTCTCTACATTAATATTCGACACGAGACAAAGGCCATTCTATTGCTTTGGGATCCAAGTGACCCCAGAGTTTACATGTCACAGAACTAAAGTCCCATTAGAACCCATTAGCTGTAAGATCTAACTCACCACACGATATCTTGAGACTCAGGTTATTCTATTACTTTGAGACCCAAGTCACCAAAGAGTTTACATTTCACAGAACTCAAGTCCCATGAGAACCCACTAGCCAGCCGTAAGACCTAATTCACCACACAGCACCTTGAGACTCAGGTTATTCTATTGCTTTGAGACCCAAGTGACCCCAGAGTTTACATGCCACAGAACTCAAGTCCCCTGAGAACCCACTAGCTAGCCGTAAGACCTAATTCACCACACATCACCTTGAGACTCAGGTTATTCTATTGCTTTGAGACCCAAATGACCCCAGAGTTTACATGTCACAGAACTCAAGTCCCTTGAGAGCCCACTAGCTGTAAGACCTAACTCACCATACGATATCTTGAGACTCAGGTTATTCTATTGCTTTGAGACCCAAATGACCCCAGAGTTTACATGTCACAGAACTCAAGTCCCTTGAGAGCCCACTAGCTGTAACACCTAACTCACTACACGACATTCTCAAGACTCAGGTTATTCTATTCCTGTGAAACCTAACTGACACCAGAGCCCCCATGTCGGAAGACCCAAGTCCTCGTAGAGCCCAATATCTGACAAACCCACCTCAAAACTTAACCAATGCGCCGAGAAACTAATTATGGTAATCAAAATATAGGATTTTTATTTCGTGCTTTATTCCGGATATATCTATATACTTCTATCTCTTAAAATTTTCTTCTTTCTCAACCTCAATCTCTTCAGTCATTCACTCTATTTCTCTCAAACTTCTTCTAAATGAAAACAAAAAAAATCATTATTTATATATTTTTTTTATTTTTATAGCTATAAAAACTCATGTTTGTGAATAATAATATAATATAAGTAATAAATCATTCATATTTACATTAATATAAATTTGTTCTCTTTTTTTTTTCAACATCTTTATTTACAAATATACAACTACGCATATTCTGCGTAACAGGCATATGTAGTAATAAATTTATTCTCTTAAAAGTGTATATTTGTTATGAGGAAAAGGAATGTCGTATGTTTATTGTAACTCTAGTTCTGGAATTCATTATTATATCCAGATGGTTTTTGTTCTGCCCAGTTTATTCAGCATGTCATTCAATTAAAGTGAGTGCACGTTTAGAAATATAGTGTGCAACAACACAATTACAATCGGAACAAGAGGAGATTGTTGCAACGAGTTTTGCAAAAAAATGGCTACATAAATTGAGAGCTAGGTTTTTCTAAGGCTGTTGAATAAAAGCCTTGAACAGGCTTTGTTACCACCTTGCGTGATTATCAAATTAAAACATTGATTAAAAATGGCTCAAATTCTTCTAACGATAAAACTAATTAAACATCTTTGGAGAAAACAAATCAATATTTATTAGTGCTTTGCTGGACTAATATTCACAATACGGTGTTACGTGTGAGCAGATACTTTCGCGAAAAAAATGATAAAAATATCATATCCACCAGAAACTGCGAAAATTCTCCAGTAGGTGAAAAAAATGGATCTTTTTTAATACCTAATGAAAATTGAGTAAATATAACGAGCGATAAAAAAATTATAAGCAATCTTCCTGATAGCTTATTTTTACTGTAGTCTCTCAAATACGTTTTAAGGGATTAAGATTTATGAAATGAAACATTATATCAAAACCTTTTTCTCGAACTGAGGAGTGATTAGGAAAAATGAATTTAAATCTAAAGAATATTGAAAATCGTCATTTTTACTGAAATAAATGATTTAACATGTAATGGATAGTTAATTAAATAATTATTGATAGGATATTTTTAGTTATATATTTTAATTCAAAAATACTATCAAATTGCTGGACAAGATATGTCAGAAATTTTATTTTTAAATATACAAATACGCATATTCTGCGTAACAGGCATATGTAGTAAGAAATTTATTCTCTTAAGGGTGTATTTTTGTTATGAGGAAAACGAATGTCGTATGTTTATTGTAACTCTAGTTCTGGAATTCATTATTATGTCCAGATGGTTTTTGTTCTGATGTTTATTCTATTACTTTGAGACCCTATTCTATTACTACTAAAGAAAATTAGTAGTAATATTGTGAATAGGTTCACAATATGAACTTGTTTACTTGTAAGTAAACCTTACTTGACAGTTGGTTTACTAGTAATACTAGTAAAAGTATTACTAGTATAACTAGTAATTTATATTTCAATATAATAAACATTTTCGTAAATGTTTATTTATTAACTCATACCTATTATTATTATTAATATTTTGCTCAATGTTTATAAACTAAGTATATTGTAAACAAATAAAATTGAACGTTTGAAAGAATACCCTGCTATTTAAATTTGAAATTATTTGAAAGCTTTGATGAACTATTCAAAAGTCGTTATCAAGTATCGTTTGAGTTCACTTTTGCCGAATATATTAAAAAATAAAGTTGTTATAACACTAATTTTATTCTTAATTCAAAGAAAAGAGAAACATTGATTATCATGTTAAAGGAAACTTATTATTGAAAAAAAGTTTGCAAAAGTATTATTAATGTAAAATAAATCTCTTAAAAACGATAGAGGAAAGAAAATGCAGAACAAGTTTTGATCTTCTAATAAAAAGTTCTTTTAAATTACAAGTTGAAATAGACTGCTACAAAAAAAAAACACCCACGGAGAATAATCTAAAGTTGCTAGTAGCTTTCCAGTACAGTCAGTATTATATTAATGTAGTGTAAATTATTCTGTTCTATATCATGTAAGAACCTAAGCTAAAGAAGCACAAAAATGTTATGAACACTAAAAGTTGGTATTGTGTTACCCCAAGCAAGGGCATGGAAAATGCTGTTTTTATTTCAATTATTTAAAGATCATTATTTCTCATATGCACATATAGAAATAAAACTGACCAAATACATCTGTAGAAGTACTCAGAGCTAGAACAAGTAAGAGCTAAAAGTTTTATTGCTCGTTACGGTAACTGAGAATATATGTATTCCTAGAGCAATGTCTAACACACCAGTTAGATATTGATTGATACTGACATTATACCCGTATTTAAGAATGGAACGTCAAGAAGTTTTAAATACCTTAAATCTATACAACTTCCATTAAGTTGTATCTTACTTCCATTAAAATTTATCTTAATTTAATAAAATTCCTAAACTTAATAACTTTAGATATATATGTACTATATATAATTGTATTCTATAATATATAAAAAGATTTCACATAAACACGTGAAATAGCAATCAATGATCAAACCACAATATGAAATGGGAATTATATTAATAATATAAATTAAATATAAATTAATTTATTTATATATTTAAATTTCTATTTAAATATAAATTTATATACTTAACTTAAAACGACGATTCTTACTACTGTACAGACTTCTAGGGAAACACTCAAAATTGACGCTACATAACAAAGTACTACTATACAAAACATTACTGCGACCGATCTGGACTTACAGACTTGAACTATGGGGTTGTGCAAAACCATCCAATATTCATAGAATACAATCATTACAATCTAAAATCCTCCGCACTATCACAAATGCTCCGTATTACGTCAAAAACTACACCCTTCATAAAGACTTAAAAATTCCATTCATCCAAAACCTTGCCTCTGATCGTTATAGGTCATTTCACAAGAACCTTTCCTCTCACCCAAATCCATTTGTACAAATCCTTGCTTCCTCCTCACCTTCCCAGAATCCCCCAAGACGACTCAAGAGAAAATGGCCCAGGGATCTGCTATTACAGTAATATACTTTAAAAAAAAAAGAAAAAAAAAGAAATAAAAAAAAAACCTCAAATGAGAAGTTGAACCAGTGGGTTTCATTCTTTGCTTATGTACATCGATGTCATTGTGTAATCTATCACTAAATAAGCTTGTTACGCATAATATGCGTAGTTGTATATTTGTAAATAAAGATGATAAAACAAAAACATATGTGAATATTTATATAAATTGGAATAAAATCAGATCTGAACAGACATACACTTTGAAAATTTGAAGAAACGCAAATGAGAAGCAGATATTAGGACTCACATTCAATATTTCGACCCTATTAATGGTCTTCCTCTGGAAAGGAAGCTGAGTGGCGAGATGGCGAAAAATCGTTAAATATTAAATGTGATTCCTAGCATCTGTTTCCATTAATTTTAAATGTAAATATTTATATACATTTATTTGTTCTCTTGATGGAATCGGCTGAATTTAATTAACATCCATTAAAATTCTTTTATATACTCCCAAGCAAATTAATTCAATCTGCTACTGATGAAAAAAAGCATCACACGTGGGTACATGTTTAACTATCATATAACTTTAGAATCTGTCAAAGTAGATTTCTTTGTCACAAATGTAGTTCATTTTACAGGGTGACAATGAAAAGTAATATTTCATATGCTGCCAGTAACACATTATTTGAGGATATTATGGTCAAACATGGAGGTTAGTCACCGGGACACTGTTATAACATCGCAGTGATTGGCAGAGTGTCAATATTAATATAGAAATTTTCAGTAACAACACCTGAATCATTGACAGCTGAATGTCAAACTGTAAATAAACGGTCAGAGCCAAATATACAGTATTTTTTTAAAATTTTTTCCATTACTGGAATTAGAGAGAAATGATTTTCCATTCATATTGTACCATATATGAGTTTAATTGAATTGTTCTCAGATTTCCTAACTCGGTTTAACTTTACGTATATTACAATTGCATTATGTATAACAATCAATATACTGGTTGTGTTAATTTATCAATGGTATTTTGGGATGGGTTTGGAAGCTTATTACGTTTTAGACTATTTACATATAATTGAGCCGTTTATTTTGAAAGTGGCCTAATTCCACTTTCCAAAAAAATTTAGCTAGCTATTTAAATAATTACATTTTTACGTTATCTTTACCTTTTGCAGCAAATTGTACAAAATTTATTTAAAATTACTAAGAATTTTTATAACAATAATTAGTTGATAAATAAAATGAAAATATTTTTAAATTTTGTAAAACGCAAACCCTTAAATATCTCGATTTTAACATAAATGGAATTAGGCCACTTTCAAAATAAGCGGCTCAATTATCGATTCATCTTACGAATACACATCTTTCAAAACCGCTTCCGGCAAAAATTAATTTCATGTGAAGAGTTATAACTGCATTGGTAACATGCCAGTATGTCACCTCTCTTGTGAGTAAAGTAACTCCTTTTTTTATCTTGCAGGGATAGAAATAACATAAGGTGCCTATTTCAAGCCCCCCAAACAAATTTTATTAGGATATTATGAAGTTTACTAATTATCCATGTTACATCCATTTTTTACCTGTTTATGATTTTTTTTTTATTTAAAGAAAACTAACATTAAAGACTGTTTTTTTTCTTTATAATTGTCTCAGATTAGACAGAAATTTTCTTGTGTGTTATACATTGTTCTCTCATTGCTGAAGTGTATACGTAGATATCTCCTGTTGAAGAAAGTACTATTAAATAAAATAAACCATATAGTAATAGTAAGAAATTGAAACACAAAAACAAGATCTTTCAACAAATATATCAACGTATTCATAAACTTAGTTAAAAAATAGAATTGTTTACTATTTACTGTTATTTACTAATAATGATGTAACAGAATGCAATGAATTTCAAAACAATGAATGGTGTTTGAAACATCGTTAATGACAAAATACTCTTTGCTTCAGGAAAAGTCGAGTATTCTTTTTGGAAAGATTGAGTAGAACTTGGCAAAGCATGCCTCCCTGGAGAGGAGCTGTCCCGATTAGATTGATAGACCAGGAAGAAAAACTATTGACAATCAATTCTTTGCCGTTTTCTAACAAAAATATAATATCTGATGGATTGTCAAAATTATTTTTTATTAAAATAAATAGGGAAATTTATATTTTTTTGATTTATAATTTTAAAACTAAATAACTATAAAGGACTTATCTATCTGACTTGTTTTAATTAAAAGATATCTGTATAAATGAAAAGAAAACTACACGAACCTCACTGGAATGACCCAAATTATAATTAACTCTGTTATTCTAATCTAACAATATAATTAATAAAAATTAATCAATATTTTTTAGAACAAATTAACACATCTATATTTATTTAAAAAGGTATGTTTATGTTTTTAAACACTTAATATTTATGTGTAACACCACCATGTATGAACCTCATGGCAAAAGAAGCAAGTAAAGACGAGACGGAATCAAGTTTGGAGAAATAGTGAAAAAAAAATGGAGGCAAATATAATGAATTTTCAGAGAGAGATATATGTAACCTAAAATTAAACAAAAAACTTTAAAAATAGTTACGATCGAATAATGTAAAAAATCTGTTTATATTTTTAGTTTACAACTGCAACTTATTAAATATATTCAAAAATGGGTTTTTATTTGCATATATAAAAATTTCTTATATATGCATTTCATCACTTAAAATATATATTTATTGGGTCACAACACTGATTCTACAATGTAGATAATAAGTTTAGGTAGGTTACGAAAAAAATAAAAAACAGTCAGTTGCTCTTGAAGATGGGAACCCAACGGACCCAAAACCGGTCGTGCTCTACAGAATTTTTACGAGGTATGACGGACATAATTACTAATAATTTTAATTTAAAATATAACTTTACGAGGTAGAAAATCAAATGTATGCCTCCTCATAAAATAACTTTTGTCAAAACTAACAACGCGTTTTGAACTCTTATCTATTCTTCTTCAGGTTACCATCATGAATAAATTCCACACTATGACAGTTTGCAGAAGTAATGAATAACTTGACAAAACAAATAAATGATATATACAATGGTTACCTCCTCAGATTTTGAATATTATTAAATCAATCTCTTGATCCCTTTCTTTACGTATTCATGCTGTCAGGTATAAATGTCAAGAACAACACAATTTCACTTTGCCAAAGTTGTTTAAAAATGCATGTCTTGTGGCCACTCTCAATATCTGGTTCATAAATGAATTACAGCGACTCAAATTCAATAGACGCTTAATGTTTCTAAGGATTCTGACAGGACCTCACTCCTTACATTCAGTGTCTGCTGTAGAATTAATAAATAAAGCGCTATTACTAAATAACTTTAGCTTACCTCTTCAATCATTCCAGATAATACTTTCATTCAATCAAAATGGAGACTTACAGTTTTTTTTTGCACTTACGAATTATATATATAAATTACAAATATATATATATATATATATATATATAATATATATATATATATATATTAAAGTTACAGCTAGAGAACACAAGAAAAAGGACGAACACTCACGAATCTCGATTATTTCGGCGTCTTGCCGTCTTCAGGAGAGTAGAAAGAAAGAAAATAAAATAAAAGGAGAAAGAATGAAGGAACGCAGACGTAAATGCGTCCACTGGCCGATGTAAACTGGCGCGATACAATGACACGCAGTGCAGCCATCTTACCAACGTGAACCAGTGTAGGCTGTGAGTTAAAAAAATTATAAAAGTGATATTTAAGTAAAAGGGAGGAGAAAAGTAAAAAAGAGAAAGGAAAGGAAAAAAACATAAAACTAACTAAAATTAAACGAGAAAAAAAATATAAATAAATAAATAAATAAATAAAGATAAAAATAAAATAAAAAATCATCTGATTAAATTATTATTCCTCAGAAGCCCTTAGAGTGGTCTGGGTGTATATATATATATATATATATATATATATATAAATGATCAAATATCAAAAAAGATGGGGAGAAGAATTACTTTTTGAAGGCAAAGCCATGTAGAATCTATTTAATATAAACCAGCTGTTAAACAAATGTTAAATTTAATTCATAATTTTAATATATAAAATATTTTTTTTTACCAACCAGAGTTAGTCTCTTTAGCAGGTGAAAATGTGCTGTAGAAAGAGAAATAAGAATTATATTTTAATTCTATAATCATATATCAAAAAAATGAATATTATATTTTTAATTTTTAATGCCTTAAATTAGCAAAAATTTAATAATACCTTTAATTTGCTATTGTAAAAAAAAGTCACCCCTTCTGCAATGAATTGTTATTCATCAGATATATGAACAAATTTACGTTGATTACCCAATATTGTATTTTAAAAACTAAGGCAAGTTGACTGTGGCGTAACTTGATGTTAAACAAAGACCTAATCTTTAAATGTTTGGTAAAATTTAATATTTTGCAGTTTTTTTAGCATCCTTGGTAAAACAGGGTATGGGGAGGGGTTACAGGTGACTTTCGCTGCTTATTCAGGTAGTCTACTTCTGTTAGAAATCCTAACAGAAATTGTAAGTAATAGAGAAGTAAATTCTCTATTTACATATAATTGTTATTATTAATTTATCATTTCCCAAATTTATTGATTTTAAAGTTAACCTAGTTTTAAATTGGTTTTATTTACTCCCGATTAAAAATAATAATTTTTTTTTTGGTAACAAGTACAATATTGAGTAAATGCTAAAATCATTTAGCATTTTTTTACCATCAAAAGAAAAAAAAGTAAGAAGTATTATTATTATTATTTTCATTATCAGTAAAAGAACCACTGAATCAATAAAAGTAAAAAATCAATTACTTTTGAAGATAAGAAAATCGATGGTCTTCAGAAATATGAACATATATGACGTGATTCTTCATATCTCATTTATATCTTCATATGATTCTTCATATCTCATGGCTATCTGTCACTCAGTTAGCATCAATATAAATATTACAAAACATTTATTAAAAATCATGCAAACATAATCTATTTCTGTGAAATGGTGAGTTTATTTTTGTAGAAATATTGTACAAAATATATATGGATTTCTTATAAAAATAAGAAAAAAAGTATAATAAATTTGAACTTGTACTTATATATAATTCTAGTGAGTTTAATTTTGTAAATATTTAGACCACTCTGAGAAAGGCATAAAAATACGAAATCGTTAGATTGGTGCTTGTGTAATATGAATTTCATTTTCCAATATCTTACTATGGTCAACTGATTGTTATTACCATCCAGGGCTTTCAGTCTCATTTTAGAATAATCAACTGTATATATATTAATCATTAAAAATTTTATGTCTATAGAGAGCTTTCTGTTTGATTTTAAATTGTTGCAAGCTGTTTGTCATTACTTGCAATTGTTCTTATCAATTGCATAAATTATTATGATTACATTTGAAAACTCTTTTTAATGTAATATAATGAATATATCATTTCCTAACTTCATTGATTTTAAAGTTTACATTGGTTTTATTTACTCTGGATTAAAAATAATAATATTTTGTTTGATAAATATTCCATCTAGTAAACAAAATTGTGACTGTTTTTTGAAGTAAAAACAGAGAAATCTATTTAGGGCTTTAAGTAAGATATTTTGCAAATGTTTAGTTGGCAGTAATTCATCTCGTTTGACAAAGGTGCTGGGTGCGGTGAAAGCCCTTCGTCACAAGTTGTCTTGTTAGCGATGTGGTGACCCTTACATCTATCATCTCCCTTTACTTCAAAACCAACCGCCCTACATTACTAAAAATTCTTTTCATCCTTAAATTAAGGCAAAACAAATTTCATTTTATAATATTATGTTATTCATTTATATTTCATATATGTTCTAATGACAAATTTAGAATGACTAATTATAAACTGCAAATTCCAAATTTCTATTACGTAATTTAATTAGATCTAATAGCTTGAGTAACATACTCAACGATGTAATGTAAATTCATAATTACAATTTGTCATCAGACTTATATATATATATATATATATATTCAAAACATGTAGCACTCTGTTAGGACAACATATCAAACGATTACAAGAAAAAAACACGTTGAAACAATATCCTACTCACTTTAATATCTCAACCTCGACGTTATCAGGAGAAGGAGGGGAAAGAGAAAATGAGTTCAGCTTGGCGCAAACAACTCAGGAGTATATATATATAGCATAAAAAGGATAAATCGGGATTCGGTCAGTTTTTTTCACTTCCAATCAAACTCTCATTACCGACGTTTCAATTTTACTCAAAATCTTTCCCAAAGGTCTACAATAGAAAGGAAATTAAGACATTAATCACGTGCATTTTCAACAAAACAAAAGAAGTACATTATGATTTTTTTTTAATTTTCCACTGTTATTCTAATACTCATGATTGTATTTAATTTTCATAATATACGTATTTTTCTTTGTCTTAAAAATGTACGTATTTAATTTAATTTTCTTTTTATTGTAGACCTTTGAAAATGATTTTGATTAAAATTAAAAAATCAGCTATGAGAGTTTGATTGGAAGTGGAAGAAACAGACTGCAACCAGAAATCTTCTTTTGTTATATATATATATATATATATACCATGATAAACGGAAACGGTTTGGCAGGACAGATTACACTCAAAATAAACTAAGACACTTAGACAGAATTATAACAAAGACTCACTTTTCAATATTTCGACCGCCATTACGGTCGAAATATTGAAAAGTGAGTCTTTGTTATGTTTCTGTCTATGTGTCTTAGTTTATTTTGAGTATATATATACAAGAGTCCAAGAGTTCAAAATCGAAGAAGAGTAAACAAACTCACTAGTTTGTAAGAATGTTTCTCTATTCTGTGTGTTACCCTACTTCGATTTTCAACTGGTATTTTCTTGAGTTCAGATTGTCTTTCAGATTTTATAGATCTAAAAGAAGATTTCACAATACACAGATTCAAAACTTTTGTTATCCTATAGTAAGATGAATTTAACTATATTTATATCGAATCTGCGTTGTCTAAAAAAGTAACTAGTAAATTTCTATGCATATAAAAACGTCTTATCTACTGTAATTCAAAAAATAACACAATGGTCATTCAGTCAAAAGAACTGGCCTTCTTAAAGTATCACTTATACTGTTTCCTTTGGTTGAAGAAATTAGTAGCTTGTTTGAATTTTTATACTGGTTTAGACTTGGGTTTTGTATTCCACGTGTTCTCTTTCAATTGTAAGCTGTCTTCGTCAGAGTCCAAATCCAACTGGCGAAGACTACTTGTTATGGTTGAAAGATCTTAGTCTTTTTTTTTCATATCTTATTGTGATTTGAACATTGATTGTTATTTCACGTGTTTACTATGAAATCTTGTAATATAGTAGTTTTTATCTGCTTTTATAAATTCAATATTAATTTTTATATATATTTGTATATAATCGGAAATGGTTATATTTATTTAAAATGTAAAAGTACGTTTATAAATTCTTCAAAGGTTTACGTTAGTTTAATTATTCAGTAATAAAGTGAATCATCAAATATTAATCATTTGGATTAAACTTGAATATTTCATTTGGTTGAGGTCAAATTTTACATTAAACTTTACTAACCAGTTATCTTACTCCCTCCAGCTAATTCAAAGGTTCGTATATTGCTAATTTTAAGTTAAGTTTTTCGAGAATATTCCATTTTTATATTTCATCGTTTAGCACTAAAAAACATTTTTTGAAAACATAAAAATTACCATGAAGCTCCTTCTTTTAATAAAATTATTTAAAAAAATACCTTATCTCATCCATCAAATAATTCTATAATTTTGACGTATAATCTGCTATGTTAAATGGTATGACGTGTATCCTCCACGTATTTGTATTTGTATGATAAGTCAAAATTTTTACATTTTATGGACACGGAAATATTATCAGTTCTTTTAAATGTCTAAAGATGTCTTTCAATTTAATCTTTTTCAATCAATTTCTTTTTAATCAATTTAATTCTTTCAATTAATTCCTTTTGTTTGTTCTATGATAATAGCAAAATTTTAAAACAGATTTATTAGTTTAGGAGGAAAAAATATTGTAAAAATCACATTTTGGCAAAAAAAAGTGTCTTTTTGTATATTTGCCCAAAAAACAACAGGACACAGTTTTACTATGAGTATTATGTCCTACACAGTTACACATCTAATTACGTACGAAATATTTATTTGATGCATCATAGATTGTAGACTGTGGTGTTGAAACAAACTTTTGCATACAGACCCATCCACCCAATCATAATTGAAAAAACGTCATAAAGGAACCTTGGTCACCTCAAAACATGTGAATCCTTGAAAAAACCTTGAGATCAAATTTTTTCCTAATCACTATACTTTACTTATAGTATCGCCAAAATTTGAAATGTTTGTATTAATTAATATGATATGTAAGTGAAATAAAAATCATATATATATATACAAAACTAAAGTTTATCGGGACTCGATCAGTTTTTCAGGTTCAAATTAAACTCTCATTGCCAACGTTTTGGTTTTTCTTAAAACATTTTTCATTGGCTCACAAAACAGAGAAAATATAAGAAATAATTCAATAATTCAAAAATCAAACATACATAAAAGTGCAATTAGTTACAATTAAGAAATTACAATAGAAATTTTGACAATAGGTTAGTGAGAAAACTTACAGAAGTATAAATTTTGAAACAGAAAAACTAAGTATTACATTACAAATTATTTTACAAAGAAAAATAGTTTGTTGATTTCAACAACTGCAGTTTGAATCAACACGTGACAATGAACTGAAATAAACAAGCAAGGTAACCAAATTTTACCAGACAATCAAAACGCCACTAAAGCAATTTTTCATCTATCAACAATGTTTAACTTAACACACCCGAATAACAACTATTTAAATTTGAAATGTCACTATAACAAGTAAATTTGCAGATCTATGAAAAAGATTTTAAATAAAAGCCGAAACGTTGGCAATGAGTGTTTAATTTGAACCTGAAGAACTGACTGAGTCCCAATAAATTTTAGTTTTCTTTCTATTTCACGGTTGATACTTTTATCAATATATATATATATATATATTTTTTTTTTAAAAATTGTATGCCAATTTAATGCATGCTTACCTTTTTTTAAGGGTTTCTCTAATGTTCTACAGGCTCCTCTCAGTTCCTCGGGGAATAAAAAAATCAACTGGCCCAAACTTTTCTTTTCATAACTGCACATTCTAACACTACTTATATCTAACACTATTTAAGAACTAACTAAATATTATTTTCAATAAAACAACGACATGTTTCAGTCTCGTAGACCATCATCAGACAAAAGTAGGTAGGCAAACCTAGACCTTTCAAAAAAGGTAACCAAGCATGAAATTGGCATAAAATTTTTAGAAACAATTTTGCAAGAAGGATTGCTACCAACCTTTGCAAAAGTTGGTTTGATCATATATATATATATATATATATATAACAGATTCAATAATATATCGACCGTTTGATAGAATATATATATATATATTCTATATATATATATATATATATATATGATCAAACCACAATAAGAAATGGGAAAACAAGACTAAGATCTTGTTGAACTAAGATCGAAGATCGTTGAAAGATCTTAGTCTTGTTTTCCCATTTCTTATTGTGGTTTGATCATTGATTGTTATTTCACGTGTTTATGTGAAAGCTTTATATATATATATATATATATATACAATATATATTTATTATACATTGTTGACTGTCGTCCCTTCGTCAATTCACTTCTTCTCCTGAAGACGACCGCCATTACGGTCGAAATATTGAAAAGTGAGTCTTTTGTTATGTTTCAGTCTATGTGCCACTGTTTATTTTAAGTGTTATCTGTCCTGCCGGACCGTTTTTCGTTCATCATGGTATATATATATATATATATATATATATATATAAAACCAACACTGTGTAAATAATTCTACAGTAAAATGTTAATGTTTAACTCCAAACTGTTTTAAAATAAAAAAATAATTTTTTTTAACGGTCTCAGCTATTTTTAACAGATTTACTTGCTTTACTAAAATCTATGATATTGCAGGACATTGATTCGTTGGCCCTCTGATCGTATGATGTGTCATCAGAGTGATTGACTATAAATTCATTATTGGTTTTTCTCGATTGTTTTAACATATTATTGAACTTATTAAATCTTTTATTTATAAATTGTAAATCATGAGTAAATTAAAGACTACTTAGGAAATACTAATAGGAGATAAACACCTGGGAAACATCCACCAAACACTATTATGTAATCTCGATTCTACGATAAAGGGTCAATTTCAGTTACATTATTAAACAAGCAAATGCATTCGTCCTTGTCTATGTTTGAAGTTGATTAACAGAAACACTTCTAATGCAAAAGGAGTAAACAATGTAAATCTTTGATTTAAATAGAAAACCAATCATCGATAAATTCATTATCTTTTATGTTGTCAAACAGGAATGTAAACATTGGGTACACACTTAATTGTGCTGGTAAACTGTCAGATGAATATGATCATTTTTAACAATTTAATAAATGTCTAGATTTTATAATAGTTTCTGGTTTTTACTTCTTTAAGAGCATATACGGGGTTGTTTGATGTGACCTGACTTACTACAAAATAGGTCAGCTGAGTATCTCAGAAGATGTCGAATTTAGAAAAATGAAATAGTGAATCACAAATAGTTTGCTCAAAATGGCATTCCAGCTGTCATACACGAGCTGTTTTATGAAGATAAACATGAAAATTGTGATTTATTTATCATGGATAGGATCTTTCCTTACAAATTACAAATCGTAATTACAATACAATAATATTATGTATAATATTAATACATATATTATATTAATATTATTTATTTAAAATAAATTATGTTATAGATTTTAGTTATTTAAATATATTTTTCTGTTTAGGATAAATATTTATCTTTTTAAATGCATGTATTTTTTCTTTCTATAATATTAACTTTGTTTTAAAACTGTTCAAGGAGAAAATCATGGGCACCATAATAATAAAAGTTTTAGAAAACAAACAATAAAGTCATTAATGGTCATAATCGAGTTGATGCAGAGAATTAAAACAGAAATTTGTCGTTCCAGAGGAAGATTGTAGTATACATGGGGTAATTAAAGAAATACTAATATACGAAAATTAAAGTATTTTGAGAGAGCATTCAAAATTATTATAAGATATAACAGCCAAATGCAATAACTATGTTAAAATGTATGCATTTTAACATAGTTTAACATAGTTATAGGAAGTAATCCAATCAAGCGTCTCTCTCTTAGGTTAGGTTGAGTTGCAGTGGCAGTCCCATAAGGGAACATATGTAGCCCGAATGTTGGCTCTTTGGCCCTTACCACAGACAGCAAACTGATTCATTATTGAGAGTCCTAAGTTTTCTTAGCTTATGTGTATTTAGAGTAGGGATCTTTAACGAGTATTTGATATCGAGGGGCCGATGACTTAACGTCTTCTACAAGCGGTGACGTGCTCAGATTTATTCACCCCTTGCGTGAATAAATCGATGGCCAGATTGGGTTACGAACTGGTCCTACCAATTCAGAGACAAGCACGTTGCTACTGAACTAATGTGGCCCTTCATCTCTTCCTTTGCGAGATAGAAACGGTGTAATTTACTGATTAATAGTTTTGAAAGAACTAAATTACTCTCAAATGTGAAAAAATTTTCTTTTAAGATATTTTATGAAAATACCTCTACTTATTCATGAACATCCAAACCACAATAAGAAATCAGAAAAAGGACTAAGAACTATCAACTGTAAAAAGTGGTCATCGTCAGAATCAAATTGAAATTTGTCAAATCTCAATTGACATTTAGCTCTGATGAAGACAACTTCATGAGGTTGAATGATTTCAGTTTTTTCTGATTTCTTACTGATTTGAACGTTTCTTGATAATCATAATTTTGATATATTATTTACTAAAGAATGAATTATATGTTTTCCACTGCTTGACTTGTAACAATAGGAGTGGTTACTTACAATATGTTATGAGAACAACTGAATTTTTGAGTGACTCTAGACTTGTGGCAGGTACAAATATTTCTAGGCACACAAAATGGGGTGGGATAATTGTGAAGGGATCAACGCTCACATTGAAATCAGAATGGACACTATATGCTTAACTTGATGATATCATTCAACCAAAATTTACTGAGGATCAGAAAGCCAAATGGTAAACATTTTACATGTGAGAATTGTAGAGAGCATAAATTTAGTATATCCCAAAGGGTAATACTGTTTAAGAAAGCACACAAGTTTTGCATATTTTTAATTTTTTATGTTGGTTATGTTACTCATTTATTCTTACAAATAGTAAATACAATACCAGCTCTCCCCTTTCAGTCAACACTGAAATAATTATCACTTCCATTATATCCTCTAGAAACATTACCATCATCCATCATATCCCCTTCAAGGCAACACTCTTTTAAATTTGCAATTCAAATTTGTCCAAGTTAATTTCTCTTGTTTTGATTAATTTTTCTTCTACTTGAAAGAAATTAGATCCAACACTTGGCACTTTATTCGTCAATTTATCAAACTTTGGTGTGATTCATGGCTTTCTGGATGGAACCATCTAGCAAATTGTTTTTTCTTCCTGTCACGAAATGTTTTCAGCGCTGTTTCTTACTCTATCCTACATATTTTTTTCATATTTGATAAATATTTTTTTTTTCATATATCAAGATTTTGGTTAAACTAATATAAATAAAATTGTTTTTTTTTTTAAATCCTATTACAATGGAAAACAAAATAATTTTATTTGTTAAAAGCAATCTCTATTGAAAAAATTTTAATAAATGTATTCAAAAAAAAATTATACATATATGTATAAGTTCTCAAGACTTATAGATATATGTGTAATAAGTTTACATCTATCACCTTGTTTGCTACACCTATCAGTCACTTGGTTTAACTGTCATCAAGAGGGAAAAAAGAAGGATGGCACAGCAATGCATTGTGCTCTCCTAGTTCGCTGAGCGTTTAAATCTATTTTTTAGTTATTTAGTTGACTTTTCAAAACTTTTATTGTTCATTTTGAAAAAAAAATTAAATTAATTAAAGAATTATATATATATATATATATATATTCGATGCGATGTTGACCAATGGGAGTAGAGTTACAGGTCCAAGCGTAAGGTCCCAGTTGCCCGCTGCTCAGCAAAAAGCCTTTGCGTTCTGCCAATAGGTATAGAGGTTGCACAGTCCCTCTGTGTTAAATGATGTTTGGCAGAAAACATTAGCCTCACTTTACAGTGAACTCCTGTTCCCTTTCTATTTTTGATTTTTGTGGTGGTTGGGTGTTGTTGTTGTTTACTATTTTCTGTTACGGATATTGCTGGATATTTAAATGATACTCTTGGTTGTTTACTGCGAAAAGCCGCCTTCATCTTCATGCCAACAGAAGGCATAGAAGAAAACTATATATATATATATATATATATTCGTATATTTTTGGAGCAGGCCTTCATTGATACATGTTCTATTAAAACCTATGCCTATTTCAATTTTGACGCATTTTCGAATTAATTTTTCAAATTTGAAAAATTAATTCGAAAATGCATCAAAATTGAAATAGGCATAGGTTTTAATAGAACATATATATATATATATGAGTTCAAAATTCAAGAAGAGTAACACACAGAGTAAGGAAACACACTTACAGACTCAAATTTTCGGGTAATCTTTCTTCAAGAGAAAAGAGAAATTGGGGCCAAGCACGTTGTAGACTTGAATTTTGAACTCGTACTGTGTCCAGTTTGGATCGTGTTTCGTTTAATTAAGTGAAATAAATATATATATATATATATATCATTACAATGCACAGCATTTCTTAGTCTATGCTACATATTTTTTTCATGTTTAATAATTTTTTTTAACAGTAGCCTCTGCATTAACGAATTTAATGCTGGTCTTCTCCAATCTCCTCACAGCCTTGCTGTGGGCTGGTGTTAAATGCCAAATCAATTGCCCAAGAAACATCCGAATTTAGCATGAGCAGATGTAAAAAGAAAATCTCAATTTTCAGACGAAAAACGAAACTTTATAACGCGACACAAAATTCGAGAGAAAAAACAACAATTGCAGTGAATAAAAACAAATACATTGAATGAAAACAATTACGGTGAAAAAACAGTACTTACAAGAACTCTTGTGCACATTTTTTTTTGTAATTATTAGCGATGAAGACATCGGCTTTTTATCGTTGAAGACCCTAAATAATATCAATTAAAAACAATTATGCGCTACTAGCTTTCTTGCAAACAAAAGTATTTAATATTTTATCCTGCATTTTGATTCTTACATCCAGAAATTTCATTTTACTTGGGTGAATTGAAGAACCGATTGCTGCAAGGATTTATATCTTCTTTAAGCTACTGTATCACTTTCGAGTAGTGAGAAACAACAATCAATATCTTTGGCTCAGACTTGTTGACGCTGGTTACATTTGCTACTGATTATCCTATTTTCTGAACTACGCATATACGAATTAGAAAATATTGCACCAATAGGCAAATTCTTTGGGACTCCATTAAATATATTATAATGTGTTAATGGAAGTTCAAGAAGGGTTTTTTTGATACTGCATGCTATTATTAATTTTGTTAGAAGATTACTTTTAATTGATTTCTGATGATTACAATATTCATCCTAATAAATTTTGTTACAAATCATTTCAATTAGTCTTATTGCTAAGACATTAGTGAATAAAGGTCCTACCTTTAGTAATTCTAAGGTTTCCAGGATCAATAAATCTTTGAATTGTTCTGTCATCTTAAGCGTAAAAGATTACCTTTTACATAAAAGAATATTTCTTTATTCTGTTCCTTGGAAACACTAGATGTAAGGATTGTTACCTGCAAATTGGTCAGTCACTAAAACGTTTATCAAACTACAAACCACAAAGGTTTGATAATTGATTGATATTTTACGTGTTTTTGTGGAATGTTATATATATATATATATATATATATATATATATATATATATAAAGTCGTAAATGCGGAAGCTGCCGTCTACTTTAATAAAATATGTTTACAAGAAAATCTGCTGCCAATATATACACTTGTCACAGTGGACTTGTTTTGTTTTTTCACAAAGTTCATCTAGTTCTATTAACATCTAAATTTTAATTCCTTTTAATGTCTGTTTAACATTTGGAAAATTTTATTGTGTGAATTTAATCTGTTTAATAATGATATATATCTGAAGATGATTTCTGAGAAAATCGAAAGCTTGTAAGTGTAAAAATATAATTCCTCCATGAAATCACTCCCTACCAGAAAAAACTAGTAAGAAAACTAGAGAAAACGAGCAAAAAAGTCGTAAATGCGGAAGCTGCCGTCTACTTTAATAAAATATGTTTACAAGAAAATCTGCTGCCAATATACACTATATATATATATATATATATATATATATATATATATATATATATAGATGGACTTAGTATCAGTCGGAGTAACTATTCACGTCTCCGCTCCAGTGTACATTTTCCTTTTTCCCTTTTGCATCTCCTGGAGCCGACTAAACAGCCGAAATTATCGAGAATCGTGAGTGTTAGTTCTTTCTTGTTTGTTCTTCTTTTATTGCTTTAATTATATATATAATATATATTTATAATAATTATATTATAATTATATATATATATATATCAATATTAACAAACCACAATATGAAATGGGAAAACAAGACTAAGATCTAAGATCTCAATATATATTGATATGTGATTTCTTATTATCCTTTGTTTGTAGGCCTATGAGAAAGGTTTTAAATAAAACCGAAACGTTGGCAACGAGAGTTTGATTTTTTATCCTGGAAAATTGATCGAACCCCGATTAGAGAACACACCTATTCTATCATACAGTCGATATATTATTGAATCTGTTATATATATATATATATATATATATATATATTTTCGCGCTCCGTTCTTCGACGTGGGGAGATCTCTCTCACTTCGTCCTCTCTTCTAGTCTACTCCCCTAATGACGAACAACAGTTCGAAATATTGAATTCTGTAAGTTTTCTTTGTATTCTCTTTTCTGTGTCGTGCTTTGTGTAATTTAAAGTTATATATATATATATATATGTATATCCTCTTTTAAGGCGCTTACTTAAAAAGTTTGCAAGATAGTTGTATCCCCCACGTCATAGCTTATTGAAGTTTCCTTGTATAAATGACTAAAATTGTTAGGCGTTTCATATACTCTGTCCTGATTCAAAGTAGTTCAAAGTTTTTCAAAACCTCATGTAATCCTATAAAAAGGAAATGAAGTTTTTGTTGATATAGCGTTCAGAAGAATGAGTAGAATACAAATTACATTTTGCTAGAAAATTGATAAAATACTTGGGTTTGGATTGCAAGGCTGTACTCTCTTGTGACCTGGGTCTTGATCCAACAAAGAAAAGGACTGTTCTGGTCCCTCTCTCTGGAACTCTGCAAAGTCTTTTAAAAAAAAAACTAGTCCTTCGCTTCTTTTTTCACCACAGCCATCTTTTTCCGTCATATTTTCTCTGGTTACACTAATTTAATTGCTCCTTTCCCTTTTCCCTTCTATTAATATTTATCAAAATTTTATGAGATAATTTGCTTTAAAAAACTAATTATACTTTTACAAGCTGTGATTCTATTTTACCTTAATAAGGAAATAATTTATTTAATGTAATATTTTCTTTAAAATGAGTTTAGTCTTTCATATTACAAACTTTAAAAGAAAATTAAACTAACTCAAATATTGATAAATTCAATATTGTATAAAAATCTTTGTACCAACTTGATAAATAGTATCAGAAATATTCATTGGAAGCCATTTTGATTTCATTTCTTTTAAATTTTGTTTATATAAATCCTCTTCATTTGTTCACTTGTCAACTAACTTCTTTTTTTTCTTTACAATTTTTTATAATTTATTTCTAATTTACATTGGAATCATTCTTCGTTTCTGAAAAATTTGAATTGTTTTACATTAATGCTGTTGTATATTTTAATTTGTATAGCTGATTTAGCTACAGTATTTATACATGCATAGGTATTATACTAACTGTTTTGACGAAACAAGCAATTTAGTAATATGCTACATGGTTGACAGAGCGTAAGTGAAACTATTAAGATATTATTATTAACTGTCATACCTCTTCTATCGCTGGTGAAGTCGCCCTACCGGTTTCACAATGGCTGCATCATCAATGGGACTAACTTTACTTTCTAAAATATATCCGTGATTTTGAATAGTATGGTTAGTCTCTTTGATGATGCAGCCATTGTGAAACCGGTCGGGCGACTTTACCAGCGATAGACGAGGTATGACGGTTAATAATAATATCTTATTTACTAATCTCTGTGGCACTAACAAAATAAGAATGTATGAAACCATTAAAGTGTTATTGTTAATTTTAATGTATTGCAAAATAGTATTGATAACTATATTTTACTCCCAAAGTTTAATTTATCAAAACATAAATTAAATTAAACATAACCAGTGAAAAAACATAACAAACATGAATTAAACATAAATAATGAAAACTAAAACTTATGATTTTCAAAGATTTAATTTCACTGTTAGTAAGTTTTATTTATCTAATGGTTCATTTTAAGGCTATAGATATCATAATTTGCATAAAATCTAAACACAAATTGATGAAATAAACTTTTTCTCTGTTAACTACAGTTATATTTGACTGACTTCTTGAAAAATAGTCAGCAATCATTAAGAAAGTGAAACACTGACTTCAATCTGATTTGTCCCCATCTGTATCTCAATATTCCATAAACATTTGCAGAACATTGAATTTATCAAATTATTTGACACTTTATTGACACTCATTAGTTGCGCAATCCGTAATAACGGGGGGGGGGGGAGGGGGTAAAAGAATAGTTTAAAATCCCTGCATAGGTTAGGTTGCAGTGGTAGTCCCACAAGGGAACACACGTAGGCCGAGCATTGGCCCTTTGTAATACCACACAATGAAGATTGATTCTACAGTGGGAGTCCTAAATTTTGCCTAACTCAAATGTATTTAGAGTAGGGATCTTTAACGAGTACCTGACATCGTACAGGCTTGGGACCGACAGTTTAACGTCCTTCTCCGAGGGACGACGTGCTCAGATTTATTTACTTCCCGCGTGAATAAATCGAGGGCCAGGTGGGGATCGAACCCCGGTCCTATCAGTTCAGAGGCGAGCACGTAACCACTGAGCTAGCCTGACCCATTTAAAAAAAAAAAAAAATGAATGTATGAATGAATCTTTGTTGACAGCAATAAGTGCCCAAGTTATGCAATACAGAGACAGCCGTACGGAGAAGACTGGGTACTCTCGAACAGGATTTTTCCCCTTCGTCCTTCAATTTATTATAATAACTGATCTATAACTAATAGATTACTATTAGTGGTAAACTATAGATTGATTGTACCACTAAAAACAAATAACACTGAATAATTACAGTGAGAGCACTAATATAATAGGCTAAGATAATAGGATCCATGTCTTATCTTGAGCATAGCAAAGTAATTACACAACTCTCCATCCACTCCTAGAATCACATATTTTCATAAATGAGTAAAATTTAGTTTTAAATTGAGACTTGTACGAAATGATTAATTGTAAATAATATGCCATAATATTAAATAGAACAAAGTATTAATAATTTTGCCCTCGTATGTTACTAATTACAATAGCTCTTATGGAGTAGTTAGCTTGAAGGCTAAGAGCTAAGGCTAATCAGCTGATGATTATTTGAAAAAAAGCTACCTGATCTCATAAAATGTTCTCATCCGGTATAATGAATAACTAAATTAATAAACAATAAAACTTTTGCATTGTCTAGGATGCAAAAGAAGAATTTATTAGGAGGGAAGCCGATAAAAGATATCCTGATATAAATGTCTCAAAACTGACTATTGTATAAACAGAAGTCAAAATCATATGAAAAGTATAAATTATTTATAAGAGGCAGCAAGTTCATTATACATGAACACAGTCTAAAATAATACTAAGAAATCAGCTTAAGCAAGTTAATTTTTTTTAAAAATCAACCATAAAACTAATCCAATTAAAGAATAATTGAAGAGTAGCAATGCTAATGTTGAATAAAGAGCTTTAAATGTTGTATTAATTTTAGAAACTTCAAAGGAAAGCACAATACGATAGATACTGTAATGGTGAGCACTAGTTCAATGAGACTCAAGATCTCAGTTTAATAATAACTTAGAACTCTTTCCTAGATTAATGCCTACAAGTTTATTGTACTATTAAAATTAATTTAATCGTATTCAAACAAATAAAATTATTTAATTCATTTTCTATGAAATTTATTGTATTTCACCGGAGCGATATTACATCTACATGATAGAAAAAAAAACAACACACAATTAATTAAAAATGGAATTCATGTTATATTTACTCAAAGAAAAGTTGAGTGTATGACGCTAGAGATTTTCTTAAAAAATTATTTTGTTAAGAAATTGAACATAAATGATTTTCATATTTATGAGTTTGTAAATTTTGATGAAATTGTTTATATAATATTCCTATTAATAATAGAGTTGAACGAACTATTCCACTGGTGCTATCTTCACAATTCGATGGCTTTGAAACTAGTAGAACAAACTTACCTTTCAACTTCAACAGATATTAGATAGAATAACTAGTTTGACAAACTCTTAATATAGATAATTTACAGATATCTTTGCGGTGCTAAGAAAAAAGTAAAATACATAGCTAACTGTTACTAAACAGTTTTTTAAACTATTCGTAAATATACAAACGTTAATATATATACCTTATCGTAAATATAACTTGGTAATTTTATTATTGTTTTAAATAAGTTTTTTTCATATACTTATTAAAGATTTACATTTTACTATAAGTGAATTATGATGATAATGAAAAATTGATTTCGTGTTTTTGACAGATTTACGTGTTTTGAATTCTTCAAATTTCATTAGTGAGATTTTTATGATAATGTGTGTGTGTGTGCGTATGTGCGTGTGTGTGTGCGCGTATGCTTGTGCTTGTGTGTGTGTGTGTGTGTGTGTGTGTGTGTGTGTGTGTGTGTGTGTGTGTGCGTATGCTTGTGCTTGTGTGTGTGAGTGTGTGTTTATATTCGTCACGACAAAAGGCTCACTTTATGGGCAGCTGAAATTTATTTTATCAATAACCTACTACAAACAATAAATAATCTAAGTTTCGATACGCATGAATATATAAATGACTTAGTTATTATAGGAATAAGAATGTTTCATAGAACAGTCTTTCAAATTTTGTTGCATTTTCTTTAAAGCCATGGAAGATGGATAATGGAGGAGTCCTGGATACAAATTAATTAAAAACATGTTTATATCTTTTTCAAGAAGAAAGTAAGTAGGTCTCAAAGTCATTTTTCTTTCTTTAAAAATACTAAATTACAACTCTCATAATTATGAAAATTGATGAGAGTCTCTCTTGATGAATGATGAACTGGGAAAGCTATGAATGAGATACAATAGTTAAGATATCTGTAGCGTAAGTAAAATTTGAAGGAAATGTTCGTAATGATGGAAAGTAATTTTCTGTTGGATAATGTTTTTTTGAGAACAATAGGTTCATACAAAATGTAGAATTACTGTTAATTCTATGCAAAAGCAATGTAATCATAAGCTTTGGTTATAAATTGAAATGAGTACGCAAATTACTATTAATAAAATACAAAGTCATATGTATCCAGGGAGGACAGGAGCAGTAACAATAACCGGCCTTAGAATCAGCATAAGTAAATCAAACATGCATTCTTTATATATTCTTTTATCACGATAGAGGTAATTTGCAGTGCGTTGAGATTGGGACGGAATTAAAATGCCTCAACGGGAAATAGATTGTTCAAACATTTCATGAAGCAAAATATTATCTTGCAAAATCATAGCTTGTCTCAAAAGAAGATGTTTCTTTAGTATGCTAAAGGATAAATAATAATAACTGAACTTTCTCAAGGATACAACTGATAGACGAATGAAGAGAGAAGCGGATAAAACCTATTTAAAAACAATATGTCAACTAAATGAAAAATGGAGATAATTAAAAATTTATGTGGAATATATAAGACATTGTTATCTTAACCTATAGTTATTAAAGATTCTATTAACTTCATTATAAGAATGGAGACTCACTCTGGTAAATCCGACATCCCTGAGCACATTATACATAAATGCTTGGCGATTGCCTTTATAAGGGTTAAGATATTTAACAAACCAAGCCCAAAACCAAAAAAACTAAAATATATTTATACCAAAACATCTAAAAAACTCAGTAAGCAGCTTTAAAACTAATTTTTATTCCAGAAATGACATTTGCGAGCGCAAAAGGACAAATACGTTTACTGTATCTTTAACCTAATGAGAGACAGACTCGGATTTAATCATAATAATAACAAGAGATTGTTCTAGTTAAATTATCACATGTTTGTTATAACTTATAATATGGATGTAGATATATTAAAATAATTGATTAATTAAATCGATTATCCATATTGTTTGATATTAAGTCCACACGATACACCCATAACAAAGAAAACAAAGTGAATTTCACTCTCAACCAGTTTAATATAATTCATACTTACAAGAAAATTGAATATCGGTCAACCGGTATTTTTATTATATTACTAGAATTTAATTGTATTTTGATTTTTTATAAAGAATTTTTGTAATAATGCCTCTTTCAGTCAGTAGTTACATCTTTAATGTAATTTTTAATTAAACTGTAAATGTAATTAAGTTTTTAGTGAATAAACATGACATCAAATATTTCTTTAGTGGAATTAAAATGTTTAATGGTTACTTTGAAAAGTTTTTATCACGACTGCTTGGGTAGTCAGATAATGAAATTAATGAGTAATTACATTCACAATGGATTGATTAGAATAGCATTATTTTGATGCGCTATTTGATGAAGAAGGGTTAAGGTTGTATTCTATTTTAGTATTGAAAATACGAGTTTATTGAGATAGGAGAGGTTGTTTGCAAAATGAATCGTCTGAAGTAGGCTTCGAAAGGGCTTTATGTTTGGGATGGCAAGAATAGCTAGTGATAAATTTACAAAATTTTCCTATCTCAAATAACGTCGAATATTTACATTTAGATTGGAAAAGAGTATTCATCCTGGGCAAAAGGCATTAATTTTAAATATGTTTTATATGTATGCTGTTAATGGTCGTTTTCCCAAAGTATATCGAATATCTATGGGTCATGAAATTATGACCACCATCGTTTTAATAAAGATATCCTTTACTGATTGATATGTATCCGGGCTTCGCAGAAGGAATTCAGTATATTACAATTTACTGATACTTATATTTTGTTCTCATGTATTAATGAGATATTTTTGTGGTGTTCAGATAAAGTGTAGATATTAGTTAAAAATAACTAATTTTATTAAATACAAATATAAAATACTGGATGATTTCAACCATTACGTCTCCACATAGAAAAAAAGTTTAATATTCATACGAACAACGCATTTCGAACACTAAGTGTTCTTCATCAGTTTTCATATAATATATATATACTTGTTCAAAATTCAAGAAGAATAACATACAGAATAAAGAAACACATTTACAAACTCGAATTCTCAGGCAATCCGTCTTCAGGAGAAAAAAGAAAGCCAGACCAAACACGTTGTAGACGCAACGGCAAGTAACCGATTCGGCAACCATATATACATATATATATATTCTCAAATTGTTCTTGATCGTGAAAAAAAGGAAATATAAACTTACTAAATTCAATATTTGGAACTGTTGTTCGTCATCATCAGGAGAAGACTAGAAGAGAGGACGAAGTGTAAAAGATCTCTCTTCTTGTCTCCTCCTGATGATGGATAACAGTTCCACATATTCAATCTGGTAAGTATGTAATTTCTCTTTTTTCTGTGTCGTTTTTCTGATATATATATATATATATATATATATATATATATATAGCAAACAGCAGAGGTTATTGAGGGTTGTTATTTTTCGTGATCGAATAAAGAGAGAATTATATATATATATTATTAAAAGTAGCAGCAGCTTCTCCTCTCACGATTTTTGAGCTGACGGCCTCGATCTTGCGGGCGATTCTTCTATCTTGTGGTTGGAGCTTCCACATCAGTTGTCAAAGAGACTTTGACAATTCACACCACTGAGACAATTCATACGAGCTTTCGACCATAATTATGTTGGTCATCGTCGGGTTCAATCTTCTTCTAGAAGGATGGTTATATAAACTTCCGAAGTGGATGTGATTTTTGATTGGTCTAATAAACTTGCCTTATTGGTCAATCAGAGTACAGGTTTCAGTTTTCGTTCTTATTCCATTTCATTTTAGGCTCTATGTTCTTCTTTGTTGGAATAACGAACATTTCTTTCTTAAAGCTCACAGATATGTATTTTTTTTAATTTTTTTTTTGTAACCTGAAGAAGAAAACTAAGTGTTCAAATCGCTTTGTTAGTTTTCATATTATACTTTTTTATTTGTGTGGATGCATAATTTTTGCAATACTCCAATATGAGTAAATACCACACTATAACAGATTACACAAATAATAAACAAGTATAAACAAACTATAAAAACCCTTCATCGAATAGAATTTGTTTCCTCATTGTTTGATCTTATTTGAAATATAGCCTCAGTCAAAGAAACTTGACATTCTTCTGGCATTAATAATGGATCATCTGTAAGTGACGGCAGTTTTACTGGTGCAAGGGCTTCCTAGAATGACTTCATTTGGATAGATTTAACTGAGAGCGTTCTTAGTACCTATATTTTATTCATTTTAAAGAATGAGTTGGTCTATTTTTAGCTAATGCTAAAAATGACAAAGCATGGAACCAATTTTGGCTTTAATTTTGTTAAATATAACTTAATAAATGCATATATAAATTTAATTTATAATCAAACGTAATTATGCTTGTTAAATATCAGATAAAATATTAATGTTTTTAAAAATTAAAAAATTATTTGATCATAATTTCTTTTAATAGAACGGGACTATATTTTTTTTCTATGTTTATGCAGATGGTGTACCTAATTCCTTATGACTCAGTTATTTATTTCATAATTGTGCACTCTGTTATAGTGCGGTAATTACACATATTGTGATATTTCAAGAATTACGTCTCTACACAAAAAAAAATTAATATAAAAAGTAACAACGCGTTTCAAACACTTAGTGTTCTTCAAGTCACTTAGTCCTTCATAAGTCACTCCAGTAGATGAAGAATGAAGAATGAAGAAGGAAACCTGAAAAAGGAGACTAAGTGTTCGAAACGCGTTGAAGTTTTTCATAATAATTTTTTTTTTGTGGAGACGTAATTTTTGAAACCCCCCAGTATTTTTCAATTATTTAAAATACTTGCCGTTGCGCCTACAACGTGCTTGGTCTCCCATTCTCTTTTCTCCTGAAGACGGATTACCCGAAAATTTGAGTCTGTAAGTGTGTTTCCCTACTTTGTGTGTTGCTCTTTGTTAATCTCGAACTCGTATATATATAAATATATATATATATATATTCACTTACATTGTAAGCACGGTCTACGTAGAGAACAACAAATTTACTTTCAAAGAAATATTTAAAATCCTGGACGTATTACCAAGAGAAAATTGAAATTTCTAAAAAAGAAATCAAAATATGAGCTTTTTTTTTTATTAAAGGTATAACAAATATATAAAAGCTTGCAAAAATTGTTTTTTTAATAAAAAAAAAGTTTAATTAAATTGAACATGAAAGTACTGTTAAGGAATTGAAATCAAAACGTGTGCTATTGGCCAAATTAGAGGATAGAGGTAGGGATGGGTTGGAGAGAAGTGTAGCAGATATTTGAACATGGTTAAGGATAGAGACAAAGACCGTAATTAACAAGCCTCTTCTCTGAGCCCACCAATTAAACAACACTTTGCCTCCTCAAACGTCTTTTAACATTTCCAAAGAAATTTTAAACCATTTTCAGCTTGAATTTTAATCTAGTTTAATTGCCTTTGTCAAGTAATAAAATTGTAATATTATCTTGAAATGTTTTTCAAAAAAAAAAAAGTTAATTTATATTCTTCTTTAATTAATTTTAGTTTTTCTTTTGTGCTAGAAGACAGTTAATGAGAGTACTTGAGAAGCCTAATTAATTGAATTGCTAATTGAACTAATTTTCAAGAAATTATTCAATTCTAATATAATTAGATCATTTTTAAATATATACATTTTAATCAACTCTATAAATTAAACATTTATAATTATTTTTGTAATTGACCAATCCAACAATAACTAATCATTTCAATTACGTATCATGAAAATCAAATGAAATTCATATAATGATGATATAGAGTGAACTTTTGGGGAAAACTATCTATAATAACTTGTTTTTAAAAACTTTTGTAAGTTTATAAACGAGCTAAACATCATTATTTACGCCAACCACGAACACGTATTGATGAGTTTTTCAGTACAAATTACAGTTGGCAACTACAGTACAGTACTTATCTGGAAATAATGAGCGCTATGTTTAGTTGAATAGGCATGGTAGAGATGTTCATTCTTTGGTAGAATTCGTTGGTGGAGTCTGGCATTGTGAATAAGTAGTTGCGTTATTGATGATAATACTGAAGGTTGTAGGTTAGAATCAGTATCTGCAAATAAAGATAGCTGAGTTAGGTTGAATTTTAGGTTTGTTAGTTGAACATGTGGAGTCAGGCTTGGTCAATCAGTAGTTGCGTGATGGATGCTAATACTGATGGTTACAGATTAAAATCAGTACCTGCAAATAAAGATAGCTGAGTTAGGTTGAATTTTAGGTTTGTTGGTTGAACATGTAAAGTCAGACTTGGTCAATTAGTAGTTGCGTGATGGATGTTAATACTGATGGTTATAGATTAAAATCAGTACCTGCAAATAAAGATAGCTGAGTTAGGTTGAATTTTAGGTTTGTTGGTTGAACATGTAAAGTCAGACTTGGTCAATCAGTAGTTGCGTGATGGATGTTAATACTGATGGTCATAGATTAGAATCAGTACCTGCAAATAAAGATAGCTGAGTTAGGTTGAATTTTAGGTTTGTTAGTTGAACATGTGGAGTCAGGCTTGGTCAATCAGTAGTTGCGTGATGGATGTTAATACTGATGGTTATAGATTAAAATCAGTACCTGCAAATAAAGATAGCTGAGTTAGGTTGAATTTTAGGTTTGTTGGTTGAACATGTAAAGTCACACTTGGTCAATCAGTAGTTGCGTGATGGATGTTAATACTGATGGTCATAGATTAGAATCAGTACCTGCAAATAAAGATAGATGAGTTAGGTTGAATTTTAGGTTTGTTAGTTGAACATGTGGAGTCAGGCTTGGTCAATCAGTAGTTGCGTGATAGATGTTAATACTGATGGTTATAGATTAAAATCAGTACCTGCAAATAAAGATAGCTGAGTTAGGTTTGTTAGTTGAACATGTGGAGTCAGACTTGGTCAATCAGTAGTTGCGTGATGGATGTTAATACTGATGGTCATAGATTAGAATCAGTACCTGCAAATAAAGATAGCTGAGTTAGGTTGAATTTTAGGTTTGTTAGTTGAACATGTGGAGTCAGGCTTGGTCAATCAGTAGTTGCGTGATGGATGTTAATACTGATGGTTATAGATTAGAATCAGTACCTGCAAATAAAGATAGCTGAGTTAGGTTGAATTTTAGGTTTGTTAGTTGAACATGTGGAGTCAGGCTTGGTCAATCAGTAGTTGCGTGATGGATGTTAATACTGATGGTTATAGATTAAAATCAGTACCTGCAAATAAAGATAGCTGAGTTAGGTTGAATTTTAGGTTTGTTGGTTGAACATGTAAAGTCAGACTTGGTCAATCAGTAGTTGCGTGATGGATGTTAATACTGATGGTCATAGATTAAAATCAGTACCTGCAAATAAAGATAGCTGAGTTAGGTTGAATTTTAGGTTTGTTAGTTGAACATGTGGAGTCAGGCTTGGTCAATCAGTAGTTGCGTGATATAGGTGTCAATCAGTATTTGCAAATAAAGATAGCCGAGTTAGGTTGAAGTTTAGGTTCATTGGTTGAGCATATGGAGTACGACATTGTCAGTAGTTGCGTGATGATTACTGATGGTTATAAGTTAGGTACTCTCTCATCATCACTAGTATGTTTGGATAGGTTGCAGTAATAGTCCCACAAGGGAAAACAGATTGGCTGAACATTGGGCCCTTTGTGATTCTACATTGCTACGCTTAAATCTATTTAGAAAGGTGATCTTTAACAAGTATCTGACATAGTACAGACTTGAGACCGACAGCTTAACGTCCTTTCCCAGGGAGAACGTGCTCAGATTTATTCACCTCCCACGTAAAGAAAACATGACTAGAGTGGGTATTGAACCCCGGACAAGCCAATCCTCGATGCCACTGAGCTGACCTGGCCCTTCATCATCATCTCTAATAACTACAAGAAAGGCAAAAAACTCCATATAACTCAAATTACAGAATAATTACTCAATATGAGTAATTACTATAAACTAAATGATTGAATTACTTTTAAGTTGTCTGTCATGTTATGGAAAACTAACAGGATGTAATGTCATATACTCAGTAATCTAAAAATTGTTCATCAATGATACATTTAGTCAGATTTTTATTACAGCTCTTATTATTCTATATTTTTCTTTAAAATTAATTATGCAAGTGATGTAGCAATATGTTGTAGCCATGCATGCAAAAATTCTTCTTCAGAATTAAAAGTTTAACACTCTGTTATCTTATGTTATAACATTATTATTATTGTGATTATATAGCTACTATAACAAACTTATTATATTGCTATTATAGTTAATATTATTATTAATGTATTTAATCAATGATTCGAAAGCTACTACATTATAATTACATAAAGTCCTGTGCCATTTTACCATACTCTTTTATTATTAGAAAGGGTTTTGCAGCCTTCAATATGAGGTGATCGTTTTCCCTTTTAGTTATTTCTCTTTTGACAGACAGTATACTTTTCGTTAACTGAGAGACATTTATTTGTTTGCGTAGTGCAATGGTGAATTATATGTAAGAAGTACGGTAAACTAAAGAAATGAACAATGGTATGGAATTAAGCTATATTCTCGAGACTGCAAAGGTTTCAAACTGTCACAATTTGGGATGAGGAAACATTTTTTATCCAAACATCTTATCATGCAACTTATAACTAGCCTACCAAAAAAACTATATATTTACAAATACAACTTTATCCTTAACAAAAATATTAGAAATAGAATCAGTTTAATAAATAAAGCCAAGCATACACTTTCAATTAGAAAACAATTACAGGATTTTCAAACTGCTCTGGTTTATTTAAGCTTAGTGAGGAACCTTTCCCGTTAATCTCTGAAACTGCATAGACCACTAATCTACCTGATATTAAAAGAAACACCTTAATCTCTAAAACATTTGAATGCTCTTTTGGTTATTTATATAGATTATTTACTAGAGAAATTGATTGTGTAATTCTTAATGATATCATATGTCAGGTATAAATACATTAACTATTGAGAATATCATAATAGTAACTAATATCAAAATATTAAAAAATATTGAAGGATTATAAAGAAAAAAATATAATGTTCTTATTGTTATATTTTAAATGATTTATTTAAGCAGGAAACCTTGATCTGAAAGTGTTCATATATATATATATATATATTCGATGCGATGTTGACCAATGGGAGTAGAGTTACAGGTCCAAGCGTAAGGTCCCAGTTGCCCGCTGCTCAGCAAAAAGCCTTTGCGTTCTGCCAATAGGGACCTTACGCTTGGACCTGTAACTCTACTCCCATTGGTCAACATCGCATCGAATCATATTCTGGGACCTTACGCTTGGACTTAACTCTACTCCCATTGGTCACATCGCATCGAATATATTCCTTTCCACAACCATAGATAATATATATATATATATATATATATATTCTCGAAATGTTCATAACCTCTTCATTCAACACAGTATTTATCAAGTTTTTTGACGGCCAGATCTTTGAATTGAAATTGAAATACTCCTTCTTATGCCAAGGTTTTGGATGCCAAAATGTGGATGTAAATTGATTAGCCTACGACAAGATAAATAACTCTTTTATATTTAGTAACTTGTTTGGACCTGCTAACTTTTATTTATATTCATTAGTTTATTTCAAAATCGTTTAAATTGTTTCATTGTTTTTTAAAAATTTTAAAATTTCCAAATTTTGAAAAATGTAAGACCCAACCTGACGAAGACTGTGTAATAGTCGAAAGCTAGTTTCTAGATAATGGTCTTGTAAGTTATGTTAAATTCTATACCTGTGATGTTAGTTTTTCAGTTGTACTAAAATTGTTGATATCTATTAAAGTGTTTCAAAAAAGGGTCTCAATGTCCTTTGGACAACTTATTTGGGAATTACCTCCTTCTATTCGTAAGACTGTCAGGAGACTGGGACAGCTTCCCAGTCGTTAATGCCGAAGCAACGGTACATTTGAACTATATATATTTATATATATATATATATATATATATATATATATTATATATATATATATATATTATATATACACTTTGAATTGAAATTGAAATCAGATGGTCCAAATATATATATATATATATATATATATTCTCTTTATATTAACCTGTACTATCCTTTTAATCTATTTATAGCAATGGCTAAGCATGAGTCATCGATTTTAATTTAACATGTCACTTGGCCTTTCTTGAATTTCTTGGACTTTTCAACTCTTTTATTCTAACCGCTTGCTTCTTGTTCATTATTGACCTTTAACCTTCTCTTTATATTAACCTGTACTATCCTTTTAATCTATTTATAGCAATGACTAAGCATGAGTCATCGATTTTAATTTAACATGTCACTTGGCCAACTCCTTTTCCAGTTGAACCCTGTTAGCAGGAGGTTAGTTCGTAGGATCGAATCTCTCAGTCTTAAGATCGTGAATGCCGAGACTGCGGTTAATTTTAATGATACTTGTTTCAAAGAAGATCTGCTGCCTATTTATACCAATATACCAATATATATATATATATATATATATATATATATATATATATTATGATGTGTGTTGTGTGTGTGTGTGTGTGTGTGTGTGTGTGTGTGTGTGTGTGTGTGTGTGTGTGTGTGTGTGTTGTGTGATGCTAATGATGGGCAGGACAGCTACATATCTCTGCTGAAATGTACAACTGGGTTCATTGCATATGATTTACTTTTTGCATAGTTGGATATATTATCCTCATATATAGTGCATTTCTACCTTATCTGCTATGATGGTAATAAAGTTGAGTGCTCTAATTTATTTGTTTACATTCCTCAGCTTATGACCACAGTTGAAATATAACATAAGTATTTAGCAATAAGATGGTGATTTGATATTTCTCCACATTATGATGTATATTCTTTGGGGTATTGTCTTGAAGACACACAGAATTATGTGTATTGTGTTGCTCAATTTACAGAATAAAAAGAATTTCAATTATAAAATAAAATAATGACGATATTATTATAAAATACTGAAGAAAATTGGTGACAATAAATTTGGAGAATGGATATTTAAAAATTATATGTTGGGTCAAAGAAATTTTTTTTTTATTTAACTTTTCTGAACTCGTTTAAAACTGAAGCAAACAGTCAGAGGAAAATAGGGTGTAAAACTGTCATTAAACTCTGATTTTTTTAAATTATTCTTAATTACTTTAAGTGATTTCTTGTCATATGTGTCAATGTTACTATTCATTGTGATAAGAGTAGTCATTTTACTGTCGTTTTGATCCCTGATATAGAAGTTACAAGTGGTTTAAAACTTTCAGTCCAAGCAGTGTAATTGAGTTTAGGCTGGATTCTTGTTCTCAGTAAACGTCCCTTTGCAGCCTAAACTTTTAAGCTAAATCTCCCTTTTCCTTAGAATAAGGAATGGAAAAGTTTTCAGTAGAGCTGACTGCTCATTCAGTAATCCGGTTGTTAATAGTATACTTACTTTTTGTAAATTATCTCTGTAATGAACTAAAAGATTCTTCGTTTTGATAATGAACACATTTTTGTTTACTTAATGATAATGTGTAACAATTTTGAAATATTTTACAAACCACTGATAACATTGTAGGGTAGAAACCATAATGGAGCCGCCCCTCCGTCCAAGGATTGTACATTAAAGGAACAGAGTTGTTTCCACGCAGTTTAGTACCAATGGCACTATCAATAGGAACAGTTTTCTGCGACAGTACTTACAAAGTACGTGCAACGTTATTAGTTACACACACTCTAGGCCACACCATGTTATTGAAGACGAAAAATGACTTTCACATTTGATTTCCCAATGTTTACTTTTTGGTCGTTGTTTTCAATAACAGAAATCTAGGCAGCATTGGGATGATAGGTAGGTTACATAATCAGAAAGGGTGGATTCTTTAGGTCAGTTCTTGTTGAAGATGGGTGACACCCGAAACCGGTCCGAGAGCTACGGCAGCAGTGTATGAGGTAAGACAGTATATGATTTGTTTAATATTAATAATACTAACCTCTGTGGTAATGACGAAATGCATGAAGAAATCAATAACTCTCGTCTTTATAGTCGATGAATTTACGTTTATTCCCTTAACTAAGGATACATAACTTAACATCTTGATTTTGTTATGGCAAGAGGAAAGTGTTTTGCACAACAATGATATTTGTGCTCTCACACTACAATGGAGTCTGAAATCATGGTCCAGTTCTTTTGCAACACTGTGTGGCTGTACGCTTGCGTGTTTTTAATCGTGACTAGGTCTGCTTTGAATGGACAGTCTCTCATCAAGTTGATACTCCCAATCTGACCACACAACCGACCCCACAACTTCTTTTCCATCCATCAATGTAAATTTTTGATAATCTGTTCACATAAATAGCAGTTCTTTTAGCATAGAATGAACAATTATTGGCAAGACTGCTTACCAACATCTTACGATGTTTTCTGAGGAATATCCCATCAACAATGTTGATGTATATTCAAGGTGGATTTGGTGATATCGTATAGTTTTCTGTGTTAAACAATCTGAGGGACAATCTGCCTTATACTTCTGTGCTCCCTCAATAAGAAGCAATTAAATATTTGTAGTACCGATACTTAAGGGCTGTAGCTTGTTGAAGTAATTTTATATCCCAGAAATGGTCTACTCAACAAAGTAGGTGAGTGTGTTAGCATTGCTTGTTACCACGCTACGGTCCAGAATCTTTGATGGATCAGGTTGATATTTTACACAAAAATGGGCCCCATTTAGACGAAGATCCCTATTGTTTGGGAAGAATTATGCATGATGGGAAAGTTACTTTTTTTGCCAAAAACCGTTTTTTTTTTAAACATTTATTTCTCCTAAACTGATAACCCTAGTGTTTTGAAATTTTGACATTATCTTTGAAGTTACAAATGGAACAAACGAAAAATATATTCAGAATTTTAAAACAACAAGAAATATTTTTTTTTCAATAAAATGTAAAAATTTTGACATATAATTCAATCTAAAACCTTGTGAGAGCGATACAAGCCATACTGTTAGACAGATCACAATGAAACTATGCCTAAAAATAGAACATTATGTGGAGAATGAGATGAAATATTTTCTTTCAAAATTACATTCGCTAAAGGGGCGTTACAGTACGATTTGTGTTTTCAGAAAATGTTTTTTTGACGCTAAACGGCTCATTAAAAATTAATGAAAATTTGACCAAAAATGGAACAAAAAATTAGCAATTCATAAAAAAAGAATTATGAAGTTTCAATTACGAAAAAGAGCAATAACGCTATAAAAACTGTTTGTTTATCTTAGACTAAGAGATCACCTGCTATACTTGTATTTTTATATTTTTTTTCATTGTTTACATTGACTTAAATTTTTTGAGCGAATCCACTGAGATAAAATTGATTTTATAACGGAACAGTTTAAATTGTTTATTGACGTATATGAGATGTAAGAGGAATAATATTGTGCAGGAAAATGATAACACTCACTCAGAAAAAATTTGTATATATGTTATTTGCTAAAGGGGAAGGAAAATGATCTTATTAAATACTAAGAAGCCATAAAATTCCCAGTATAATAATTCTATAAAAGACTGAAAATGTAAAAGATAATTCAAAATTGAAATCTTTCGTTAAGAGATTAATAAATGTAATTATCGTACATCTTTAATTATAAATCATCTTAAAACAACATTTTTTCTTCGATGTTTATGATGTTTTTCGGAGAAATAAGGGTATTTTCCTGTTTTAAATTTGAAAATTTTACTTTAATATTCAGTGTAGAAGGATGTCAAGTAAACGATGTAAGAAATCCACTGGCTATTTGAACAAAAGCCATGTTCTCTTGTAGGAGAATATTTCTTATCAAGAAATGTTCACTTTGGTTTTTCAAAAATGGTATTACTGCTGTAGTTATACTAATGAAATTATTTGCATCCGCTGTGTGATGTACCAAAATAAGCTTATATATTGATATGTCCTTCAATCACTATCTGTACTACCTCAGGAATGAAAGACTAATAATCATATCCCATTTAGATGTTTTCGTTATGCTTAAATGAGACGTTATGTGTTATGTACTCAAGAAATTTGATATTAAGTTACTTATAGTAAAGTAGAGTGTAGGCCACTCCAGATTTTTTTTTTATTGTAATTATTATTTATTCATCCTTGATTACACAAGTGAGATGTAGTAGTAGTAAGGTGGGGAGATCAAAGATCTGTCAAACAGTCCAGCCAAGTGGGCCATTTTTGCCTACCCCAGATGACCCAGACCCATTCCTACGAAAATCATCCCGATCTTTCTTTATAGATCAGGAGATTCGTCCACTCAATTTCCTTTAGTTCATCTATCTTTATAATACTTGTGCCTAAAGTATGTAATCTAAGAAGGCTGTACACAGAACAGTGAGCCACATAGTGGACAGAAGTTTCGTCCTCTTTGCTACACTTTTGGCAAACCGCGCTGTTTTCTACACCTATTATATTTAGATGTCTCCTCAGTCTACAGTGACCGGTGAGAAGTTGCCCGTACAGTTTGGTCAGTTTTTCTTCAAATTTTTCTGCAGCCAGGCATTTATGAGATGTTTGACTCTAGGGGTAAAAAGTGCAAAAACTGATTCCGGCCCTATAAAAGGCGTTTCAGCTCCGACTTCGTTGCCTAAAACGCCGCTATGCCCTCTAACCTACATTAATTTAACCTGTTTAATCTGAGCTAATTTATTTAGTTGACACTGTTTTACCAACATGGAGGAAGGTTGTCGGAGCCATTATCGCCTTTATAGCCGCCTGGCTATCCGAGCAAATGGATTCACTCCGCTCTGATCCTCCCCACACCTCCCGCAGACTGCACACAACTGAGATATTCCCGTTTAATTACATTTTAGCTTAAAATTGAAAATAATATTGTATGTTCATCTTTTAATATGGGCCAGTAAAAAGTTGTAGAACAGTACACAACTAATGTTGCTGTACTCTGTGAGGGTTTGGTCAAAAACTCAACTCTAACTAATTATTATAATAATTTTATTATTAATCATTATTACTATACGCATTATAAATATTATTCTATTGTCATTTTTTTCTACATTATAATCAGTTTTTTTAATTACTAATAATAAATTATGTATTTTCTCGTATCCTTGTTGATGAAGGATACATTTTTGAAACGTTGGAAGGCAGAGTTGATTTTTTTGACCAAAAAACTCTCAAAAAGTCATGCAACATTAGTTGTGTAGTGTATGAAATAATATTGGTTTAACAATAAATAAATATTGCGTAATTTTGTCATTCTATACTAACTTACGATATAATAATATTTTTACAAAAATTATAATATTATTTAGAATATAATACATGGTGGTTGGTAGGCAGAAGAACACGGAGGAAGTTATTTTTAGACCATTAAGAAATTACATCATACTTGGATTACTCCTTTGTTGAGCCTCTTGTTCTGTTTCACTTTAAGTAATACCAGCCTTACATTTGAATTACAAAAATCCGCCTGCAAACATTATATTCAATTCATACAACCTTCTCCTTTTCTTCTACAAACAATGCTAACAATGCATGAACACATCGAGCTATAAACAATGAAATATACTTAGAACGATATAATAAACTATCTTACCATATATAATAAGTACCACACAAAAAAAGAAGACAAAATGTAATTTTATTATATTTAAATGCTTTTTAAAAAAAACTCAATATCAAAATATATATTACAAATATCTTGTATATATGTCAAATACAATATATATATATATAATAACACAACTGATTATTCTGCTCATAGCTTTCATTTCATTAAATGTTTTATTTAGTATAGTACTTAAAAGCAAGCATTGATATTGCCTTTAAGTTATTTCATTGATTTTAAATTTTGTAATATTATTTTCGAAAGCAATAAATTTAAATTAGTTTTGATGTTATGAGTTCCATGTTATACGTAAGTCAAGCTCATTTAAAATAAACATGTTTTACATGGCTACCAATTATTTTAAGCAGACATGGTATTATAATTGGCAAGTGTAGGTATTATATTCAAATAAATCACATAATAATCCCCCATGTATAGTAGTACTACATGCAGCGGCATACATACACATACAAGATGGAGAGAAAAACAGAGACCAATTAGTGATCTACTTGTATTCAAATTAAAACTGGATATCAAAAGGTTTTTCCCAAAATCTGATTATCTCTCAACTTTTATATGATTTTCATCGCATTTGTTGCTCATAAACGTGAGATTAATTGAAATACTGTTCACGTAGCCAGTTTAGTTTGAAATATCAACAATATAAATATTTGTAATATTAAACTTCATAATTTTCTGTATACATTATTAGTAATCATCCGTGATGTCTAAACTCACCTAACTCACCTAAAGGTGAGTTACAATTGATTTATATATATAATAATAGAAGAGTTTTCAAACATTGCTGTGTGCTTGTAATTTTAAATATCTCTGTATATTGTCCCTAAATATATTATTAATTTTTATTATTTACTTTCTTACTTGACACATTTGAAAAGTATAGGTATAAAAAATTAGTCATTGGGCATAATAGTATTATCAAATCTATAAAAAGATTACTTGTCGACTCCACCAAAATATGTCAAGCCTTATAATTCATATATATATATATATATATATATTAAACACCACAATAAATAAACATATATTAATTACAATGCTCTAGGCCTTACGTTACAACATCATCAGAGAGCTAAATGAAATAAACAAAAATATAACAACAACGTAACCTGGTTGATCAATCAACCAGGTTAACTTGTTATTATATCAAATCTCTGATGATGTTGTAACGAAAGGCCTTAGAGCATTGTAGTTAATATATATTTGTTTATTGTGGTGTTTAATTCATATATTATATCAAGAGTTATTATTGATTATTAATTATATATATATATATAAAGATTTCACATAAACACGTGAAACAAGAATCAATGATCAACCATATATATATATATATGTTGACTTTCGTCTTCTCTTCAACGAAATATCGCTTCGTTGTTTTAATTATAGTTTCAAAATTACTTTTATCAATATTAATTTCATTATTATGCAATCATTTGCTAAACATGTTATTTTGGTTACGAATATGGACTGCATTCATAATGTAACCATAACTTAAAGTTTGTTATTAAACATAATATTATTCAATTAGCATTGATTAAACACTCCCTTAGGAATTTAATTAACATTTTTGAAGCTTAATTGAGATTTGATAAACACTGAATTAAAAGCGGGTTGTTTTAAAAGGTTACCATCCCTGAAGAAATAATACAGAGTCTATATACTTAAGAACACTGAAACCTCCTAAATGTTTTTTTCTCTTCTTTTAATAATCTAGCGAACTAACCACAATTTTTTGTTGTCTTTTATCAGATAATTAAATAACATTTTATTATAGCCGAATCACAATAGCAGTATTATAATATATATTATATCATAAATCATTATTATGTTCATGTACTATGTAATAACAATGATCGAAATTAATGTGTGAAATTAAAATCAATGTATACAACGCATTAAAAAATTAAGTTAACACACACACACGCGCGCACACGCACACGCAACACACACACACACACACACACACACACACACACACACACACACACACATAAATCGTGAATGCAGAATCTGCCATCAAATTCAATCAATATTAATTCTTAAAGAAATACCCATAACCCAATGTGATGGTCTATATTTCTACCTTCAGAGCTATATTAATACACAATTAATAACAATAACATTAAAAAATAAGTTAAATTATTTGAAATTTATAACTTTTGAAATTTTTATATATATATATTTTATTTCATTTTATTTTATTCTATGTGATAATTTTCCTGACGATGGTGATTGTAGCACTGAAACATGTCGAAGAATAAATTCCATGGAATGAAATATGGAGAGTTAATTCATATCATAAGAAACCCAGAGGTAAAAAAGAGTTTTAGAAAATTAGAAACATTTTCTAACAAATTAAATAATGTGAAATTGGACATTCATTTTTTAAACGCATATATATATATATATATTGGAATAAATAAACTTCATTGCTTCATTACTCTCTCTTTTGCACGATAGAAACTTTAATAGTTTTTAAAGTAAGGAGTTTACTTAAAAATAAATGCTGAAGAGTGAGTCACGTAATGCTACTCAGGGAATACTACTTTAGTACGTGATCCAGAAGGTTTTATGGTGTCCTTTCAATTGAACATTCATTGGGTCCTACATTCAGTGAATGTGTCCTTTCTCTACAATTGTTAGTGGTTCTGAACATTATCAACGGTTTGTATTATTTATTTTTTTTTATAAATTACAACATAAATTAATTATATAAATCAATAAACTTCAATTAATCAATACATTTTATAATGACGCTGCTCAATTTATTAATTATATCAATTTTTTTTACTAATTTTATATAAAGTTGCCTGGATCCAGGGTCAAATTAGTACTGGGATTACCATATTGCATTTTTTAGTATTCTCTGTTATTTAAAAATGAATTAACTCCTAGAGAATAGTATTTTTTGTAAAATTTCTCATACATTTCATCATTGAAAAAAACAGGCCATAAAACTGCGTGCCTCAAAAATAGAGTTTTAAAAGAGCATTAATATTTGATATCTTGAGCAGATAAATAAACTATTTTTATTTTGCTTATAAACAATTGCAATCGAAATATAAATTCAAAAAAAATAAAATAATTACGCATTATAAGTAAAATTTTTATAAAATATGATCGAGTAATTTTCTTTAACTTTTCAAATACTATATGAATATAAATATATGTATACATTTTACATTGGTATACACTGGCAGCGAGTCTTTTTTTAAAGAATTATTATTGAATAGCACGGCGGCTTCTTTTAATCCTGTATTATTAACCTTTTATATTACTATATAAATTAGTAATGGCTATTTCAATTAAGATTCGATGATACAGCTAGCAATATCCTTGCATCAGCTGTTAGAGATAGTGTTTATTTTTTTTCCTAACCCTTTTCGTTTACTTTTTTTCTATCTAACCCTATTTATTCTTTACTGGGTTCTTACTTTTTTTAATATACCTTTATTACTTTACTCTTTTCAACCCAAACAACATATACTCTCTCCATCCTTATTCAATTTATTCAACTCGTTTATCTGACAAATACGATAAACAAGAAAATTTTTCACTCACTTAAGGCACTTAATTATTCAATTATTTTCGTTCCCAACTATTTTAGAAATAAACTTCAGTTATTGTTGTTAAATGATAACTCAAAACATGTTGATGGACATACCATCAATATTTTTTTTTATATATATTTATATAAAAAAAATATATATAATATATATATATAAAAAATTCACAAAAACACTTGAAATAACAATCAATGATCAAACCAGAATATGAAAAGGGGAAACAAGACGAAGATCTTTCAAATCAGTTGGGTTTTTGACTCTGACGAAGACCACTTGTTACGGTTGAAAGATCTTAGTCTTTTTTCCCTATTTCATATTGTGGTTTGATCATTGATTGTTGTTTCACGTGTTTATGTGAAATCTCGTTAGATATATATTTATATGATCAAACCACTATAAGAAATGGGAAAACAAGACTAAAATCTTTCAACCGTAACAAGCGGTCTTCATCAGACTCAAAAACCCAACTGACTCTAAGTAGGATTTTTCACTCGGACGAAGACCGCTTGTAACGGTTGAAAGATCTTAGTCTTGTTTTCCCATTTCTTATTGTGGTTTGATCATTGATTGTTATTTCACGTGTTTATGTGATTTCTTTATATATATATATATATATATATATCACTTATTTTAATGATGAATCAACTTGATTAATTCTTATTATATGGAATTTTTTAATCATTATTATCTTATTAATATATTTGCTGTGAAAAGCTTTTATTTGCTTGACACTATCTATAACAAATTAAAAATTTGCTACATTATTAGGTACAATAAAAGAAAAATACAATAAATAGAGAGAATTAAGAAATTACACACATTACGATTTGTTTTATTGTATTGATAATGTAATGTAAGAGTAAAAAGTTTTAAAACAAAAATATTTTAATATTTCTACCTCTGAGTGTGCAGTTATATAATTAAAAGATATAATTAATTATAGACTTCATTTTTCTTTTTTTTTAGTAAAATTACTCTGTTTAATGTTTGGGTGTGTTTTGTAATGCATGGTTTAGTTACTGTGATGTGTCTTTATTTCACTGTTATTTGTTAAAAGTCCGACTACATGACATTTCCATTTACGTTTCTACTGACATTTCACAAAGTGAAATTATAAACAGAGAGGATAATAGAACTTTTGAGCAGGTCCCTTTTCTAATTTTTTCAAATGAATAAGCTCTATATTATTAAAAAGAACTCATTGAGGACAGTTTCACTACGAAAACCAATTCTTTACTAATCAAAAGCAATCCTTTTACTGGTTTATTGATGCCCATTTTTTTTTATTTCATCTCTTACTTTTGTTTTTTTTTTCTAATTTCGACTTCCAAAATTCACAAAACATATATTATAAGCAAAACGAGAGGAGTCATGCAACTTTTCTTCTTCAGACTTCTTAAAATTCTAAGAAATTCTTAAGGAATTTATTTTAGTTATTCCTAATGTTTGTATTGTTCATTATTTTGAAGTTTTTTAGGGTAAATAATGCTGAACGATAATGTTTTAAACATTGAGAAAAAGAAATATCATTGAATTATATCTTTAGACAACAGATATCAACAAGGGGTCTTCGTCAGAGTCAAAAAACCCAACTGACTCTAAGAAGGATTTTTCACTCTGACGACAATGCTGTGGTGTACATGTGCAAATAAGGAAACGTTGTTTTCATAACTAGACAAGTTTTGGATTATGTCCATTATCAGGAGTTAACTAATGCATTATGTAATATTCTTTGCATTATATATTCCTTGCCCTATCTTAAAACGTGCTCATCTCTAGTCTGGTAGGTCCGGGGTTCAATACCTACTTTTTCCTCGGCTTTTTCATGCAGGAGGTGAATAAATCTGAGCATGTCGTCCCTCGAAGAGGACATTCAGTCATCGGTCCAAGCCTGTACGATGTCATAGACTAAGTATATACACTTGAGTTTAACAAAATTAAGGAATTCCAATGTAGAATCAATATTCATAGTGTGATATGACAAACATATATCCGAGATAGCGCTCGGCCTATGTGTGTTCTCTTATGGGACTGCCACTGCAACCTAACCTAACCTAACCTAAGCAATATCATAAAAAATACATGTTCGTGATCACCTTAATTTGCTCCTAAAGAAGTAATTTATGTTTAATTGAAGTTGCAGTCCTAGAAGAGGGTGTAGTCCCACATCTATTTTTTCCCCCGGGCGGTCGTAAGATCTCTCCCTCCCCCTCCATGGCCCTTGATAAACCCGGTAAAATAAGGATTTAATTTTTAGACTGCTGGTATTAGTCCCAGACTTTCATATTATTACAGTAATCTTATATATATATATATATAATCAAAGTCGTCGGCATCAAAGAAACCAAACATGTTTCATAAAAAAAACGTATAATTCAAATAAAAAAAATATTAAATTAAATTAACTAGCTACGCTAATAAATATAATAAATTTTCAACCTCATTAAAAAACTTGTTTTGAGTTATTTAAAATAAATTTATTTTTGAATTGCAAATATTACAGTTGAAAATCTGTTTAAAATCAGTATTACACAAACAAATCATAAAAACAATTACGACCTTAAAAACTCATTTCGGTATTAAATCTCAGATTGTTCGTTAGCCTTTTATTATTTCAATTTTTTCAATTTTATATTTTTCTCCTTCAAAAATACCGCCCCCCGGCATGTGCTGCCCGAGGCGTATCATCAACCCCCCCCCCCCCGCGGTATGCCGCTGTTTTAACAGGAGTCAGAGTTCAGGTTTTCAATACTAACGCAAGCACGCTAGTTCTTGACTACACATACATAAAACATGAGAACATATTCTAATTGAATCACCGACTACCAAAATGAATAAAGTAAAAAAAAAAACAAAATTACTCCTCGTTGAAACAATTATAATTTTCTCTGTATCTAAACCATCTCAAAACAAAACAAGACGTAAAACCATCATATTTGATGTTGAAATGCAAATGGCCTCATTTGCGTTGAATTTCATATTTTCAAGTGTTAAATTGAAACGGCGTGAGTTATTTTGCATGAGAAAATGGGTGGCAATGGGAAAGGTCGAGGTGGCGTATTAGCATACATTTGATAAGAAGGAAAAATGCCCGTATTAGCATATTGTTTAGAGTGGAGGTCGAGAGGCTTCTTGGGCCGATGGGGCAGCTGGTAGTCTGATAGCACTCACGCTAGCCCAGACCCTTTATTCGCCTTGCATTATTTACTCACCTTCCCCCATTAATTCTTTTATACTCCTGATATTACTTATTATTTTTTCTAATGTCAAGGTTACTTGTAAACCAGTTCGACCTTTTAATTTAATCTTTTTTTCCTTCAAGTTATATTTTACTGAATAATAAAACAATTCCAGTAAATATTTCTTGCTATTATTAAATGGAAATGTCTACCTGTGGCGTAAAGATGATTATAGTTAGCAGTGAAATATAATTTATAAATTTATTTATATACCCAGTATAACTCAAGATTCAGATTTTGTCTATATTTTCCTTTTCATTTAGTGCCGAACGTCAGACTTTCCGTAAGTTTACCTATGGCCGCTGGTATTTCACCTGAGAGATACAAATTCATATGGAGTCTCTTCCATACACAAGATTTATTTCAGTTGATTTAAGGCATGTACTTTTATAAAAAAATTTACTCTAATATGCAATGGGGCAAAATGAAAAACTAACTCAGCAATTTAGTTCAGCCATAACTAAAATCTGTGTAAAGTACCAGATAAACTATCCTTTCTGGTTTTGAACAAGACCGAAGGTGAGGGTACATAAGTGTTGGAAACAAATAATATATATACACATATATATATTGATAGAAGAAGCATTAAACACCGCATGCGATTGGTTGACTATACTAGACAGCCCAACCAGTCACCCGGCCTCTCATGGCTACTCGGCCGATTGGTCATCACTATTCACAGGGGCATCGAATTCGCTTATATCGATTACTAATTTGTAGGAGCTCCTATATATAGTAATATATAGTAATACTAATATAGCTCCTACAAATTAGTAATCGATATAAGCGAATTCGATGCCCCTGTGAATAGTGATGACCAATCGGCCGAGTAGCCATGAGAGGCCGGGTGACTGGTTGGGCTGTCTAGTATAGTCAACCAATCGCATGCGGTGTTTAATGCTTCTTCTATCAATGTCTCCGAAGAAATCAAGAAGAACGTCTCCATGCATATATATATATATATATATATATATAAAGATATATAAAAACTGTTGGGTTTTTGACTCTGTCGAAGACCGCTTGTTACAGTTGAAAGATCTTAGTCTTGTTTTCCCATTTTCTTATTGTGGTTTGATCATATATATATATATATATGCAGGATTTTACATAAACACGTGAAATAACTATCAATGATCAAACCACAATATGAAATGGGGAAACAAGACTAAGATATTTCAACCGTAATTATCGATTTTCGTCCGAGTCAACAGCACTGAAAGAAGTGTTTCAGTTGGGTTTTTGACTCTGACGAAGACCAATTGTTACAGTTGAAAGGTCTTAGTTTGTTTTTCCCATTTCATATTGTGGTTTGAAATAACTGATATATATCAGTAAAATGTAAAACGTTTTGATTCGTAACAGAAAAAAATCAACAATTTTTCTTTGCTGGACTAGATTATCTATCGCCATTTTCAAAAGAAATTACTAAAAAATATTTAATCAATCTTTTTAGATTGTTACTAAAAATCAAAGTGACTGTCAATTATTGAAATAACTCAGCGTACTTTCAGAAGCATAAATCTCTAAAAATATCGATATAGGATCTAATCATATTTCTATTGATTTGTCCATCGTAAAGGTATTGCCAAAACTCAAAATCAATTATTTTGGAAACAATCTGATCTATAATCAACTAATTGCAGTTTATAATGTCTCTTTGTGCTTTTTCTAATAATGTATCAAATGTTTCTAATGCCTAAATGTTTTTTTTGTTTCAGGTAAGATGTTTAACGAAACTAACAGCTTTTTCTGAAATTATCTATTGAAATATTTGGTAAAGTTAAGTTGTTTAATAGTTACATATAATACTTCTTACATGTTATACATGTTGCATGCTCTATTATATGAAATAATATTAACGGATAATAATAACTTTGTTATTAGAGAGAATCTATATATTTGAAGAATCAATAATTTCTACTGATTGGTATATTTTTCAAATAAATTATTTTAGTTTTAATTAAAGCCTTTGTAAAATTAATTACGGATTAAGACAATAACAAGTACTAGAAATACCATAATTTGGCATCTATAATATTACAATAATCTATTTATGAATTTGTAGATATCTCTAAGTCTGTGAATTTGCTATACATCTCCTACTGGTTTCACTAATACTGATTAATTTAACAAATTTAACAAAACTGGCAGAATATTTTTTTTTATTTTTATGCCTTTTTGATTATATTTTAACATATGCCAAAGTCAATGGAGATTATTTGATAAAATGACTTAAAAGGAAGTAATATTTAAATAACACATAATTGCATTGTAGTTTTATAACTTCCTAAACATAAAAATACATTTTATGATGCACAAAAGACCCTCCCCCCTCTATTACAAAAGAGAATACTGTTGTAATATGATCTTTTAAGTTTGATAAAAAAAAAAGAAACATATATTAAATTTAACTCTGAAGTTATATGAGAGAGGCATTTAATTGCGAGATAATATTAAGCAAGGGTTTTCAAAGGAGTTGAAGTTCACCCAGAGAGGGTGAATTGTATCCACAGTAAGTTTACAAAGTAAGGAAAACAATTATTGGTATTGACCTCTCAATTATAAATTATAATGCCATTTAAGCTGAATTATTATTTTATATATTCATCAATATTTTAATTAGTATTTATTTTTGTACAACTCTATTATAAACGTAGTCCATGTAAAGGTGTAAATAGATATACATTAATAAGAGAAATAAGATTTTTTTTGCAATATTTGCATGTTGTTTAGAATGGATATTTTGAAAAATATGAGTAAGATTTACTACATATAATTTGATGAGTTATAACCAAACAAAGCGTGTGATTAAACAAAAACTGTCAAAATAAATCTCAGCTGGTAACATCCTCATCTCTTTTGTCATTTTGATTTTTTCCTGTTAAAAAGAAAGAATTTATAACTTTCAGATTTAAATTTTCCCCATTCAAACATTTATTGCCTCTTATAATTGAGGTTTTAGTAATGATTTTTTTTACTCCTGTGATATTGAAAGCTTTGTAACATATTTCGCGTTTGTTATATTTCAATGATAGAGGAGTTATGAATATGCTGTGTTGAATATAGAATAAAAAAACGCTCAATAAAAAAGTAATATTTTTATCATTATTCTATTAATAAATAATACTGTTTGAATAACATAAAATTAAGTTCTGCTATCGAAATAAAAAAATATTTTTTTTTAAAATATTCGTCATTCATCTATAAAGTATTAAAAGAATCGTATAAAATTTCAGTAGAAAACAGAAAGAAATGTATTATGTGTTCATTATATTATCAGAAATTTAGGTTAGGTTGCAGTGGCAGTCCCACAAGGGAACACACGTAGGCCAAGCATTGGCCCTTTGTGATGCCACACAATGAAGATTGATTCTACACTGGGAGTCCTAAATTTTGCCTAACTCAAATGTATTTAGGTAGGGATCTTTAACGAGTACCTTACATCGTACAGGCTCGGGACCGACGGTTTAACCTCAGATTTATACACCTCCCGCGTGAATAAATCGAGGGCCAGGAGAGGATTGAACCATGGTCCTATCAGTTCAGAGGCGAGCACGTAGCCTGGCCCCCATCAGAAATTTAAAAACTCTCCTGATATAATTTCGTATTTCGGATTATCCGTTTGAAGCAAATTATTGAAAACTATGAGAACAATTCTATTTTGATTCTAAGGTAGTGTAATCAGTTATTATGTGGTATCTATTCATTGTAGGGTAGAAAGCTAATAAAATAGTCTCCACATATACATGCTTAATAGTCTAAACAATACGTTTTGAACACGTAGTGTTTTTTTAACGCACAAACGAAGAACACTGAAGAGGAACACTTGTTTAGACTTCAAAACGCGTTGTTTATACTATTAAGCTTATGTATGTGGAACAATTTTATTAGCTTTTCATCCTTCAACTCTATTTTGCTTTGCAGCATGATACATGTCATTCTTAATAAATCTGTTTGAGATGGATTGAAAATTGTTCATAATATATGACAGTCATTTGAGTTACTCCCAATAGGTAGATTAGCAATCCCTTTTTCTGGATTGAAGAATAGATTTACTTTGGTGTTAATTGCTCCAAAAATGTGATTACAAGAACTGGCACTGAAGTGACATATTTTATGCAAATTATTTTTTTTATATTATCATGAAACTCTCCTAAGCCAACGAAGCGGAGAGCTTTGGAAGCTAGAACTACCATATGAAGTAAGTATCATGAAACGCTCCATCGTTGATAGTTTTATTTCACTAAAATATTTTTAGTTATTAAAAATGTTATTAATTTTATTTTATTTAGTTAAATATAAACAAAATAACAATTTTTAATCAAAATTGTTAAAACAATTGTTAGTTTAATAGTTATTATGCAAATCATGATAGACTATCCAAGAAACCTTTTCACTGTCTGATAGTGGTTTATGTGAATTGTTAAAATCAACCCTACTGAAAAATGTACCACCTTTTTATATTGAATGTAAACCGACTTTTCTTCCCATCTACGATAGATTATTCTCAGCACACCCCAAAAGGATCTTTTTTATAAAAAATCCCATGGAAATTTAAGATTTGTGGAAAAGCATTTTAACACGAACAAAACATTGTTAAGTAAAATGATCTCTATAATATAAAATAATATTACAAGAACTTGTTCATATATTATCACAGTTATCAAAATTATGAATAAGTCACAATGACATTGATGTCAGAAATTTTTTTGGACTGTACTAAACAAAAAATGTAATCATAACATCTATAAGATTACTAAATGAAACAAAACAAATCACTTTTCACTGAAAGAAAGACAAATCTGTTCCATCAGTGATAATGAAAGTATGACTTATTTGATGGAGCGTTACTCAGGGTATCAGGTGTGGACTGGGAAAATTGTTATATTGAAAGAGGCGTAAATGTGTCACATGAATTGATTGGAACGAATAAATAGTTAATAAAAAAAACATTTGGTTTGGTATTACGGTCATGCTTCATTATATATATATATATATATGATCAAACCACAATAAGAATTGGGAAAACAAGACTAAGATCTTTCAACCGTAACAAGCGGTCTTCGTCAGAGTCAAAAACCCAACTGTTTGTGGTTTGATCATTGATTGTTATTTCACGTGTTTATGTGAAACCTTTATATATATATATGTATATATATATATACATTGCATATAAATATATATTGTAAACAGGAAAACAATCCAAAAGAACAACAAACGTTTCATGGTGAATCACAAACACAGAACTAAGGAACAAACACACTTACTGTCTCTAATTTTCGGTCGAACTGTCATCAGGAGAATTGTAGTAAATACTAATATTTAGCTTGTCCGCCGAGTTAACACATTTTTTATTTCTTTTGATTATAGCCTTAAAATTGTCTTATCTTCTTCATATTCATTACAGGATTGATTCTTATGATACACCGTTTGGATTCTTGCTTCTTCATCCAGCTGATGTTCATGACTATTGCTTGAAGTTAGTTAAACTTCAACATGTACTTATCTGTATACGTTAAACCAACACACGCAGGAGTTTATTTAAATGCACAAAGTGAGTGCCCAGAAAGATATAAAGATGGAACAATTAAGGCACTTATCCATAGAACATTCAAGACATAATCTGACTGGACTCTCTACCATCAACCAGTAGAAAGGATAAAACAAGTATTGGTCAATAATGGCTATAGTAACCAACACTTTGACAATACTTTAACGAAATATATGACGAATCTAACTTCAAGCAATAGTCATGAGCATCAGCTGGATGAGAATAAAGAATCCAAACGGTGTATTATAAGAATCAATTCTGTAATGAATATAAAAAAGATGAACGAATTTTGAAGACTATAATTAAAAGAAATACAACATGTGTTAACTCGGCAGACAAGCTAAATGTTAGTATTTACTACAACAGTTCTAGCACAGCAAATCTGATAACTTGGAACAACCTACAAGAAAAAAACAACTACAAAAAACCAATGTAGTGTACAGATATAATTGCACTATAAGAGAGCAATAATAATAATAATAATAATAATAATAATAATAATAATAATAATATATATATATGGATTAATTTACCACAATGAAAAACAATTTTTTGAAACACTGCTCTAAGGCCTTTCGTTAACACATCGTCAGAGAGCAAGTGTTATTAATGTACACATATCAATCCACTTGCTCTCTGACGATGTGTTAACGAAAGGCCTTAGAGCGTTGTTTCAAAAAATTGTTTTTCATTATGGTAAATTAATCCATCTATTATATGAAGTGTTATTTTGATTATTATTCATATATATATATATATATATATATATATATATATATATATATTGGTATCCTATGTACGCTATATGTTAAGGACGCTTAGTTATATTTTAAAATATTAGTAAAAATACAAATTTTTTTGTATTCAATCATATATACCACATTGTTTCAATAATATGAATAAATATTCAGATATTTAGGTTGTTTAAAAATAAAATTGCTTATTGTGGTCATTTTTATAAAACAAAGAATATAATTAAAAATTTGTGTAGTGTTTTTAAGACAACAAACTATTAAGATTTTTTTTTCAAATTTATGGAAAAGGAAAAATTTTCTAAAAAAATTTCCATAAAAATCTAGATATCGTTAACTAAATTTCAGCTTGAACCGCAGTATTTTATTCCAAAATCTAATTTCCTTTAAAACGAAGTTGCTATTCCCTGAGAGAAAATAATCAATAATTTAAATTGTTTGGTTGTTCTAAAGGTAAAATAAGAAAAATTGTCTTGAATACAAAAGAAGTAAAATAATTTTGAACTAACGAAGCAAACGAATTTAACGAGGGTCTTCGTTAAAGGAATGAAAATGCCCATGTCACCTGACTGGATGCTCTCTTTTTGTGCTTTTAAAATGTGGCTATATTTAAATAAATACCTATTGTTTCTAAAAAGTGATTAAAATGAAAGAAAAGTAAACTTGTAATATATATTAAGTTATTTTCAGTTCAGGAGTAAAATAGTGGCATTACATATGTATTATAGCCAATGTTTCGCTTATATTTGTAGACATATTCAAAGCTATATCAGTACAGAATTAATTTCAATAATATTAGCAAAAGAAGTTACATTGTATATATAGATTTTTTTTTTCGTCGTAGGATATGGAAAAATCTGCTCATCAGATCCCTTAGCAAGACGTCTTGCTTAGGGTATGTGGGGTTGGGGGTCCCGACCCACTAAAAAACCACATCCTATTTCCTGGCAATACCCGACACGGAAACCGTTTGCACATTACTTCGTGCCGGTGCCTCGGTCCTTTTGAGTAGGATTCACCTTCTTGTCCCCATTCGTTCAATCATTGCCCTTGCCTCACACCACTTTCGTTCTTCTTATGATAGAGAACCGCCTCTACAATGTTTGCAGCTTTTGACCAAATAAAGGTATATATAGATAAACTTTATTACTTTGGTATTTTGATATTGTAAACAAAAGTACACATTCACAGTTATATCAGTTTAAACATAAAAGAAATACATGTATTTGTACAATTTTTTTCAACTAGAAAATTACTATGTTTGATGATTTATATTCAACTCCCTGTGACAGCTGGAATTAAGTTTATATTGGTTAAACACAAAAATATTTAAAAAATGATTTCACTCTACATAAGTATAATATTAGATCAAAAAAAAATATGCTTTAGCCCATCAATCCATTAACTATTACTATAACATTAATCTAGACGGTACAACGATTATAGATTATGAACACAATAAATACAAGAGGCTCAAAAAAGAAATAATTGTAGGGTAAAAATCTAATGAAATGGTCTCCACATATAAAAATTTATAGTATAAACAACGCTTTTCGAACAAGTAGTGTTCTTCCTCAGGCATTAACAAAGGGTGAGTGTCTGTGGTAGAGAGTTAGAGTTAGAAAGAAATGATTGATATAAACGGATACTGATAACCTAAGTAAATTATATAGTTTATTGAATAGTAATTAAAACAACATTTTTGTAGCTTCAGTTTCTTTTTCGCTGTAGTTGTCAAGAGCTTTACCAAATTTTCCTGCGTTGTCAAGATTTGATGCAAAGTTTTCGTAAAAGCGTTGCAAAGAGCAGCAATGTGGCTAATTATAATACAACTATTAAGTTTGAGGAATCCCTAACAAAAAAAAATTCATTTTATTTTTAGATATTAATAATAGTAGTTGCTTATGTAACTCCAACTACAAAGAAAATGTATACTCGATTTTAATAAACATAAAAGAAAATAATTCTGCTCTTAAAGTTCTGCAAATAAGAAAACACCACGTTTACTATGCAACTATACAGTCTGTAAAAACATTTTTAGACAACTATTTGTTTACCATTTATATGTAGGGACTAAGAGTTTTGTACATACTTTTAAATAGAATTTTTTATTTGGTGCATACTAAATATTTTCTCTCACTCAATAACTTGCTTGATCCTTCTCATTATTCTCTATATATCATAGCGGTCTTAAGTTTAAGTTTGTTTCAGTATAAAGCTCTGTACTTTAGAAATGCATCTAGGCTAAGATAATATTAATTGAAGAGCAGTCATACAACTGAAAAAAATATACGTGAGATATTTTTGCTGTATTTTGACATCAAAACTTTTCTGGTAAAAAAATACTGAGTTACTTGAAATCATCTGAGAAGTAACTTAATATTTGTATGGTAGATAGGAGAATATTTTCTTCAAACCTTTTGAAATATTCGTTCACAAAATAATATTATTAGATGATAACGAAATACGAGTGATGATTTCTTAGAAAATATTAGATTATCACAGCAAAGTTTACCCGTGCTGGACTACTATGGAGATAGTAAAAGTCAAAAAGGACATAAAAGGTCCAATAACATCCTTCATGTCAAATTAAAGTGCCCTACTCAGCGAAAGGGACGCGATAAAATGTTTACTACTCCCTCAGGCAGTCGACCATCATTCCTCAGGAATTTAACCCTTTTTTCTGCCTGACCTATTTCATATCATCCTTCTTCTCATGTTACTTTATACATACATGCAATAATATAAATATATATATATAAATATGATAAAAGTATCAACCGTGGAATAGAAACAAAACTATAGTTTATCGGGACTCGGTCAGTTCTTCAGGTTTAAATTAAACTCTCATTGCCAACGTTTCGGTTTTTATTTAAAGCCTTTTTGATAGGCAGAAATATAAATTTTGAAACAGAAAAACTAAGTATTACATTATAAATTATTTTATAAAAGCGAAGAAATGTGGATTTTAACAACTGTAGTCTGAATGTTCATTCAGACAGCTAAATAGTCTGTCTTTAGTGTTTCATTCTTTACTGTTTTTCTATATACACTAAAGCGTAACTCTTTAGGTTACCTATGGATCAGGACATCTAAGAAGAGCAAATTACCACTTACTTCTTCTTCCATTGTGAATTTGATTGTCGGCACTAATGAATTCAATTTTATTAGGAAATCATCTTTATTTATAGAATTAGGACAGATGCAAAGTACATCGTCAACATGTCTATACTATTTAACATATCTAGGCAATATTGAGGTTTACATTATACTTTCAAACAACTCCATGTATAAATTGCTTAGGAGGGGGGATAAGCAGTTACTAATTGCAAGCCCAAATTTTTGTATACATAAATTTTTTTCAAACTGAAAATGACAATCTACCATACATAACGTAATTAACTCTATTATTGTGGTAGATGGAAGGGGAAGGGAATAATTAAGTAATTCCTCTTGGAGTAAGCTCAACAGATCAGTTACAGGTACATTGGTAAAAAGGGACTTCACATCGAAACTGATCAATCTATAATTTTTATTCATGTTGACGGTTTTTAATTTTCTAATTAAATCAACATTTTTTTTAATATGGCTGCCTGAAATTTTTCTAATTAATGGGCTTAAAACACTTTCTAACCATTTGGACAAGCCATATGATGCCGAACCAACTGAACTCACAATCAAACGTATAGTGTCTTTATGTGTCTTGATCAACCCGTACATATATGGCAAAGAAGGGAGAACTTATAAATTTAGTAATAAATTCTAGTTGATTTTTTAATATAGTTTTAATTTTTTTATTAAACGAACTATTGACCCTTTCCAAAGGATTAGACCTTAACTTTGTATACACATTTTCATCTTTTAACATATTCTCTATTTTATCGACGTAATCTTTTTTATTTAATATTACTGTTACTTTAGATTTATCGGCTTTAGTGATTTTTATGGCATTATCTTTTTTAAGCTTAGAATAAGCCTGGATAAAACATCTAAAAACACTAACAACAGCAGTTTTTTCTGAAAGACCGTATACCATTCCTTTTAAAATATTTAAATTATCGATATCTATATTATTAATTTTTCAGCTTTACAAAAACCCTTAGCCACCTGAACATAATTTAAATTATTACTTTTAGGAAGAAAATTTAAACTATATCCTAATGCTGCTACTGCATTATTATCTAATATTCTGTCTGATAAATTAAGAACTAATTTTCTATTTTGTATTTTTATTCCACGGGCTAATGTCAATTAAGCTCCGAAGTTTTTTATTATGTACTTTAGATAAAATTTTACATACCTTTCTAATTTGCCAATAAATATAATCAAATACTACTTTCCTCCAATCAGAAGGGATGAGCTGATTAAGATGACTTTTGTTAGGCACCGAATCACAAAAGGCTAATTTCATATCTCTTTCACATCTGAAGAAGAAAAATAACTGTTCGAAACACTGCCAGTTTTTATATTAAACTTTTTTCGTATAGAGACGTAATTTCTGAAATCCCTCAATATATAATTAATGACTTAACAGCAAATAACTCTTAAACCACTTTAGTATTAACTTAAATTATAATAAATATTCAACAACCAACGTTCCTTAAATTGTTACCTTTAAAACCTGACTTGATTCAAGCATATAATCTTTAATAATGTTATGCATGGGGTTGTAGAAGTGAAATTAAAAATAAAGTATAAAGTCCACAACTTGGCAAAAGAATACTGGACTACTTTGAACAAGTTAAATTAAATAAAACTTCATTTAGAAGTCTTACCTCTTCTCCCTTACGAGTTCAATTGACAAAATACAAGGAAAAGCTTTCTGGCGCATTTACAGGAATTTATAATGCAGATGTTATAAGCTAACATAACAGTAAAAATTATGTAAACTTCATTTTAATTTACATAACGTTCCAATTAAAACTGTAAAACTGTTTCTTTAAGCAATTTATCAGCCTATTGCTTTAAAATTACTCGATATTTTCTTTTTCGAGGAAAGGCAAAAATGTTTCTTTAATTTTACATTATACACAGAAATTAATTAAAAACTTTCAAACTTAAAGTAGCAATAGACTTAACTCAGCTTAAAGTAAACTTCCTCACTTTCCCTCTCACTCTCTCTCACTTTATAGTTAGTATCAACAACTTTTACTAAAAACAAAGTTAAAACCACCAACAACTTGTCAGTTTCAACGTATTTTAGTTACAATTCAAAACTTTCAACAACTTGTAAAATAAGGTGACCTCGGCAAAACTCTAAATTAGGATTGCATTATAGAAGCTAAAAAGGTATTAGTGGCTGCTTCATTTCGGTTGTACACAATCTGACCAGTGTTACAGTAGAAGTTATAGTCTAAATGAAAAGCTTCATATTATAAAACTTAAGATTAAAATAAAATATTCTTTAATTTTAATAAAATGATTTTTTCTTGATAATTTCAATAATCAAAAATGGATTAATGAATATATGTTCTAAAATGTTCGTCACTATATATGAATAAGAGTTTCATTTGTTTGGAATAGAGTAGAAATAAACATAAGTACCATAAATGCTTTATATCAGTGGTACAATCAATGTTAATTCCAATATAATAATGTGATATTCTATATATATAAAGGTGAATGTGTGTCTGTCTGTACTCGATACATTAGGAAACCTGTTTTGATATTAAGACGTGTGCCCAGCTTTTCAGCCATATTACGAATAATACATTAAGAAACCATATATCCAAACACCTTGAAAATTTGGGAAATTATTAGTTATAGTTATGGTTATAATTTATAATAATATTTATAGTTATAGTTATCCCTGGGAAGTTCATGGCGGCCGCAGGTAAGTTATTCTTTATGACAACCCTTATGCTAATATTTTTTCTTGGTTTGTTCAATTGGAATCATCCAGGTACCACAAACTTTATTATTATTTTCAGATTGATATTATAGTCAATTATTGTAATTTAATATGGGTTTGTTATTAACTTTATCAAAGCATTCGTTATTAGCAATATTTTACCACTTACTTTTTTTATCTAATTGGTCCAACTTCCTTTAAGCATTAAAGTAAGTTATGTGTTTAATAATGACTTACTAACTTTAAGTATCCTTTAAGTATGCATGATAGTATTACAAATATTAATGATAGTATTTGAACCATAAATCAAATCTTTTGGCTAATGTATAGTTAAAGTCTTATTTTAAAGTTTAATGGATGTAAGGCTTGCTTATTTATTTTTGATTGAGTAATTTTTTTGTTTAAAATATTTAATTAATATTTTGCCTTTATGGTGGTAAATCTCTGGAGAAGGGAATTGGAGGGACGACAGTCAACTGAAAAACTCTCTGGTTTGAAGACCAAAGAAATGTTGCCGTTAAGTAGAAAATGAAAAAAAAAAGAACCAAGGAGCCGGTTGAAAGAATTTTTTTTTTTAATATTTTTATTCTCAAATATACAACTACGCATATTTTGCATAACATGCATATATAGTAAGAGATTACACAATAACTTCGATGGACCTGAGTAAAGAATGAAACCCACTGGTTCAACTTTTCACTTTTTTTATGGTATATGATCGCAGTAGCAGATCCTTCGAAAAACTTCTTTTGAGTCGTCTTGGGTGATTCTGGGAAGGTGAGGAGGAAGCAAGGATTCGTAAAAATGGATTAATTTGCAAAGTTGTTGCGAAATGACTTATAACAATCAGAGGCTAAATTTTGAATGAATGGAATTTTTATGTTTTACAAAGGTTGTATTTTTTGACGTTATAAGAAATATTTGTGATAGTACGGAGGATTATAGATTGCAACAGCTGTATTCTACAGTAATAAGAATCAACGTTTTAAGTCAAGTCTTTTCAGTCGGGTCTGAGAATTCCAAGTTAGTATTTTGTCAATGATGATTCCTTAGTACCTGAAAACATCTGAAGTTGGAAGGAGAGTGCTATTCATAACGATATTGGGACATGATACTTTTTTTAACGTAAAACTTGGCTGAACACAAAAGAAAAGAAATTTAAAGAAGAAAAAGAGGATATATTTATATAAAAAGAAATTAATCGGTCGGTAGGATATTATATAAAATATAAATAAAATCAAGTTTATACAACACTAGTGTTTGGCCAGGACAATATGATATTAAACCATTTGGTTCAGCTCACAAATTTCTATATATCACAAAGCAGGTTTATTTCCTATATTAACAGTGCATTGATTACTAAGACAGGAATGCTTTGTCAGCTCAGCGTTGAATTGTTGTAGTATTGCTCTCCTATACTACTCTATTAGAGCTTCCACTGTCATCAATATAATGTTAATCTTGGATATGTCATACCATATGCTTGGCATGTAGGAACATGTGTGGTTGTATTAATCAACACATCAACAATTAATAATAAATCTTTGAGTCTTGATTGATCCTGATATTAGCTTTGAAGGTACATTGTAATGATAATGTGCTATTTGAAGTCTGTTTGAAGTGAAAAATAAAACATAAGCTCTTGAAAATTTATTTACTAAATCATAAGATTATGGATTTTTATAATCCTTTATTATTCTCCATTTAATTTTAATTTATCTTAGTTTTAAGGGTTCATAATGGCTAATGACTATTTAAAAAAATATTTTTTTACAGTGTAAGGCATAGTTAAAAATAATGTTAAAAACTCTTGAAGAGCTAATGAACAAAAATTGGCTTCATCTTATTCTCTAATTGTGGCCTTTAAGCCGATAAAAGCTTCAACGATTTGCCCTTAAGTAATATTGTGTTTTAAAGATTACTGTTCCCCTTAAGTATTACATTGATAAAAAAGGGGTTTCACCAGATAATGAAACCTAACAGCATTAGTTAAAAACCAATTAAAAAAAGGAACCTTGAGAGAGGGGAGGGAGTCCTTGACGCTGAAAGTAGATTTATTGGGATGGGAGAAAGTACTGGGATTGGAAATTTAATCGACTGGCTTCGTGATGCCTTTCTGTCAGTCAAGATTATCCAGCTGAATTTCCCATTTCAGATTGTGTCCGATAGATTGTGTCTGAGTTTAAGGAAGTGACGCATCCCAGACTTCTACATTATAATGGAATAAGCTGTTATTCGTATTGATGGAAAGGAGCAACTATTCCACACAGCTCTATACAAATATATTATAGTTTAGCATATCAGTAGACAACATCCTAAAAATAATTTGAAAACAGAAAATTTAATGAATTTATTTCTTTTATTAAAAGTAAATAGCCTGATAAAAATTGCTTTACGTTTCAATAATCAATATATTGAATTAGTTGATTATTTATTAAAACTGTTTCATAAATAAATTAAATTGTTTTGATTTCAATATTATATCTTTATTTTATTTAATTCTTGCTGACATGCAAGAAATATTTTAATTTACTGAAATATGTATATATCAACTAATTTACATAAAATAATCAAAAAAAATTATAAACAATAAATCTTTTATAAAACATAATGATACAAATGAGTTTTTCATTTGTCTTTATATAAAAAATACAAAGTTTTTGTCTGTCTGCTATAGATATAAAACTGAAAATATTTACATGCAGAGAAACATATGGAACTTATATAATTTTTTTCAGGGGAACTAACATTTGTTCAAAAATATATACACTTTAATTGACTATATATTTATATATGTACAACTCGGTGCCTGTGTATATTTATATGTTCTCTTACATACTCGTACTTATGAACTTAATGTTTCTCTTTTCATAGGTGGAAGAAGTTACAAGATATTTTATAACTGAAACTTATTTAAATTTCCTCCATAAAGTTGATGATGTAATTTTGATTTTGATGATAATCTCCTTTTCTATACCTTCGTTTTAGTTTTGAAAAAAAAATGTGTGAACATTTATAATAAGTTTTGTACAATATCTTTTTTTGTGTAATCTGAAAAAAAACTTAAGTATATTGGAACTTTTAGAACGTTTAAATTGTTATGTAAATTGTTAAATTATATGTAATTTTTTATTACAGTTTCAATTAAATTGTTTCCCAGGCTACGCCGGGTAGGATCTGCTGGTTTATATAATTGTGGTTTGTAAATCTGAAATTTAAGACATCTACTAGTCTTTATCTTCTCATCTTCTAGTGTAGTGTTTCTCAAAGTAGTCCGTACCAGCCCCCTTGAGGGCGTTAAGGGAGTGCAAAGGGGTTGTAGCCTTATATGGGGGCGTCACTCATACAGAAGCGGCATTGAACAAATTTTTCGTATTACTTTCTCTGTGACAAGGAGAACCCACACGGCAGTCTTACTTCGCCTGCGGCTGTCTGTGTTTTCCATCTTATTGGAAAACATGAACAGAATAATCGCCAAGTTTACAACATCAGTCAACAGGTAAGTTTCGTGAAGTACACGAAAATTGTATTATTTTTGAAGAATGATAGGTTTCTACAAAGTTAAGTCTATCTCTAGATATTACATTTTATCTATTATGTACTATTGAGAAACTGCTATGTAGGTATTCTAAAGAGCTGTCCATACAACAAACAATTGATACTGAACATTTTAGTTTATTTGACAAAACTTGTTTGTGAATATTCAATTTCTGTCCAAGAATTGAATTTGTAGTCTTTGTAGTATTACTCAATGACATCAGTATCATCCATGCCATTAAAAGTTCTGAATAAAAGTTAGTTTATCAAACAATATTCTGCACTATTAAAACTTATTTATATGTAATACAATTTGCAGTTTAATATATATTGTATATTATTCAATTAAACTTTTTGGGGACGGTTGCAAATCAAACTATGTCTTAAGAGGTCGATGGTCAAAGAAAGTTTGCGAAACACTCTTCTAGTTTTTTTGTAAGGACAAAGAACTGTACGTAATATGAACTATCATAATTGTCCTTTCCTGATGAATGTTTATTCTATATATTTTTGGAATTAATAACAAGTTTAGATAGTATTTCTGCAGTCGAATATATATATGCCACAAATATAACGAGGAACACCCCGTAAACCAAAAACTAAAATATATACCACAATATATTTAACCATAATTCTTTTGAACTTAATTCAAAGCTGTCTGAAACAGAAAAAAAAACTTGAAAGAAAAAAAATAAATCTGTAAATACTTATTTTGCATAAATGTTTAATTAAAATATTCTTTCGGTAAAACAAAAATAGTATTTAATAATATACTTAAAAATAAAACATTTTTTACGAAGAAAGAATATGAATAAGTATGACATAAAAATAGTGCAGACGAAAGTATTTGATTATAGAGTCCCAGTGGACTCCAATTCAGAACACTCAAATAAATCCGATTCAATTTATAGACCTTTAGAAATTCCTACAATGCTCCTTCCACATCCCAAAAAAAATACAACATATTTATGACTTGAGAATATACGAGTATGCAACAGATTCTTATACTTTTTTCAATATATTATAAGTGACGGTGGCCACCAACCGTCGCTTTGCAAGTGAGCTTAATGTCCCTGTCTCAACTCTCCTGATGACTGTTCAACCAAAAATTAGAGACAGGAAGTGTGTTTGGTCCTTTGTTCTATGTTTGTGATTTACGGTGAAATGTTTGTTTTTCTTCTGGATCCTTTTCCTGCTTACAATATATATAAACCAATTAAAAAGAAGATAGGACACAGATTGACACACGAATAACTCACTTCTACATTTCGACCATCGTCTTCATCAGGAGGTGAAAAGTCTCGTATATATATATATATATATATATATATATATTTTATTATTATTAAATAGCATGTCGGCTTCTGATTAATGATATTTTTAAGACATAAAATTTTATTGAGTTCTTTCATAAGTAGTCTTGCCTTCCTACAAGTATAAGTAATATCTTCCTATAAGTGAGTTACTTATAGGATGACAATATGCAGGAAGAGCATCTGTAAAAAATCATTAATGCATAAGCCGCAGTGCTATTTAATAATACTTGTTTAAAATAAGACTTATTGCCAGTTTAAATCATTATTATAGTTAATTTATTGTTATTAACAATAATTCAAGGAAAACGGCGAGCCATAAAAATCCAACTCAGTAATGTGGATTTTTACAATTATTTTCCAGCAGTCCAACCAAGATTAGTCAGGTGTACATGACTTCAACCACACTTTCTAATCCTCCAAAACGCACCTGATTCAAAGGCAATATCCTTCAAACATTCCCGTACAAATCCACCTTCTATATATAAACTGACTAACTCGCTATTATTCTCATTATTGTCTTGATGATGAATTGGTAACTAGACTATGATTTATCTTGACTAGTAATATTATATAACTAGAGATATTATACTAGTAACTAAATGCTTTATAGTTTTAATGAAGGAGTGAGGGAGAAATTCCGGATATTGGGAAAATTATGTAGGAAATAGATACAAGCCAAATATGGGGCGCTCTTTAACAATATATACATATGAATTAAAGATTCATATAAATGAAGAGTAAAGAAGACACTTACAAACTCATGTTTTTTGCAAAATCTCTGTCTTCAGGAGAAAAGAGAAAATGATGCCAAGTACGTTGTAGACTCGTCTGCAAGTAAGCATTTCTTGCACTATATATATATATATATATATATATATTAGAACTTTAAATTACATAAAGTACGACACAGAAAAAATAATGAAAAGCACACTTACTGAATTCTCAATATTTTGAACTCAGTAAGTGTGCTTTTTATTCCTTTTTCTGTGTCATGCTTTGTGTAATTTAAAGTTTTATACTCCATGTAGACCGTTTATTCAATTTAATATATATATATATATATATATATATATATATATATATATATATATATATATAATAGGGCAGCGAATACTATATGACGCTTCCCTAATACGTGATTTCCTGAAAAATATTTGTATAATATGTCATCTTGAATTCTTCAACAATTATATTACATTTTATTTTTTAACTTTGATGATAGAACTCACCTTTATATTGAATCAATATTACGATTTTATAACATAATTTTCTATTCTATTCTTTTATGAAAATTTGCTGCTAAATTTTTCAGTTATACTTAATATTCTAACGTTATGCTCTTTTAAGAATTCAAGACTTTTATAAAAACCTCGTTTCATACAAGCATTTTGTTGTTTCTACTAGTTATATTATATAGCTATTTATGTTTATTATGAGAAATAAAAATATTTACACAGTATTAGATACATCATATAATGACATAACCATTCTAAAAATTAATAAAAAGAAACTTTTTTTTTCTGAATCCACTATGATATTAAATTGTATGATGAAGATTTTACCTAATGAAAATCAATTTAAGCTTTTCTTTGAGTTTCAAGATTAGTTTGATTGATTATTGCTAATTTTGCAGAATAGTCAAAGAATCAATTACCTTGCTTTGAAGAAAGGTTTCCCATGTTATTTACCGTATTGTCTTTCCACTTATTGAATAGTGTCTTTATATAGCTATGCATAGACTTTTACAATTAAGTCCGGAAACTTTTCCTTTGCATTATCAGTACATTGACATGACGTATGTTAATAGTAATAATATAACATACTATTCTACTTCTTACTCATTGTTCAGAACCTGTTGTTTGAAACATTTCATAACTCTCTACATTTCTATGATAAGTGATATCAATAACTACAGAGTTGAAAACATTAGCATAATAATTAATATTCTTCGGAAACATACCATCACCACTTTGTTTTAATAAATATTGTTTTCTATTTGATTGACTTGCCAAACTACAAGATGCTTACTAATTTTATCTCAAGTCTTCATCATATATTCTTCTTTTAACGATTTCTAAGAAAAACTCATATCTGATGTCTCTTTTGCTCCAAATATATAGAACTTTGTATAATGTATCGACCATCTGATACAAAGACTAATATTTCAAAATTTTAAAAATTACGTCACAAGTCAAAATTTTATCTCAAGTCTTCATCATATATTCTCCTTTTAACGATTTCTTGTAAAAACTCATATCTGCTGTCTGTTTTTGCTCCAAATATATAGAACTTTTTATAATGTATCGACCATCTGATAGAATAAGATAGTATTGCAAAAATTTAAAAATTACGTATCCACATAATAAAGAAGTTTAACATTCAAACTAACAATACTTTCAAACACTTAATGTTCTTCTTTAGGTTTACATCTAAAATATATAAATATCTGTGAGCTTAAAGAATGAATTATTTAAAATTGAACAGAATATATGAATGTTGAATTGCAGTGTTGAGGTTATTAGCAAGATAGTTAGTATGGAAATAGTCTTAATTTATCTTCAACCTTAATGAAACATACAACATACTGAAACATAAAGGCGTGGAGATGTAGCTTTTGAAATTCTCCAATATTACTAAATACCACACTACCATATAAGAGATGGCATAGGTAATGAAGAACAAGACCAAAATAAAAAAGTTTTTTTTCGTCTTCCAGGTCAAAATCAAACACTAAACCCTATTATTTAGGTGCAATTATGCATGATGAAAAAAAAACACTTTTTTTGCGAAAATGTGTTTTTGGGCAATATTTTTTTCCCTAAACTGCACTTGGTTTGAAAATTTGACACTATCTTTGAAAGTACAAAGGTAATAACTGAAAAAATCTCCAGATATTTAATACAACTGATAATATTCGATTTTACATAAAATGTAAAAACTTTGAATTATAATTCAATCTGTAAGCTGGTCAGGACGATGTATGACATACCGTTTGATAGATCAACATAAAATTATACCTAAAAATAGAACTTTATGTGAGGAATGAGTTGTGATAATTCTTTTTTAAATTACGTTTACCAAAGTGGCGTTAGGGTATATTTTATGTTTTTTCTTGTAAAAAAGATATTCATTACATGACACTAGTAATTATGATTCAAAGTTGAGTGCTCAAACACTTTTGAAACTGTTTTGATTACATTAATTGTGTAAGTGTACCATTCTCTATTGATATAATAAAGAAGTGGTGCCATGTATTTGCTTGAAACAAATAATTACTGTGCCGAGTGTTTTAAATTTAACATTAGGATTTGCAACTATTTCAGAAGTCTACATTTCAAATGAGCCCCACTTGACCTGGCAAGCTCGCCTGTATTATTTCCCTCTTCAACGTCCATCTCATTACCATTCTAGTCATCTGTTCTCCTTCAATTCCGTCCTTTAGAATATATCTCATAGCAATATTATTTTTCAACACCTTTTTTTAAAATTACAAACACACACACCCACACACATACATTTATATATATATATATATACACACTTTTTCGTTGGAAACACGATCCAAAACGGACAAAAATAGTTCAATATAGACAAAGAAACATAGAAAAATCAAAAAACACACTTACAGTCTCTCATTTTTGGTTTGAACCGTCTTCAGGAGAGATAAGAGAGGGAAACCAAGCGCACTGTGAACGTGCGCGCATGCGGCAACACAGTTGGTCTCCAACCGTCTCTGAACCAGTGCGCTTGGTTTCCCTCTCTTATCTCTCCTGAAGACGGTTCAAACCAAAAATTAGAAACTGTAAGTGTGTTCTTTTGATTTCTCTATGTTTCTTTGTCTATATTGAACTATATATATATATATATATATATATATATATATATATATATATTTATATTTAAATAAAAACCGAAACGTTGGCAATGAGAGTTTAATTTGAACCTGAAGAACTGATCAATTCCTGATACACTTCAGTTTTATATATATATATAAACGTAGAAGTACTTCTTCTTCGTTCTCCTGAGGACGACCTTCATTACGGTCGAAATATTGAGAAGTGGGTCTTTGTTATGTTTCTGTCTATGTGTCACAGTTTATTTTAAGTGTAATCTGTCCTGCCGGACCTTTTTTCGTTGATCATGGTATATATATATATATATATACCTTAAAAACTTTGAGAAAAACGAACGAAAAACAGAAAATAGGACACACATTTGAATGTGTGTTTTGAGCCTTTTAACGGTCATCCTTAGGAAAGGAAATTGAGCGGCGAGAAGACGAAATCGAACTCAGTTGAAGTTTGCTTTCGTCTTCTCACCTCTCAAATTCCTTTCCTGAGGACATCCGTAAAAAGAGTCGAAATATAAAATGTGAGTCCTAGTTTTTTCTTTCGATGACGAATCCATCAAAATATGGTACTGAGCATCTGTGATATATTTTTTATGTGTTATATATATATATCTAACACCAAATTTGCAAAAATAGAACACGTTAACTAGATCACAATATTCTAGATTTATTATATTTTGATTGTCTCGCATCAGGCTGAAAGGTTTAGTAGTGTAACTAATTTATAGTGAGAGAGGATAAAGGTAATAAAAAAGATATGAAGTGAGATAAATAAGGTAATAAAAAAACATAAATAATAAATAAAACACTTTCAATAACTGTAAGTAAAAAAAGAGTTATACTCGAGTTATAAATGAAAAATGACTAAGTAAAGAAAGCTCTTTAAAAAGAATAAATAATAAATAACTTGAATGATTAAAGTTAAGCCTTGGAGCAGTCCTGCCTCCCAGGAGTCTCATAAGTGCTTTTTCTTGATTCCAATATCAACGTCACTTAAAACCATCAGAAGATGCACTTAACAGTATATTGGGAGGTTGATTTACTCATGGGCTAAACTTAAATCAGTAATTGTTTTTTTATATATAATATATATAAATGTGTATATATATATCTAATCTATATATTAAATTTATAAATAAAAGTAACTGGAATGGTAGAATTGATAAGTTGGTATGACAAGTATGATTTCTCCCATTACAATATAGTTGTTTATTTGTTTAGAACTAAAGAGATCAACATTTACTTACCTCAGAAATCTGTTCTACTTTCAAACTGTTCTCAAACAGATCAAGTCTACATAAGTTGGGATTTTGACTCTGATGAAGCTTACTTCTTACAGTTAAAATATAATAGTTTTTTACTCATTTCTTATTGTGGTTTAGATAATGATATATATGGAAATACGATCTATATATAATAATCGAAAATACAATACGCAAGGGATATAGTTCAATGAACAAAACGAAGCATAAAGAAATTAAAAGCAAATACTTACAGTCTCTAATTTTCGGTTTGAATCGTCTTCAGGAAGGATAAGAGAGAGATACCAAGCGCACTTGATTAGATTCTGATCTAATTGTCTAATGGCAGATATATATATATATATATATATATATGAAGTTCAAACCCCAAGGGAAAAGAAAAACAAAAAAATAAATGATGACTTTGATGTCATAGAGTGAAAGGAATGACAGCATTTAATTCTGTTGTTTTCCTTCTTCCTTGTTGGTTGGACACCAATAAATATATATACTCACTAATATAATCAATGAACATACCACAATTGAGATCAAGCTGATATTTTTCCAAAAACCTGTTTTTAGACTATATTTTTTTTCTCCTAATCTTTTAATTCTGGTATCTTAAAATTTTGGCATTATCTTGGAAGCTACAATTAAAATAAAATAAAAATATTGTCAGATTTTTAAAACAACAGGAAATATTTTTTTTTCAACAAAACGTAAATATGTTGACCTATAATTCAATCTGAAAGATTTTGAGAGCGATAAAAACCATAGAATTTAACAGATCAAAATGAAACTATATATAAAAATAGAACATTATGTGATGGATGATTTGAAATATTTTTTTCAAAATTACATTCACCAAAGTACTCTTAGAGTACATTTCATATTCTCAGAAATTGGTTTTTTGATGCTAAACGGTTCATTAAAAATATCATGAGAATTTTTCAAGACATTGGACAATAAAGAAACAACTTATAAAAAAAATTCACTTAATTTTAATTACAGCAAAGAGCAATAAAGCTATAAAAACTGATTGTCTATCCTAGACTAACGGATCACCCGCTATACTTGTCAAATTTATTGATATATATTTTACAGTGTTTTGATGGACCTAGAAATTTTTGAATGAATCCAGTGAAATAACATTGCTGTTTAGAAGTATAATAGAAAAAATTAAATACTTTATTGACTTATATGAGATATAAGAGGAATAATATTTTTACATGTAAATAATCACCCCCCAGTAGACATCAATTTCCGTTGCTTTCCATGGAGTGATGTATTTGTCTCACAAAATTCTCTAATCAATCTATATATTGCACCCTTTTTAAATATATTCCCTCCCGAATACACTAGAATATAAAAAAAAATTACCAAATATATTCTTGGGACTATAAGAGTGTAAATACGTTGAAATATTTGAAATAAAATTTATCTTGACTACTGTATTTTACTTGTTGTAATGTTAATATAAATTATTTTAAACCAATTTTTAATTGAACAATTAAATTAAATCATTTCTGAAAGTAAATGAAAAAAAAAATTATATCTTAAAATTTAAATACATTTATATTTTTTATTTGTTATTGCTGTAAATATATAAAATTTATTTTCGATCAATGGCACTATCAATATATAAAAACTTCGAAGTTTAGTGTAAGTAAATACTTGTACTAATCATCTTGATAAGTATCTCTAATCATCTTGATAAGTATCTCTAATCATCTTGATAAGTATCTCTAATCATCTTGATAAGTATCTTTCTTCTTACTTCATTTTACTGAAATTGGATCATTACATGAAAGGAAAACTCAAAATATCATATGCTTTTGAATGAAACAGCAGAAGAATGTTTAATATAATTGCTACTTAAAGTACTATGAGATATTTATTGGCTCTTATAATAAAGTAAGACGAAATTTTTAAGATATAGTGGGGGTAACATACCCATTAGAATGAATGTTGACTAACTTTTGGACCCTGGAGTAATACCTCAATGCAGGTCGTAACGTGTCAGTCTTGTTCGTGCTTCGCCAGACTAACCACATCAAAATTACGTCTCAACAAGCTAAGGTATGCCTATTTACTCATAAATTATGCATGTACTGTGATAATATTTTTCATCATTTTCTTTATATATACATTAATGAACATTAATGCATAATTTAATACAATTACCTGTATTAAAAGTTAAATGGAAGTTACTTTACTTCTATTTGATAGAATTAATATCAAATATATGTATCCAAAGATTGTGGACACGCTATGGTCCAAAAATTTTGATGGATTAAATTGATATTTTACCCAAAAAATATATTTTACTATTATATGCATCAGTGGTGAGATGTATAAAAAAACATCCATACGATAAACACACATTGAAAGGCTAATAAACAGCTTCTATTTCGACTATTATTTTATACCTAAATAGGACATTATATATTATATACCCAAGAAGTAAGCTATTATGTATACTTATAATAAATTTGAGTGTAGGTCACTCCAATTTTTTTTTATTTGTTCTATGTATAAGACTAAAATATTAAAGCAATTAGTATACGTCGTTTTATGCATTAATAATACATTTTATTTAATTAAATGATGAATAATATTTTAATAATAATAAATATTTAGGAAAAAGTAAAACTGGAAAGAAATATGGCGTCTATTAAGCAGAACCCGTGTAGGTTCAAAAGGAAGCACTTAGCTTACTTCCACATTTGCTGCATTAAGCGTTCTATCCGGAAACACTCCCACTAGCATCTCTTGAAAATATTACTTTCTTTAAAAGTATTCAATATTTTTAACTTGTACTATATCAGACATTTTTTATATAAATAGTCTTTGAAATTTGAAGATAATAAAAAAAAATACTATAATTGTTAGATAATAATCGATTCTAAACTATTGTGTATAATTTTTTCAAATACATATGTATATGTCAATCTCTTAAAAACAAAAAAAAAAGAAATTAAAAAATAGAGTGAATATCAAATATTTACTGCTTATTTTTATTTAAAATAATTCTATTATGAATATGTCTATTTTGAAACTTCACTGAGAAACAAGAACAATATTACAACACATATATTCTGTATTACACTTATAGGACCGTCCTCAAAACAGGTCAATAATAAATAATGGCCTACAGTTTAGTAAATTGCAAATTACTTGAATTATAAAGTAAATTAGTTCTTATATTCTTTATATGTAGCTAGTTTCAATATTTAAATCGTCAATTTGCTGTCTTCGTAATACTCAATCTGACTATGTCAGATTGCTTTAGTTACTTTGTCAGACCACTTGTCACGGTTGAAAGTTTGCAGTCTTCGTCATACTTAATCTGACAATGTCAGATTGCTTTAGTTACTTTGTCACGGTTGAAAGATCTTAATCTTTTTTCTGATTTTTTACTGGGGTTTAGATGTTAATTTTTACTTCATGTGCTTATTGTGAAATATTTTTACTTTTATATATTTGACCCCTTAAAGTGCTGAAGTTCTGAAAGTTCTGAATACAAATCTAGTCTAAATTTGTTGCGTTCCTTTTATTTTTTTATTTCCATTTTTTATGTATTTCCTTTTTTATTCACATTTTTTATTTAAAGTGATTTAAAAAAATCCATGCATTTTTTTAATTTGGTGTTTCATTGATTTATTTAAAACTTATAATTGTAATTTACGTTCCAAGTTAGTTTACGATTGGTCTAAAAATGCTGATATTTTTGAGACATTTCGTATACATTATTCCAGTAGTTGAGGTGACTTATGCTAACTGGCTATTTCCAGTTTCATTCTTACCACAAGACTACTCGTAGACATCCATTTGAAGACATAACAGATATGTTGGTCATGATACGTTACCAGTAATTGATAAATACATGGGCTACAATAAATTGGAGAAGCGTAAAATTACGAACTATTTTTGTGATTGTAAAGAAAACAACTAAGTCTATAAGTTTTTAACCCTGGGTAATAGCTCGACATAAACTGCTCTACTTAAATTAAAGTTTGTTTTTATTGATATTAGCTAGGATGTTCACAGACATGATTAAGTTGGTGAAAGCCTTCTGAAATCCTTAGTTTAACTAGGTCTGTCAATGAGTTCGACATCCTTTTTTTAATACATATTTTTCTTTTACTCATTCACTGCCTTTTTTTTAATATTTTATTTTTATTTATTAATACTAGTCTTTCTTTATAATGATTTTTTTTATTATGTTACTATTAGACATTTTTTGGCATATTTTCTATCTTCAAATTTCTCTTGAGATATAAATCAAAAAATCGTTTATAGATGCTTGTCAACATTTATTTTCAAGTTGGTAGTTCTCTTGTATTCCAGCAAAATAAGAATATAGAGGGTAATTTATTACAGAATCAGAGAGCATAAATAATCAAATAATATTGGAACTGAAAAGAATAAAGAACAAAAATTTACAAGGAGATATTTCTTCAAGTCAGGAGGAAGTAAGGGAAGGAAAATAGGAAACAAGTTTACAGTTGTGTTTTAAAGGAATATGAAAAAGCTAGTAAAAACATTTATGTGATGCTAGCAAACAGTGTTTCTTGAACTTCTGAATCTTCCCTATGTTGCTTTTATTTCCTTAAAATATACCGCTCCTCATTTAGTTTTTTAATCATATTTTTCCTCATTAAAATATGATTTTATTTATTTCTTTTTCTATTGTATAAACAAACTACTAGCTACATTGATCATTCACCTACTCTACAACATGAATGTCTAAACGTCTTTTTTTTTAATGTAATTTCAGTGTTAAAAAGAAATATTCAACAATAGTATGCTATTTATATGCCATTTTAAAAAAAAATAATTTTCAGTATTTTGCACGCTTTTCTTATATATTATGATCATAAGAAATCAATCCTTATGATTTCTTTTGGTATATTTACAATTGCCTTCAGCAACAGAAATATAAAAAAACATAACTGTAGCAAAACCTAAGATTGGTATGAAGCTTTTAAATACATGTTTACCTGAAAGATTATTACCAGCATTCACAAACATATATATATAAAATATAACAGTTGGGTTTTTGACTCTCACGAAGACCGCTTGTTACGGTTGAAAGATCTTACTCTTGTTTTCCCATTTTTTATTGTGGTTTGATCATTGATATATATATATATATATATATATATATATATATATATATATACTAAATCAAGTTTGCACATATAAAAATTGTTGAAAGTGATGCCTAGTGATGACCCCATTGTTATACCGTCAACATTGAGGGAACTTTATACCAAAACGTTGACGATACAGCGATGGGATCACCACTAGGCGTAACTTTCGCCAAAATAATTGACCATATTTTCCTGAAGTCATGTTCTCCATAAGATACTTAAAGTATGTAAATAGTTTGATCTCTTCTTCATCCGTATTTTGAAGAATAACAAATGAGATCCAGATTTACGAATTTTCTTGAACGTTTTAAAGAAAAGAAGAAATCATTTCGAGATATCTTGAAAAACTTATGACAAAAATGACTTCAGCAAAATATGGTCAATTAATCAACAAAATATGTTTAAATGAAGGACTGCTCAAAAATTTTACATATTTATGGTATATATTTAATTTATTAATACATAGTTATTTTATATAGGACTCTGTATGCTTTTTTTTTTCAAAAAAACATTCTCTTTCTATAACGTTCACATCATTTAAGAACTATATTTTTATTAAATATACATCTGGTTTCCTGATTTAGAAATCTTTAAAGTATAACAGCACTTTAAAGTACTGGTCAGAAACTAATCAATAACAAATAATATGACATTTTCTTATTTGAAAATAACTGATATATTTTCAAATACCTCAATTATATATACTGGTTATATATAACAATTTAAAAAAATATGCCTGAACTGTTTTCATTATAAATATTTGTAGTACATATCATTTTCTTGTCAAGGTTCTTCAGCTTCCTAGAACCTAGAAAAAATTTAAGTAAATATATAATATTTCATACCAAATTACAAAATAATTATATGTGAAATTAATTCACTAAATAGCATCAATACTGCATATCCAATTTTTTTTATTTTAAATTAATTTATTTCAAAAACAAATTCATTTTGGTGATTAATTCATAATATTTAAGCGGAGAAATGCTCAATTAGGATCAACACTCATTTAGTACATAAACTTGCTGACTTTGTTAATAATAAACTTTAGTACGTTTAATAAAATGGAACTTACTTCAAGGGAAAAATATGAAATAAGAAGTAATAAACTTGATGCGTAAAAATGAAAATCTGTTGGTTTATATAGCTGCTGCATTAAAAGATAATATCTCGTTTAAAAAGAATTGGTGCCTTTGGCACATAGAATTTATACTTTTAAAATTAAATGTAAAATACCTATCCTTTTAATTTTTTATTTCTATGAATCTAATTTTCAAATTAACTATTACGTTTCTGGTTTAATAATATAATATGATTACATTAAAATCTGTTTTTAGCTATATATTTGACTTTTTTTTTTCAGATTAAAGAAATAAAATATTTATTTGGATAAAAATGCAAAACTAAAGTAGTAATAAAGCGTGTGGTGATTGGTTATTGGTTATGTGGTGATTAGTATTTCCTAAGAATAATACCAGGACCATTGTTGAAATCTAATTAGAATTAAATACATGCATATTGTTAATACCACTGTGGTCATTTGATTTATATTAGAAATAGGTAAAAACGTCATACCTTGTAAGATGATCCTTACAAGGAGTTGGAGCACTTTCAGACGTTGTCCATGTTCGATCGGAACAAACCTGGTTCGTCCGAAAGCGCTCCAACTCCGTGATAATCTTACGATGATAATAAAACCGAAACGTTGGCAACGAGAGTTTAATTTTTTATCCTGGAAAATTGACCAAACCCCGATTAGAGAACACACCTATTCTATCAAACGGTCGATATATTATTGAATCTGTTATATATATATATATATATATATATATATATATATATATATATATACTAAATCAAGTTTGCACATATAAAAATTGTTGAAAGTGATGACCCCATTGTTATACCGTCAACATTGAGGGAACTTTATACAAAAAAGTTGACAGTACAGCGGTGGGATCACCACTAGGCGTCACTTTCAACAATATAATTGACCATATTTTGCGGAAGTCATGTTCTCCATAAGATACTTAAAGTATGTAAATAGTTTGATCTTTTCTTCATCCGTATTTTGAAGAATAACATATGATGGTTTTACCTATTTCTACTAATTAGAATTTTTTGAATATACAAACTTTCCTTAATAAGATATTTTTTCATGTGGTTACTACAATCTAATACATAATATTATAGAAAAAAAATTAAATATTTATAAATTAAAACCATATAATACTTTGCTATATTAGAGCTATAATAACCATTAAAAAAACAAATTTGGAGATTTTGGATGAGTAAAACGTTTTTCAACACTCTGAATCTATTATTTTGATATATTTGTATGTATTTAGATGCATAAATGAGATTTATGAGAATAGTTCATATCTAGTTTCTAGAGTTTATGAAAGTTGAATCGTTTTAATTTTAACAAGGATCAGTCATTGGAGTAACTAATGTTTCAATAAAACTATTCACGAAACTGAATAGTTTATTCAGTTTCCTTCCCAAAATGGCTTTAGGAAAATTGATGATTTTCAACCGCATGTTCTTCGTTGCTCTGAATTCTTTGCTATACCTGATCATGGGAACAACAACAAAATAACTATAGCCCATGCAACGGTGCATATATAGCGATTAAAAAATGTTCAAGTAATGGCATGATTAATTTTACTTTTTATATACACTGCAATTCGTAGTATTGACATGAAAATTTAGTATTAATTTTTGTAATATTTGGATGACTAAAGGATATATTTAATTTTGTTTTACGCCGTATAATGTTATTATACCATGGGCAGTTCATCTTTTTATTATTAGTGGAATCCTCTAAAAAATTGAAGAAAATTCTTTTTATTTGTAATACTATTTTTCAATAAGTATTGAAATCACCCTTTTCAAAGGATGCAATGTCTGATGCTATTAGGGATAATAAAAGGTTTCCGGACTATATTCTACAAAGCATCTTGCATTGTGTCTGGAAAAATGCCCATTATCCAATTGATATCACAAAAAAACTGATGCTTTAAATGCAATAATGGGTCGACCTTCAAAATTCAATCTGGATCCTCTATTATATGATAAACCAGTTCATTATTCAGAATGGTCACATCCTGCTAAAGCAAGTGTAAGTACAAACTATTTTTAGATTGTGAATTCGATACTGATGCGATATGGAATATTTACACTGACGGTAGTAGAGAAAACGATAATAGTATAATTGGCTGTGGAATAAGTAATATATAAAATAAATGGAGAAAATATTTGAAGATAAGTTCAAGCTTGGGCTACTGTTCAAATAATCATGCAGAATTAATGGCTATATGGAAAGCTCTGCTATGGTTGCAAAATAATAGTTTATATATTAACAGCAAGAGATTTATAATTCACACGGACAGCAGGACTTCTATAGATATGATCAACAATAGCAAGGTACATTATCCTCTAGTTGAGTTGAGTAGGAAAATATTAATTGACATGTTGGATATTGTGGATCTTCTCAATCCGATGGGTCAAAGCACATGCTGGCATTGAAGAGAATGAAAGAGCAGATGTGCTAGCGAAAATGACTTCAAGAGAGGAATCTCTACAGATTTCCTACAATCAGTTTCCAAAGTCATATGCAGAGAAGTTGGCAGAAATGGAATCGTTATGGGTGTGAGAAGAGGAGTGGATGGCAACTTCAAAAGCATCTCACACCAAGCAATATTTTCTTACAGTACTCAGCAGATTATCAAATAAACACCTTGATTTGAACAACTACCGATTAATGTTTCTAACCGGACATTGTAAATTTAAAAGTTACTTCAATCGATTTAAAATTGATGACTCAGCTTTATGCATCTGTGATAATCACAGTGTTCAAACCCCGGATTCACCTTCTCTTCCATTGTGCTCTCCTTAATAACAAGAGACACATTCTTCGGAAAACTACAATATTACAAGGGTTAAACTGGCTACCAAGCAAAATTGAACTGATAACAAATTTATTTCATAATTTTAACAAATTCTTTAATAAAATTCTTTAACAAATTTTAATAAAACAAAGGGGGCCAGGCTAGCTCAGTGGTTACGTGCTCGCCTCTGAACTGATAGGACCGGGGTTCAATCCTCACCTGGCCCTCGATTTATTCACGCGGGAGGTGAACAAATCTGAGCACTTCGTCCCTCGAAGAAGGACGTTGAACCGTCGGTCCCGAGCCTGTACGATGTCAGGTACTCGTTAAAGATCCCTACTCTAAATACATTTGAGTTAGGCCAAATTTAGGACTCCCACTGTAGAATCAATCTTCATTGTGTGGTATCACAAAGGGCCAATGCTTGGCCTACGTGTGTTCCCTTGTGGGACTGCCACTGCAACCTAACTTAACCTAAATAACATAGATTTCATATAACATAGTATGAAACTTCACAGCTCCTCCCCCCCCCTCCCCCATAACACCCTCTATTCTTGTCTATCTTATTCTCTGTGACCGGGCGCGCATGCGGCAACACTGTTGGTCTCCAACCGTCTCTGAACCAGTGCGCATGGTTTCCCTCTCTTATCTCTCCTGAAGACGGTTCAAACCAAAAATTAGAGACTGTAAGTGTGTTCTTTTGATTTCTCTATGTTTCGTTGTCTATATTGAACTATATTTGTCCGTTTTGGATCGTATTTCCAACGAAAAAGTATATATATATATATATATATATATATATATTTAATACCATTATTATAATATATATATATATATATATATATATATATATATATATATATATATATATATAGATATATATAATTAGAATGCTTCTTTCATGTTTACTAAACATATGTGTGCTATTACTTATCATTTAGAAGAATACAAGAGTTTCATTGGAAAAAGTTTTCCTTTAGAAAATGAAAGGAAAATATTTGTCAAAGAAGACAGAAGGCTTCTTAAGAGAGTCATTGTTGCCTGCTCTTCTTCAAATAGAGACAGCTGAACAAATAACACAGGACTTTCCATTCCCGCCTAGTTTTAGTTGTAGAGTCTGGCTTCAGTATAAATAGTCGTCAAATCCTATAGAAAACCCCAGCTATAAATACAGAAATCATGTGTTCCTTCTCACTATAGAAATGAACAATGGATCCAATTTAAAAGGGTCTTATTTTATTTATAAGTTTCCATGTCAAATATTGACAAATTGTTTTATAAAAAAGCTTTAATATATATTTAAAAGAATGTGTTAAACATTTTTTACTTTTTTTTTGACTACGTTTACAGGTTCTACTTCCTTTGTGAATGCAGGTGAATAACTAAACAAGCACCATTCATAATGTTTTGACTAGCATTATACGAGTGGTTTCAAATTGAGCCACGCCTATAACTATTACTGCTATAAGTATTAAAAAATTTATAATCAGTGTTAGATTATATCTTTTTTGCGTAATCTATAATTTTAATTCTGTAATAATTTCGTTTATCTCAAAAAAGTTAAGTGTAACGGAACTATAGAAAATTTAAATTGTTTTTGTTTCATGTAATTTATTATTAGAGTTAGAATTGAATTGTTTCCCGGGTAAAGCCGGATAGACCAGCTAGTTATATATAAAATATTTATATTTTATATTCATATAAAATAAAGAAATATATAAAATAAATAAAAATAAATAATAATATAAATATAAAATAATATATCAGGTTTATGTTATAGACAAACCTGATATATTATATCGTTTATAATATATCGTTATTATGATATATTGTCGTTTATTATATTATATTATTATTCTTGTTTAGGTGATTGTTTTTTGTTTTCCCGGTTCAATAACAACTTTCAAAGTCAAAATATTTAAATCCAAATAATTTATAAATGGATAACTATAGGGAAAGTTCTAAATATGAAATCTCTAAGAAATTATTTGTTTGTTTTCTATCACCCACACTTATAAGGCTTTTACCTTTTAGTGCTGTTCTAGGGGTGAAAATTGTGACTCATTTATTATTTGGCACCCATTGTATTAATGGGCGAGTCACATTGCCTGTTGATTCTACATTGGGAGTTTTAAATTTTATCTAACACAAGTGTATTTTGAGTAGGGATTTTCGAGTACCTGACATCGTAAAGGCTCTTGAACGACGGTTCAACGGCCTCTCCGATAGACGACTTGCTGAAATTTATTCGGCTTACACGTAAACAAATCGAGAATCAGGTGAGTGTTGAACCCCAAATCTATCAGTTCAGAGGCGAGTACATTAACCACTGAGCTAATCTGGCCCTTAAAAAAAGGGGACTGAGAATCGTAATTACTTACGATTTTGTCCCAAAGTAGTTTTATATTTCATGTCATCTAATCCCTGAAAACCTTCAATAAATATTATTATCTTGTTTCATACTCTATTTGTAACGTTTGTAAATGTTATGTTTCTTTTCATCAATTGAAAATTATGAAATTTGTGTGTGACGAAAACACTGTATATGGTTTAACTAGGAGAGAACATAAAATGTGGCTCACTCATAACTCCACGAGCTACTGAAAAACAAATATACCACACCTTCTGTCTATAGGGCAACAGCTATAAATCTACTGCAGCATTGAAAACTAACAAACAAACCCAATGGTCACTTTAGCTTTTGTCTACAATAATTTTAACTTTATAGAATTTGAAACATACGTCTAAAGATGTTGATGATGCTAAATAGTTTTTCTCAATAATATTTCAATTTAAAAATGCTTAAAAGCCCCAAGTTCACCAGCTTAACTAGGTTGACTTTTTTAGGAAGTTATCTGATATAATGAATACAACCAGAATCCTATACCAGGTATGCCGACGTAAAAAAAAAATAATGTAAAAAGGAGAAATAATAATAACAATTATTATAATATAACAGTATGCAATAGTAATATAATATATATTAGTAATTATTATTATTAACAATAATCAATTTCGACATATAATTCAAATTAGATTTTTTTTTCGCTTTATAATATTTTATGCTTTCTGTATTTTAGAGTAGTTCTGCTTAATTTTAAATGACTTTGCTTACATTCCAAATCCTACACGCCATATGTGCTTTTACCTTTTAGAGCTCTTCTAGGAATGGAGTATAAGCCTCATTTATTATTTAACACCCATTTTAGCATTCGGTGAGACACTTTACCGGATTGAATTAGAGTACATTGGGTGTACGCTGAATTTGGTCTAACTCAAGTGGATTTAGCGTAGGGATCTTTAACTAGTATCTGAAATTGTGCAGGATTGGGGACCGAACGATAAACGTCCTTTCGAAGGAAAGACGTGCTTAGATTTTTTTTGTTCACCACCCGTGTGAAGAAATGGGAGGCCAAAGTGAGGATCGAACAAGGTTATATAAGTCTCCAGAGACCAAGTGCAAGCTACTTGGTTAGCATTGCTCCATTTTAAATGAATTGGTTTCACTATAAATAATGTATTAAACAAAAACAAATATATATTTTACACAAAGTGAACAAATATTTCCTATGAATAGGTAGTTGTATTCATAAATTAAAAAAAAAAGGAATAATTTCTTTTTATCAACAGGGTATTGCGGCTTTCCCTTTACTAAAATGACTGCCAAACAACAAATAAACGAAATATTCCACCCCACTAACATTAAAATTGTAACATCATATGTGGATATTAACATAATGATTATTAATAAAATACTATAAACTATTATTAGTGATAATTTCACCATTTATTAACATAATGATTATTAATATTATTAATACTATAAACTATTATTAGCAATAATTTCACCATTTATTAACATAATGATTATTAATATTATTAATACTATAAACTATTATTAGTGATAATTTCACCATTTATTAACATAATGATTATTAATATTATTAATACTATAAACTATTATTAGTGATAATTTCACCATTTATTAACATAATGATTATTAATATTATTAATACTATAAACTATTATTAGTGATAATTTCACCAACGTAACAATTTGACATCTTATAAAACATCTCTAGATCTTAAAATGAAGAAGAAATAATACAAATTCTCTTGGTCAACATATCTACAACAGTGAGACAGGTGAATAATAAAATAACAAAAAATAGGACACTAAATTTTTAGATTTTTCAGATTTTTGAAAATTTGGGACATTAAATGCCTTACAGCGACTTGTATTACTAATTAAAGTTGTAGGTAATAGCACTTGCAATTGACTTTGAATTTTCTACCTCATTTGTTTTCAGATTATATTACACAAATTATTTTACTATCAACTGGTTATATACAACATTTTCCGGTTAATATAAAACAAACTAAGTTTATTAAAATAATCTAATTTAAATTTAAAACCATCCAACTTTATTATAATAAACATAATGTGAATCTATGTTCTAAAGTTCAATATTTGAACTTTACTTAAAAATAATCTAAGGTAAATTTGAACTAATAAAAGTTAAATTTCAAATAATACAAGTTTAATGTAAAATAGCTCAAAATCAATTTAAAATAATTACAGTCGACATTTTTCAAGTTTATTGATGGATAAATGAAATTTAAAATAATATGATTGAATGAAAAACTTTAAATAAATTGTTTCCTTCACTGTTGAACTGTTAGAACTGGTTGCTAAACTTAACTCATTATGAAAATAAGGAATAATTAATTAAATTAGTTGTTTATTTTAATTCTAACGTAGTGCAATCACTTATTATGTTGTATTTACTCATTGTATTCCCAGCAATGTATTGTATATTCCTGATTGTATACAAAATTTCATTTTGTGCTATATTTACTGTATACTATTGATAACTTTCTGGTGTTATCAGATTATTTATCATCTGGTATTTTTTTAGTTAATGCCTGAGGAATAACACTACTTAATTTCTAAAAAAAGACTTATGTGGAATCAACACTGAATTACCTTTTACCTGTCTCTTTTCTTGTTAAGCCGTATTTCTAATCTTCACTGTTACTGTTCTTAACAGAATATCTCTCTCTCTCTCTCTCTCTCTCACAAACCCACACACACACGCCCACACACACACACATACACACACACACACACACACACACACACACACACACACATACACTCTCTCACACACACACACACACACACACACACACATACACTCTCACACACACACACACACAACACACATAAAACTTTTTGAATTTTAGGGTAGTAGGAACATTACAAATACACACTCAATAAACACATACAAATATATCAATTACCATATCAAATATAAGGTAAAGAACATCAAAACATGCAAATTTGTTAAAATCTTAAATCAAATTATTTCCTGTACCGCATTAAATCAGATTAATATCACATTTAATTATTAACACTGTGTTCATTTTTGGATAGGGAATTCTGAAGTTCTTGTTTCAGATTAATTGTGAACTAATTTTAAAAGAAATATAATTTTTATACAATTAACTGTATAATCCTAAAGTCACACACAACAGAAGTACGGATGCACATAAAAACGCTCACATACACATAACACCATGACCTTGAACTATTTATCATTATAACACTGTATACTTGTACTATACACAAACTTTTATAGTATTACTTATACTATATACAGTAAATACAATGATTATCATCACATAAATGTAAAGGATGATCTTAAAATTTTATAATCTGATAAGAACTAGAATTTAACTTTTTTATTTAACTAATGGAGTTGGTTCGAACTTATTTTTAACCTTTCATGAATATATTTAAATATACATATACTTACTTAGTAAATATTACAAGGCAGAGTATGACAACTGAGTTGTTACTGTTTGTTAGATACGGTAGCCAAAGTCGTAATATAGGGCTTAATAAAGAGGAATTAGGGATGGAGACAGTAAGGACTTGAAGCACTCAGAACAAGAGACCCAAGTTCAAAATGCCTGTGCCTCCCTCAAGAGACAGGTCCGAGAAACCCTGTAAAAGGTCTTAATTACTTTCACAAGACAAAACACTTTCTCTCTGTTAAATGCTTCTGTTTTAGTCTATTTGCAAGTTTAAATACTTCTCTTCAAACGTAGAAGACGTTAGTTAACCCTTGTTATAAATAAAATGTTAATGTTATAAAAGATTGGAGAATATATATCTCTGTTTGATATCTCTGATAATATATAAACTTATATTTCTGATATTAACACCATTCCATTAATAATGCTTTTATTTCATTAACAACATTTTTACACAGTATTTTGGCTTATTTTAAATGATTTTAAATTTTAATATAAATGACTGAAGATTATATTAATGAAAACGTTATAAATCACTGTTTTGTAATCTGAAAAAATTATGTTGTACAAATACCTTAACAACACACAGTAACTTTATAATCTAACCACAGTAGCTTTATTAGCCGAACGTTGAATTGTAAAATCTAGTTCCAACCCAATACATAGCTGTTCATTATAAACAAAAAAAACAGTTATAACTGTCTATATTTATAAAATAATTTAATGATCTTGAGTATATCAGAAAGAAACGAGAGATGATTTAGCCTCGTTATCCCATATTGAATACAAGACTCTCGTTACATACTTGCGTAATTGTCTACAAATGACAAACATTTCTAAAAAAAATGGCAATTACAGTAAGAGTTATAGTATTTTGAAGTCCTTTAATTTACTAGTTTTAATATAAACTAGTGTATATATATGTCTATAAGGTAAAAATAATACTTGTACATATTATTATTACAAGTACTACAAAGTAATTGTATTATCATATTGTAAAAATCAGAATTATTGTTTGAAGCGTGTAATTACTTCATATAATAGAATGCAGAACATATTGCAATAAAATAAATAAAAAAAAATATTGAATCAACACTGAGGAAGAGGGTCCAGGGTGGCTTAGTGCTGGTAGTCCAGGGTTCTATCCCCACCTGGGCCTCGATTTATTTACGCGGAAGTTGGATTAATCTGAGTACGTCGTTTCTCGGAGAGTAAGTTATGCCGCCTGTTTTGAGCCTTTACAATGTCAGGTACCTGCTAAAGATCCCTACGCAAAATTTTAAAAGCGTAGAAAAAATAAATAGTTTTTTATTTTAACTATAAAATAAAGTTAAACTATGTTTCACTTGAGTTAGGAAAATTTAGAACCCCCAATATAGAATCTGTAGAATAACCAATCAAGCAAAAAACCGGTAAACTGCTGGCGTTATTTGCCGTTAGAGGATCGGATTAAAAAAAAAAAATAAAAAGAAAATAAAGCACTGAGCTACATTTTACCTCTGATTTTTTTCTTGTTATGTAGTCATTCTCACCATCTTTATCACTGTTCTTCACCAAAGCACACACACATACACATACACACATACACACACACAAACACACACACACACACACACACACACACACATCCATTCTTCATTTTCAAAGAGGATTCACTTAAATGGTATAATCAGGCCACATATTCCTCCAGTTTTCAGTAAAAATTGTAATTATTATTAAAATTACAGATATTTTCATAAATAAATTATATTTAATATTTGATTTTACAGTATAATACTTAAAAAAGAGCCTGAGAATGATTGAGTTTAGGAATATATTTACGAATATAAATTTAATCAACAGAATATTCTTTTTTAAATACTATTATTAACTTTATTTTTTTTTTTTAAAAAAAGTGAGTATCAGGTGTGCATGAAAGAAAAGTTGAAGTCTATTTTATTATGCAAAATTGCTGTTTCTTCTTCTTGAAAACAAAATATATGGTGTAAGGCTTAAGAAATGCCAGGCACTTATAGGATTAAATATTGAATGAATGTCACTGCAGGCAGAAGCTTTTAAAACTTGCCTGAGTGATGGCGAACGAGCCAATAACCTTAATGAAAATAAATCATGACATATTACTGTCATGCACCTGCAATAACAATACAATAACAACGATTCTTAATATTTTAAAAAAATATTATATTATATAGTTTTAATATATAAATGCTTTTTTAATTTACTAAAAAGTAATATTGAATATAACAAAATATAGATGTTTAACGGATATTCTAGTTATAAAGTTGTGATGAACTATGAAAAACTTGAAAATTTTCTATTTTTTGAAATATATATTATTTTTAGTTCTAGTTCCTGTATGTGAATATTTTTTTAGTGAAAATGAAACATTTGTTTCTATTCTATTAGTTGAAATGAAATTTGAAAAATACAGTCATTTTCCCCTACTTTTCGGTTCATTTATAGCGGCCTCAACACATCAAGGATGATTACAAAATATTCATGGAAAATGCATAATTTTGATAATTATGACGGGGAAGTTGCCCACACGCTAGTAACAGGCGTTATGTACATAACACACGTATGTACGTTATGTACATAAGGAACAAGTGCTTTATTATGCATATGTATATATCATACATTATGGATGCTATTTATAGTATTATTATGTTATTTATATCTATAGTATTATAGTGATAGCATAAGCACATATCTGATTTTATAGCAAGATTTCACATAAACACGTGAAATAACAATCACTGATCAAACCACAATATGAAATGAAAAAAAAAAAGACTGATCTTTCAACCTTTTTCGTCAGAGTCGAAAACCAAACTGATTCGTCAGTTGGGTTTTCGATTCTGACGAAGACCACTTGTTACAGTTGAAGGATCTTAGTTTTTTTTTTTTTTTTCATTTCATATTGTGGTTTGATCATATATGGTTTTATATACACTTGTTGATATTGTACATACACAAAAAATAAACTAATGTAAAAAATGAGGGGTGACACTACTTCGAGGTATTCCACTGATTGCAGCCTGTTCCGGTCACTAATAGCCGTGATAACAGAGGGATAACTGTATTTATTTTATTTTTACTAGAAAATCTGTTAAAAAGTTGATAGTAATACTTGCAAAAGAAGAAATTTATACCAATAAAGAAATTATTTGTTTTTAAATTTATTACAAATGTTATAATGTTGAAATATTCTCTTACTGGAACGCTGTTGTTGGCCTAATTCTTGTAAATTTTGCTTTGAAGATGAGAAACATTACATAAAATCTAGTTCAGGCAGCAAATTTCTCTGTCTTTTACAAAACAAAGAACTTTAAGAAAAAGGAATTTGTAATTAAATTTTCCTTTTACCAGATTAAGGTCCTATACATGATTTGAAACAAATTCCTGAAAACCTCTGTGTTACTTTGTAAATTTGTTTTTTCAGTTGGAATTTTCTTTTATATCCTTATAATTGTTCACCTAAACATACATTTTATTTGAATTATATTAATGTTTTCTTTTTATGAGGTATATATATATATATATATATATATATATATATATATATATATATATAACAAATTCAATAATATATCAACCGTTGGATGGAATAGGTGTCTAATGTAATCGGGATTCGGTCAATTTTCCAGGATGTAGGTCTATGAAAAAGGTTTTAAATAAAACCAAAACGTCGGCATTGAGAGTTTGATTTTGATCCTGGAAAATTGACCGAATCCCGATTACATTAGACACCTATATATATATATAAATGACCGCTTGTTGTAGATGAAACATCTTAGCCTTGTTTTCTCATTTCATTTTGTGGCTTGATCATTGATTGTTATTTTACGTGTTTTTGTAAAATTTTGTTATCGATATATATATATATATTAACATGTAAACGTCCAAACAAAATAATAAATGAGAAAAAAAAGATTGAAATCTTTAAAACTAAGAAGCAGTCTTCGTCAGACTCAAATTTTAACTCAATATATGTATGTATATATTTATATTTTAAAACCACATTTTTTTATATATTTATTTCTTATATCTGACATCGACCAGTTATTTTGGTGAAAATATCTTGATCATATATTTTTAATATCCTACTGTGGTTTAAACGTTGATTATTATTTCTCCTATCTATAAATATTAAACAACTTTATAGTTGCCTTTTATACTTTTCGTTTTCAGTGAAAAGATAAAAAAATATGATTTTTTTGCAATTATGATAGTCTATACTTAACAAAAACCAGAAGTAGACAAGTAATCTAATTAAAATGCCTTTAAAATTTCATACAAAATCGCATCTTAGAAGAAAAGTAGGTAAAGTAATTAAAAGTATGAGGTTTCTTGGCTTAAGAATCTCATTTTCAATGATATACTTCGCCACCTTCTCGCAAAGTGCTAATCCTGAAAACTTGTTTTCCCCTTGGAGTTGCCTCCATTCTGGTTAAGTAATAAAGGCTATGGTACACAGGGGACAAATGTTAGGATTGTCTTTCGTCAACTCAACCTTCTATTTTAATCTCCCTAAAGTATCTCAACAGATTTAATCTTCATCCTAGTTTTGCTGTAATCGGTCTTTACTGTAATAAAAACTAAACTTTTGCGATGAATGTAACAGTAACAATTCAATTAATATTTCTCACAATAAGTTTTCGTTTTTACATCTTAAGAATTTTTCATCTGGAACCCTAACAATCATGAAAGGAATATCTTGAAGGTGATACTATTTAACTAAAGAATCTCTACATCATTTTGCAGATGTATTGATGTACCTTTTTATCTCTGGGCTATTGAATAAGAAAGTTAATAATATATATGTATATAATAATACATTTGGCGAGTCACCACCCTGCCTTACACTTTACCTCCTGATGACGATGATCCTCAAAACATAGAAGTGAGTTATTCCTTTGTCTATCTGTGTGTTACCTTTGTTTTAATTCATTTTTATTTAAAAGTTCACAGGTCTGTTTCATTTAATTAATATATATATATATATATACAAAACTAAAGTTTATCGGGACTCGGTCAGTTCTTCAGGTTCAAATTAAACTTTCATTGCGAACGTTTTGGTCTTTATTTAAAACCTTTTTCATAGGCAAAAGAACCTGAAGAACTGACCGAGTCCCGATAAACTTTAGTTTTTAAGGGGTTATTGAGGATTTTGATCATAAAACATACAACTCCTGATGATCAGCCGACGTTTCGCCAAAAGTTGTTTGGCATTTTCAAGGCTAAAAAACAATTTATTAAACGACATAAGTAAAGCAAGATAAATACATCATTGGACACCATCCAACAGAAAACAAACGACACAAACAACAATTAAAGCACCCAGAGAACCACAAAAGTATCAGATACTTTTGTGGTTCTCTGGGTACTTTAATTGTTGTTTGTGTCGTTTGTTTTCTGTTGGATGGTGTCCAATGATGTATTTATCTTGCTTTACTTATGTCGTTTAATAAATTGTTTTTTAGCCTTGAAAATGCCAAACAACTTTTGGAGAAACGTCGGCTGATCATCAGGAGTTGTATGTTTTACGGCCGAAATCCTGAATAACCCCTCATGTGAATTTGAAATATCAGTGGTCGAGAAACTATATCAATATATATATATATATATATATATATATATATATATATATATATATGTCATTTTTTTTTTAGGGTTGAGGTCTAATATTAACATTATAAATTTATATAATGTAGTATATAATATAAATTTTATGTTAGCAGTATAAATTTATACTTGTGCCTATATAAAAGGTTTTAAATATTGTAATGTAATAGTTAGTTTTTCTGTTTCAAAATTTATACTTCTGCCTATGAAAAAGGTTTTAAATAAAAACCGAAACGTTGGCAATGAGAGTTTAATTTGAACCTGAAGAACTGACCGAGTCCCGATAAACTATAGTTTTGTATATATATATATATATATTTATATATATTGGTATATTTAGGAAGCAGTCCTTCATTTATGCAGGTTCGATTAAATATTACTCCATATTTACGATTAACTAGATTCCTTGTGTATTTTTCAAGGGACCAGAATAATCTTCTTGTGTCTTCATCAAAATTGTACAGAACATTTCCAATGGTTCCAATGTCATCAAATCTTCTATTTCCGCTAATTTCACTACTTTCACTATTGTCACTACTAGTACTATAACTACTACTACCACTATTACTACTACTACTACTACTACCATCAATACTATCGACATGTTTCGACTGCTTGTCAGTCAACTGGATAGTAAGGTTCTTTGCTGAGTTGTTCCTTGTTTATTGCAGTTATTTATCGTGTTTATCGTGTTATTTATTGCAGTTTTAGATCAGCTACGAGTGATATGATTGGCGGGTTTCGGTAATATATATATATATATATATATATATGCACTACTTTTCTTTTCTATCTAAGTTTGTCTAGCTTCAAATAATTCAACACCTTTAAGCCGACGTTTCGTCTATATTTGTTGAAATCTTCAGGGCTACAAATATAAAGGAAACTTTGGCTTAGTGGTGTTTTTTTGATGCTAGACCAAACTTTGATAAAAAAAAAGAAAAATAGTGTTCAATAAATGTGGTCGAGTAAGAAAAGATTTATGTATATTAATCCAAACAAACATGAATAAAATAAAACGATGTGTCTCACTTTCATTTTTTAAAGAATTTATTGAATCAATTGGTTTACTCGTTTTTAAGGATATATATGACAGTATTATTTTGCATATAATGTTGTTTTATTGGTGAAATGAAGAAGAAATGATGGATCATGTGAAAAAGCATTGCAGTATCATATAACAAGGAGTTAACTAGTGAAAATATCATTATATAATAATTATAATAAACATATTATAATTTGGTTTTATAACATTAAATAATAATATGAAACCAATAGTTATAAAAATGAGTAAATGAAAATCATTTTTTTACAGAAACTATTAGCTAAAGAAAAACAATCAGTACATGGTTATTTTAAAAGCATGAAGAATAATGCTGTTATCAGTGTAGGTCTATAAACAATATTGAAATACAAAATAAATATTTCTATATCACTCTCAAATTTTATTTTTAAAAAAATAATTTAGGCAAGAAATATCAATGTCAAACTGTATTAAATTAATGTCAAGGAGCGAAACATCTGACGGAAAAATATTGCTGTCATTTCATATAATAGATGTAGCGTTATTGGAGTGTGTGCCAATATGTTACGTCCTTTGCCTCCTTCTGTTACAGGTAGATCAATTCGAAACAAAAATGATTTCTTATATTTCTTCACAAAATGAATATTTAATACATCTATATAACAAAGTTCAATCTCTATAAAGTGTATGTGTGTGTGTGTGTGTGTGTGTGTTTGTTTGTGTATTGCATCAGGTACATATAAATCAGTAGATTATTCAGATTAAAAGATTTTTGGAAAAAATAATAGTAGGTGTTCCTTTTAAATATTATTTATAAATGTTTTATTTACATTATATTTCAACTTAATAAAACTATATTAATTTTTTTGTTAATAATATGGAACTTACAAAGTAATTTGGAATATAAAATTTCCTTAAAACTTTACATATAACCTATTTAAATGAAATTAGAATTTGATGCATTATACACTAAATTATGTGATAAAACTTAACTCCCAAACAGTTAAAAGGGAGGGATGTATGAGAAAATGAATGGCTCAGTTCAGTGAAATATCATATTAGATTATAATTTATCGGTACTGTTATTACCCAACCATAACAGTTTGCTGATATTACTGTTCATAATTTTAAATAAAATTGAATCAGTACCTTTGATAAATCAGAGGACAATTTTTAAAGATATTTTCTGAACCATGTTCATTTGGTTCAGATCTGAACATTTTTGCTTGTTTTTCATATATAATTAAACATAAGAGTCGTATATTGCAGAAATATCTGACATGCAACGGTAGTAAATTTGAAAAATAAATAAATTATCCTTTAGGTTTTACTATTAAATTAAGTGAGATATATTCCCAATTTATGTTCCTAAGTGATTATGTTCCTAATTTCATTTTGGAAGTTTTAGTTCGGTCGTTATTTAATTATTCGTATTTGTTTTTATCTATAATTTTTTTTAATAAAAATGTATTCTGCTTTATCACGATTACAGAGTTATCTTTGTCCATATAAATAAAAGATATAAATATAAATGAAAAAACTAAATTAGTATCATTCGATATAGTAATCTGTATACATCAATCCCTCTTCGGAAGTAAAATACGAAAATACGGATACTAATACGAAAAATAGGTAAACAAAATGGTTAGAATAAAAATATAGACGAAATAATAAACTAAACAACTACAACTTTAAAACAAAACTATTTTTAATTTAATAATGAGTTCTATTTAGCAAAAGATTGATTAGGAATGGGACACCCAACCTCTGCTATTCTATCAGAAATATTCTTACAAGAACTACTTACTTTACTACTTACAAGAAAAATTTAATGTAATCCATTATAGCAGATATGTGGATGACTCCTTCCTAATCATAAATAACCCTAACGAAGAGAATATAATAAAAATAAAAAATGATCTCAATTAGATAAATAATAAAATTAAATTCACTCACGAAATAGAATCAAACAAAATAAATTTTTTAGACCGAACTATTGAAAAAAACCGAAAAAACCTTAAATTTAAAATATATAGAATACCAACAGCGACCGATATAACCATACATAATTCTTCAATTCTTCCAAAGGAACAAAAAATTTCTGCCTTTCGGTATATGATAAATCTAATATCTAAATATGATATGTATATGATATCTAAATATGATAAATCGATTTTGGAATCAAAACAACTATAATAAGGAATTAAATATAATTAAAAAAATAGCAATGATAACGCTTATAATGCAAGCTTAATAGAAAAATACTAAAAAATAGAAAGAATAAAATTAATAACAAATACGAAAGCCTTGGCAATAATAAATACGCGCCTACATCATACCTAGGAAATATTAGTCAGAAAACAGCAAACTTAATAAAACGATACAACATAAAGGTAGGATTTAAAACTAATAATTCTATAAGTCAAATATTAACTTGTTCAACCGAAAATGTAATTAATAAATATGAAAAAAAGCGGAGTTTAGAAATTAAAATGTAATGATTGTAACCAAATATATATTGGACAGACGGAATGAAACCTAAAAATAAGATTTAAAGAACATCTTAAGGATTATTTAAATAATACAAATAAATCAAATTTTGCAAACCACCTGACTGAACACGGACATACACCTGACAGCTTAGAAAACACAATGGACTTACTACAGACAGGACAGAAAGGACTGAATCTTAACATAACTGAACAGATAGAAATATATAAACATAAAAATACGGGTACCTTAATAAATGAACAAATAAATTACCAATGCGATATTTTATATAAATCACTAATAAAAATAATAATACGACTGGACTAACAGGATGACGAAGTTAAAAAATATAAAAAATCCAAACTAGATAATAGCTAAAAACTAAAAATCGAAATAACTAAATAAAATCAAAATAATAATATCAGGATAGCAGAGGACTTGACAGATAACCAACCCCCTATATAACAGTTCAGTAGGTTTGTTGCGATCCTGAAGCGCTCCAACGACTCCATGATCATCTTACGGAGGTATGACGGTTTATATTATTTTATTTCTAATATAAATCATACTAACCTCAGTGGTATTAACAATATGCATTTATTTAACAACAATGTATCATAATTTTGAGGAATGGAGTTGACTCTTAGTCAACAATTTCATATATTATTTAAAAATTTCATAAAACAATATACGTATGCATATCATAAATAAATTACTTCAAATTATTAAAAGGATTATCAATAAATTTGAATATATGTTTATATAAAATAAATTCGTGTTTAGGGAAGTCCTGATTTAATTTTAGAGGATATCTATTCTAGGTAGATTTGGCAGTTAATTTTACCCATTTGTTTTAGGACAATCTGTACCCAATTATTCTTGTTTGTTTTACCATCGCTTTAAGTGAATAGAGGGCTAATAGTGCCTACCGTAAACAATGCATTTCACGAAACTCTCAGCAAACATAACTTGTTTCTGTCATTTCACCATTATGTGGATAAATAGATAAAGGAAGATTACAGATAAAATATAGCTTAAAAAGTTTAAATCTTTATGTAATATTATTTACACTAAAAGTAACTGCAGAGGAAACTTCAATATCTATGATAGTAACCGAACCTATAAACATAGTCATTTTAATACTATAAATTGCTTAATTTTGTTTTGGATTCCATTTAAGTTTATTAACAAGAAAATTAATTTTTTTTTTATAGAATGTTTAGAAGTTTTGTAAATGTTCTTTAATAGCATAAAATTGTGAAGGTAATAGACATTACCTTCACTTAATTGTGATAACATTTTGAATATTTCTTCAAAATTCATGCATACTAATTAATTACTTATAGACGTATATAAACTATACTTTTCGGGTATATTGTTAGTTAGAATGACAGATGTTGATCAGCATCGTATTATTATATAAATAATATGTTTTCATGAAATAAAATGGATCTATATAATAATAATATATAATTTTTAGTATGTAAAATGTATAACATATATGTTAATATAATATAACTATATATAAACATAGTTCTCTATGTTAATTATTTATCAATACTTTAAATACTATATTTTAATAATTTATAGAAATGTTTTATTGTCGAGTAAAAAGCTAATGAAACAGTTTCTATGAAAAATTTAATCCTATAAACAACGCGTTTCGAACACGTAGTGTTCTTCTTTAGGCAATAACTAAAAAATACAATTTCATCAGAGAGTTATCTATAGTACAAAGTAAATATAGCACAAAATAAAAATAATATAAAATAAAATAAGGAGAGAGTAAGAACCTAAGGGTGAGTATCTGTGGTACAACTGACTGGGAATAGGTTGGACGTGGGTGAGAGTACGGAGTATTCATCTGTTTCATATTGGAAGACAACTACATTTCTTTGTTGTTTTTTTTCCAAAGGTTAGACTGGGCCTTTAGATTTGCTCTAAGACTAAATGTAAGAAACATATTGAAAATCTAACACAGAGAATTATAACGGAATACAAACTACAAATATAAGAATAAAGAGAAAATAGAATTTTTTAACCACAGACACTCACCCTTAGGTTCGTACTCTCTTCCTTGTTTCATTTTTATTTTGTCCTATATTTACTTTGTACTATAGATAACTAACTCTCTGATGACATTGTATTTTGTAGTTAATACCTAAAAAAGAACACTACGTGTTTGAAACGCGTTGTTTGTGCGATTAAATTTTTATATGTGGAGACTATTTCATTACCTGTTTACGCTATTAAATGTTATATAATAATTCTCCAACATTAAGAATATTACATTACATTGAACTTTTTATTTAATTCTTTAGTTCATTTACGTGTTTTATGAAATTATATTAATTTACTAACTTAAATTATTTAATCCTTTTTTTTATATGTTTGAATTTAATCAAAGTATACAGACATGGGGAGTAAAGGTGGTTTTGTACTCGGATAACTAGTTTTATTAAGTTGTGAGACATTTCTGGTAAGTTATTTAAGTTTATGAGAAGCAGTTATGACTTTTGAACCATTATATTGAATATATGTGTGAATTGAAAGGCAGAGAAATCAAGGTAGGTTATAGAAGAGAATTTGTGGATGGAGAAGAAATTTAACTTGGTTTTTGTTGGTGAACCAAACTCAAAACAGCTTGTTTAAATTGGACTAAAACTTGTAGACGAATTTCGTTCCATCATTTACATTTCCTAACTGAACTCAACTTAATTAAGGGAATTGCTGTTATCCGTCAATATAATCAGTTTTATACGTTCTCAACGTGGATTGAATATTGTTAGAACCGCACAACCAGGCCTGCAATTGACACTTGCCAAGTAAATCACTATTAATTGTCTCCCTTGTTTTAGTAGTCAAATATCAAACTTCAAACTCATTTACTCTCAATTACATTCATTAAATTAATTATTGCTTTTCAGATAGCAAAATATGTATCAACATATTCCGTAAAATATACATATTATGTACAAACTAATACACATCAACTTTCAACGATTAACATTAAACATTTCATTAAAAAATAGTGTAAAATATTGTAAGAGACTGTATAATACTGTATGAACAAAAATAAAATATCTTGGTTCCTTTTGCAAAAAAAAACAACTTATTATAATCCAACTGTATATAATGTTCCGCTCTATTTTAGTATCCAACAAGGGTTTTTTTTGCGGATATAATTTATGTCGTTCGTGGAGCCGTTTAATTCAATTGGTCATATAAATATATTACTGGCTATTGGCATTACATGAATTTAAAGCCATGGTATCCCCTTTAATTAGCGCTGCAGGTTACAGATTCTGTGAGAAATCCCTCCTGACTGCATAGATCTCACTATCACTATCACTCACTATCACTCTACGAGCCTCGGAAGAAGCCCAAGAAACTTTCCAAAGGCACAAGAAACTGACCGCATCCCGATCTATCCTTTTTTAGTTGTATATCTGTCACACGGTCGAGAATTTATTAGTGTTTATATATATATATATATATATAAGATTGATTGTACACGACTGAATATTTTAGGTCTATGAGCTTCTTCTCCAACTTCTCAAGCTTGCGGAAAATTAATTTTGCGTTGTGAGAACAACACAATTTTCCGCAAGCATGAGAAGTTGGAAAAGAAGCTCATTGACCGAAAATATTCATTCGTATACAACCAATCATGTATAAAAGAAGAACTGCTACCCTTAGTACACTAATATATATATATATATATATATATATATATATATATATTGACAGCAATATATTGTTAAGCTTTTTTGTTGTTAATATCAGTTTAATTAATAGTTCTGCAATTAATAAAATATTTCAGTTGGTTTTGGGATGAAAATCAATGTTTGAGTTTGACTTACGTATTGTAACTTCATGAGTTATGAATAAAATTAATCACAAAATTGTAACTGTTCATAGAAATGTATTTATAAAAAAAATATCTTCAAACTGAATGTATTTTCATTCAGTAAGTATTTTTTTACAAATAAAGTAAAAGAAGTTGAAAAAATATAGAATATGAAGAGTGTCGTTCACAAAGCTCTGTGAGAGGAGAATTTGTTGATATAGCTGAAAAAGGCATCCCAAATCGTTCTTAGCTATGTTTTCCTAACGATACTGAAAAGTTTATGGGAAATATTTATTTAAGAGCAGTGGCCTTCTCGTTTCCAACATATTTTGCCAATTTTAACTCCACATTGATTTCTCTTTTGAATATAACTAAGGTTTATTTAAATCCTTTTATATACGGCTATAAAAAAAAATGATTATCAGGTAAAAAAAAACTGTAAAAAAAAACAGGTACTATCAGAAGCTTGTGACAGTTTTGGAAATAAATATATACAAGTTTTCTTCAAGTCTTAATGAATCATACAAATTATTTACAACTTTATGCAAGTTCTCTCTTTTTATTCCTGTCTTTTTACTTTTTTTTTTTTGTTTTGCAGCCAGCTATTTTTCAAAGTTACTGCTTTTACACACTACCTTGAAATACATTTATTACAAATAAATAAAGCTATGAATATTAGGAATGAATTCCCAATGCCCCTGACGTAAATGTCGTTTGATACATATTGGACGAAAGTTAACAACACTATTAAACCATACAGATAAACAGTATATTAATTTATTTATAAACTTTAATGCATTACATATTGCTAAAGTTAAACTTAACTAAAGTGCCACGATTTTTTAAATATATTTAAATAAAAAAAGGATTAAATTAGAATCCATTAATTTCCAACAATTGCTCTTAGTGCAATTTTATCAATTGACTGATTAAAACAGATTTTTAATAATATAATTAAAACCAGATTTAATTTTATTAAAACGAGATTACAGAATTTTTAGTAAAAGCTTATATTTTAATATATTTTAAAAACAAAAATTCCTTTATCACTGAAACTTATAAAATAAAAACATTTCAATATACATAGACCTGAATTGTTTTTCTATCAAAGTGAAAAATAAAAAAACGAACTTTTTACTTTTTAAATTATTTAGAATGCGGGTTAGTTTTTCAATTAATTTGAATTAAATTAACGTAAATATAGAAGATTTTAAATTCAGAACTTGAAAAGAATTTACATGACCTAAATAAGTTAAGAAACTGGTTTATATTGAAAAGAAGGTAAGACTAGCTTCACAAGTAACTGCCTTTCAGCCAATAACATCTAATTCACCCTTCATCTTGATATTTCCTTCCTTAAACCACATAAACACTAAAAATACTTCTTATTCTTATTGTCTGTTTATTTTAAACATCTGTTACGCTAAAGGCTTCCTAAATCGCAATATTAATCATATTTTTAGTCTTTTAACTAAATATAATTGTACTTAAAAGTAATTAAAATTTTAATGTGACCTGTCGTAAACCTCAATAACTGTAAAAGATTAGAGCTGTGCTGTATCAACTGGTTTAAAAGTGCCTGTTGTTTTAAATGCTTTTTTAAGGGTAATGAAATTACAATAATTACAATGTAAAGCTTTAATTATGTAAGGAAAAATAATTAAATTTTTATTTACAATTTTAAAAACTTGGATAGGATGTCATATGTTTTATAATTGTTAGCTATAACATCGAAAAAACGATTCAAACTTGGACATAAACAAGTTCAACATGAAAAAAAGAGTAACAAAGAAAGAAAGAAACACACTTACTAAATATTGGGAAATTTAATAAAGTACGTCTCCAAAAAAAAAAAAAAAAAAAAAAAAAAAGTGTTTGTTATAAAAACTAACAAGGCGTTTCGAATATTTAATGTTCTTCTTTTGGTTTACATTACAATTTTTGAAATTCCCCAATATGAGTAAATACCACACTATGACATATTGCACAAGTAATGAGCACTTACTAAATGAGGTTTTTGGATAATCTATCTTCAGGAGAAAAAAGAGTGTGAGACCAAGTATGCCAGAGACGCTATAGCGCGCTTTGTCTCTCTCTCTCTCTCTCTCTCTCTCTCTCTCTCTCTCCTCTCATTTGTAAATATTTAATATGTAATAAAAATTATTAATAGAAAGTCGTAATAAGGTCTTTTTATTATCCATCTTCAAATGGTTATTATATTATCTAATCTGGTTAGGCTTGTAAATAATGGTCCGTAAAAATTACATGGAACCTTATAATGTTTTATAACACTTTTTAAACAATGATCTATTGTCAAAGGAATACATTAGCGTTCTCTGGAGGAAATTGCTCTACAAGGGTCTCTTGATGACTGAAGGAACTGAGTATTAAGCAGGTTAAAGGAATGAGGGAAGTTCTATGTGTTTCACAACTTATTAGGGGAAAGACGAAGAGAAGGCTAGACAGGGTTTGAATTCTTAATGACGTTCTCATCTGCAACGGTTCCTGTAACCAGAGGCTAATCAATATACTGATTAATTAAGAAAAACGGCTCGTCTTCAGGACATTTCTGGTTGTTTCAATTAAATCAGACCAGTGAGAATCAATTATTGAATACAGTTAAACTTATTAATTACATCAGAAACGCTTAACTATATCATGACTTATACATATTTTAAGAAAATTTAAAAATAAAATCTTTAAAAATATAACTAAAATCAAGTAAAATATAAATAATTCTCAAATGTATACTTTAATTTTATTTATCCACTAAGCGTTTTATTGTGTGTCGAAATTATTGTTTTTCAGTAAAAATTTTGATATTTAATTTACAACGAAATTACCCTCTGTAAATTTTCACAAGCCCACTAAATTAGGAAAGTTTTTGCAAATTGATCTGTGTGTGGTATATGTGTATTTATGTATTTTTGAGGATGATGTATTGTATGTGTATATGTCATATATGTACATATATGTAAATATGAACTTATGAACCTCATTATGAATAAAGAAAAAAGATTAAGATCTTCCAATTGTAACAGTAGTCTTCGTCAGAGTCCAACTGATATTATGTATTATTCAGTATCAATATCACTTTAACTCTCATGAAAACAGCTTGTTATGGTTGAAAGATCTTGGTCCTTTTTTTTTCTCATTTCTTACTATGGTTTGCTTTAAGTTTTATTTCACATGTTAATAGTGAAATATTATAGTCATATACCTATCTGTATAATTCCAAAATATTTTCCTGGGATTTTTCAGGTCTAAGCATAAAACGTGTAAATAGGGGCAAAAGTTGTATGCTTGTAAGTAAAAAAAGAGAGATCCAAGAACGTGACCATGGTTCTTTGTTGTTAGTTTAAAAGTAAAAACTCTATGACTAATATAGCATTAAAGCAAACTGAAATGTTATAATTTGTGTATAAGTGCCTCAATCTGTAAGAGAGATCCAAGGAAATGACCATCGCTTTTTGATTGCATTGAGACGCACAATGTGGCTGCCTTCTGACAATGAATTTCAAAAATCTTCATATTTATAGAGCAATTGTGCATAAAGAATACAAACTGTTCTAAATGGAAAACAAAATAATTTCCTTTATTAGCCATGCTGTCCTCACCATGACACTTTTTAAGTCAGTATGAGAATATTATCGGTCGTTACCAAGCAGCGCTCACATAGAACTACTATTAACTAAATTGCTCAAAATAATTTTGTAAATTAAACAGCAACGTTTTATAACCGGATTAATACACAATTTTGGTAATACTGCCATAAAGATATCTTACTGTTCAATAGGTTCTTCATCAAAGAAATTTCTCAAAAACAAAATAGTGTTCCATGATTTCCACGACATTGAACAAGAATAAATCCTTTATTATTAAGACTATTTAAACATAATCAATATCGTTGTGATAATTTTTTGCTGCTTTTTTTAAAGAATAACTAAAAGTGTTCACTGGAAGTTCTTTGGAATACCGTATGCGATTGCTTCTATGGCGTACTGTTATAATCTGAACCATCTTTTTGTGAGGTTATGTGAACCTAAACGAAGGATTTGTTGTTGTATATCCACTATGAGTTTTTTGACACAAATGTGTATTTGAGTCAAAATTATGGTATGGAATTTATAATGAATTACCTTTATGAAACATCATAAAGATTAATATATTAGGTCCAGTTTTTGCAAATTTGTCTGTCTGTAGTGTGAGCGTGTGTGTGTGTGTGTGTGTCTGTGTCTGTGCATGTGTGTACATTAATAACCTGAATCAACACTGAGTGTTTATTAAACACTCAGTATTGCTTGAGTGTTTAATTCCAACGTGTTTATCTCCTTTTTGCAAATCAAAACTCATTTTATATTCCCTCCCCTCAGTAGTTTCAGTTGCTTTTTTTTTACCCGTGGTCTGTATTCTACAAAAATTTGTTTAACAAGAGCAAAAACTTTTAAAAAAAATTTCTATATTTATTACAAATTTGTTAAATTAAAGCAATAGATGGCGTAATGTGGTAACTGTACTATTTATGCCATGTTGTAAATTATACAGATATTACATATTACAAATAACATAAATATTACATGTTTGCAAATATACATGCAATTATTACGAATATTATATGATGCTTCATATATCTTGCATTTTATTAATAATGGACTGTTGGGAATGAAATCGGATAACTTTTTCTTAAATCTTACTGGCTTGAAAGTATTATGTTCAGTGCTAATTGATTGGCGTTTCTGACACATTTGACTGCAATTTCGACGCACTTAAGTAAGCGGAAGGCGTATTTTTTTTCATGAACATTTCTTCCCCAGATGAGTTATTCTTTGCCAGCGTGCCATATGAATCCAAATTACATATTGAATTTAACATTACAAAAATAAATTAAAATAACCTTTCCATCATTTTTTTTACCCAACTGTGTAAATTACATTGACTTTGCCCAAGATTTGTCAACATTTCTGAAAATCATTTGAGATCGTTCTCAATATGACATATGTTATCATTTCTGAACTGGTTTCAATCAATCAAACTTACTCGCTGCCTCTAGATTTTCCCCAATTCCAATTCACCCTCGTCAATAGAAGCAATTTTTCGCCCTTTCTTTGCATATAAATGTTCTATGTCACGCATGCTCAATACATAACATCTCATCAATATTTCCTAGTGGCATTCATGATTTGATATTTATTTTTTCGGGACCAATATTCCAACAGTGATAAATTTCTCATAAACTACTTTTAAATAACATTAAATTATAATATATATATATATAAATAAAGAAAAGGTTTTTTCTGTACATTGCTTAGGACTGACTCATTACAAATTTTCTTTACGTTTCATACATTAGAGAAACCGAATACACCCTTAGAAACATTTCTGTCAGTTTGTCTGTTTGTCCTCAAAATTTTGTTACAAGTAAACTCAGCCACCATAAGACATATCAAGTTGAAACTTTGACAGTAGATTTGTGTATGTCCGACTTAAAATATAGGTTCTAAATGTATTGAAAAGTCAGCGTAGAAGCGAAGTTATGAATTTTTAAAATGTGTTTTGCTGAGTTAACGAATATGATTAGTTTGAAAATATACAGGTATTGTTAGTTGATTTTATATTTATTTATGTGTATCAATATATTGCGTATTTGAAATCATTGAAAAGGTGTTTTCCAGAGTTGAATATGTACTATACTCGATATTCAAAATGAATAGCATTGTGAACGAGCAATACCATTGATTCGGAGCCACTATCAATTTCGTTCAAACGATGCCAAATTCCCGCCACAGTCTGTGTCGCAATGACGCTAACTAAGTCGCAGGAATAGAAGTGAGCAAGATCAAGTTTTCTCACATGGTCAACTGTAGTTTGCTTGCTCAAGAGTCACAGGTTCCAACTCATTGTTCTTCCATGAACCTGAATGACAGACAGCTAATGGAGTATATATAGAGGCATTTGCTTAACACCGTACTATTATTATTTTCTACTATTCTATAATTTCTAATGATATTTTAGTATACCAGGTATCATGGAATTTTTGATAGCAAAGACGGGTACGTTTGTTAGTTAACAGTCCATTAAGCATGCTTTCAATCTGTTGACTCGTAATAGTATTTTATTCAAAACAGTACCTCCTCTTTTATTAATGTTATGAAAATCATGCTACATTCTTTAGTGTTCAGATCGTTAAGCTAGTGACCACTGATGACCGTAGTTTGACCTTAAGAGCGTCTGAGGAGGCCCACATATAATTATTGGGGGCCCAATTAACTCCCGATTTAAATCAGAAGCGTTAACTTTGTGCTTTATTCCTTTTTTTTAATCTTATTTCTTTTTTATGTTTAAATTCATTTTTTTACTTTTATCTATTGTATTTGAATTAAACTTTGGCATTGCCTTCCCCGTTCTCCGGTCATTAGTGCCTAGTTCTTTTTTTTAACACTCGTGCTGCTCTCATCGGTCGACTCTTCATTGTTTCACTCTCACTTTGTTCTTTCTTCTAGTTTACTCCTGATGACGAAGAATAGTTCAAAATATTGAGAATTCTGTAAGTGTGCATTTTATTTCTTTTTCTGTGTCGTGCTTTGTGTAATTTAAAGTTATATATATATATATATATATATATATATATATAAATTGAAAGGACAACACATAAACAAAACAAAAATACTCACTGGATTAATATGTTGAATTCAAATTCGTCATCAGAAGGAGATTTGAAGGGAAGAAGAAGAAGTGCGTGCGTTCAAGAGTGTCAATGGAAGGCAACTATATATAATTATCAATGATCAAACCACAATATATATATATATATATATATATATATATATTATATATATATATATATATAATTTATTATATATATATTATATATATATATATGATCAAACCACAATAAGAAATGGGAAAACAAGACTAAGATCTTTCAACCGTAACAAGCGGTCTTCGTCAGAGTCAAAAACCCAACTGAGTTGGGTTTTTGACTCTGACGAAGACCGCTTGTTACGGTTGAAAGATCTTAGTCTTGTTTTCCCATTTCTTATTGTGGTTTGATCATTGATTGTTGTTTCACGTGTTTATGTGAAATCTTTTTATATATATATATATATATATGCAGAAAAATCACAATAAATAAACTCGTGATACATGCAATGAAGTTACTTTACGCACTATAACTATATATATATTATTATATAGTGTATATATGTGTATATAGTGTATATATATATATATATATATATATATAAAGTTTAAACCACAATGAAAAAAGGAAAACAATAGAAATAAATACTCTAAGGTCTTTTAATTTATGTCATCAAAGATCAAGCAAAGTAAAGACTGAAATCTAACATAAAAGTGATGTTAACATCACGTTTATGTTAGCTTCTCGGTTTTTAATTTGTTTGCTCACTGATGATGTAAATTGAATGGACTTAGAGCATTTATTTCTATTTTTTTCATTTCCATTGTGGTTTAAACTTTATATATATATATATACACTAATATTCGTAAATTTTGGTAGCAGTCCTTCCTTGATACACACATTATTGAAAATGACACAAGAAACTTGTGTCCTTAACAAGGAAAGAAACTTGTTAAGAAACAGGTATCAGCTAAATTTGGTGTCATTTTTAATAATGTACTAATATATATATATATAAATTCAATAATATATCAACCGTTGGATAGAATAGGTGTATAATGTAATCGGGATTCGGTCAATTTTCCAGGATCAAAATCAAACTCTCAATGCCGACGTTTCGGTTTTATTTAAAACCTATTTCATTTTGAAAAAGGTTTTAAATAAAACCGAAACGTCGGCATTGAGAGTTTGATTTTGATCCTGGAAAATTGACCGAATCCCGATTACATTATACACCTATATATATATATATATATATATATATATATATATATATATATATATATATAACATTAAATTACACAAAGCACGACACAGAAAAGAGAATACAAAGAAAACTTACAGAATTCAATATTTCGAACTGTTGTTCGTCATCAGGAGAGTAGACTAAAAGAGAGGACGAAGTGAGAGAGATCTCCCCACGTCGAAGAACGGAGCGCAATGAAGAAATAAAGAGTCAACAGAAGAGAGCAGCACTAGCGTAAAAAAGGAGCTAGGCACTAAACGTCGGAGAACGGAGAAAGCAAAAACAATAGATAAAATTATAAAATTAAAAATTATAAAAAAGGAAATAATAAAAAAAATATAAAATAAAATAAAAAATAAAATAAAAAAATATAAAAAATAATATAAAAAAATAAAATATAAAAATATATATAATAAAAAAAGGAAAAAAATATAATATATATATATATGAATATGAATATATAAGTTAAAAATAAAACGAAAAACAAATAAAAGTTAACGCTTCTGATTTAAACCGGGGTCTGATCGGGCCCCCAATAACCATATGTGGGCCTCCTCAGACGCTCTTAATGTCAAACTGCGGTCATCAGTGGTCACTAGCTTAATGATTTGAACAGAAAAGCAGTCATTAAAAGAAAGGTTATGGCTGTTGGCATGGATAGCTACAGGAAGCTGTTTGCGCTGACCGACCGAAGCTCTATGGTTGTTCAAACGCTCATTGAGCTGCAATGAATGCTCCACATTGTAATGTAACTATATATATATATATAGTTTTTAGTGCGTAAAGTGGTTATAGTTTCACACCTGATTATCATATTCAGATAATGTATGAAAGAGATCAGTGTATTTGGTATATCGATAGGCATTTTTACCTAATCTACTCATTGGACAAACCGAAAAATATGGATTATTGTAATAGTACGAGGTGTGTAAATAAAGTAGTGAGACTGGCAACGTCGCTTTCGATCTGGCAACGCTGGAGACGCGTGGCCTTGAGTAGCGTCAGGTGCACGTGTGATGCGCCTCCAGTATGAATCTGAACTCGCCACAGTCATTTGTTTGTCCGTAGCAATGGTTTTCGTGAAATGGTTTTTTCTTGAGCGTTTTAAAAATGAGTGACCTCAAAGTTGAGCAGCGGTGTGCAATCAAATTTTGCTTCAGACTTGGACATAATGCAACCGAAACTTTTGAAAAACTTCAGGAGGCCTATGGAGAACGTGTTTTATCAAGGGCACAGGTTTTTCGGTGGTTAAGGAATTTTCAGAAGGAAGAGAGTCGATTGAAGATGAACCACGAAGCGGAAGGCCTTCAAGTGCAAACACCGATGAAAATGTCAACAGAGTACGGAACCTTGTGCGTTCAGATCGACGCTTGACAGTCAGAATGATCGGGGAACAGTTGAATTTGAACTCCGTTCATCACATTTTGACCAATGAATTGGAGATGAGAAAAATTTGTGCGAAAATGGTTCCGAAAAACCTTTCCCAAGACCAAAAGGATCTCAGAAAGGGAAGGAGTTTTTGGCCAGTAAAAACATTCCTGTTGCTCCTCAGCCTCCTTATTCACCAGACTTGAGTCCTTGTGACTTTTTCCTCTTCCCGAGATTGAAAAATCACCTCAAGGGAACTCATTTCGGGACACTACAAAACATACAAACTGCTGTAACCGACCAGCTGAAGGCCATTCCAGAATCCGAGTTCCAGCAATGCTACAATGATTGGAAGGACCGTCTCCAGCGCTGTGTGGCTTCCGAAGGGAACTATTTTGAAGGTGACAATATCACATTGTAATTATATTTGAATAGAAAATTTAAAAAAAATCAGTCTCACTACTTTATTTATACACCTCGTATCTCCTTCTGTCTGAAGTAGATCTCTTGCGTTTATTCTTGATTTAAGTGATTTATCATTCTTGTTACATATATTTAGAAGAATGTCAGCTTCTTTTGACACCCAATCTCTGATCCAATATCCCTCTGTCATTTTCTTTCTTTTCCTCTCAGTAGATAATCTACCTGAAATAAATATAGGAGAATTCTAACTTAAAAATATCATCTTAGTAATCCGAGGTTTAACAACTTGCATAACAAGTCACTTATTATTTCATAACAAATGTCATTTATTTATTTTAAAATAATAAATACATGATTGTTGAAAATAATATCTGTTTAAATAGAATTAATCATTGTATTATATTTGACAAAAAAATGAAAATAGAAACAACTGTTTAATCCATAGAGTGAGAAAATAGTAACACATTTTTACAAACAATGAATATTTTATTACTCATTTTTTTTATTTATTTTAAATTTCATATTAAATATACTTCGAAATTTTATCTACTGCTTAATTGAAAACACTATTCAGTACTCTGATAATGTAAATACAATATCGAGAACGATGAAAATATTTAACTTCTTTTCCCCTGACTGATTAATTGGATTACAATTGTGTTCAGAGACTATTATTGGTATTTTTTTAACATTTTCTAAATTCGTTAAAACCTATTTTTTTGCTATGACTCAAGTATTTTCTTAATGGTTTTAACAAGTCGTGTAATTCTCTTTTCAGAACCTTTTAAATTACGTTCTGTAATTTTTTATCACTTACCTTATAATAACTTTTATTTTCATTACTCTAAAATGATATTTGTGTATTTAAAAAAAAATGTATTACTCTTTGAAAAAATAAAGGGTTCAGAATTTTGTGAAAATATTGTTAATCTGCTTGGTCTAAAGTAGCAAAGATTGATTCATTATTAAGTAAATATTTACTGAATGTAAACAAGTGGCTTGAATATTTTTGTAAAATGGTTTCCTTTTTTTTATATCTTTTCGTTTGATGTGTGTTGTTATTTTAGTAAATAACCAGAAAATTGTAAACGATATTTTAACTTCTTCTTCAGAGTCTCAATAGAAATGGTTATTATGTAAATTTCAGATAAAAAAAGAAAGTATCATAGCATTAATTTATTGAAACAACATAGACAATTTATATTATCTTACCATTAATTAAGAACCAATTATTTACCGTAATCAGAACTCGAAGTTTTTGAAACGCGTTGTTAGTTTCATATCAAACTTTTTTTTTTGTGTGGAGACGTAAGTCTTGGAATCTCCCTATATGAGTAATTACTACACTATAACAGATTTCATAACCAATGAATTTCACTTAATTAATATTTTGAATGTTTTATCCATTTTAATTGCTCATTAGTCTGAATTTATGAACTCGTTACTGTATTTGTATTGTAATTTCAAAGGGATTTCAAAAAGTTTATGTGCAGTATATTTATATTGTACTGTGAAAATGTCACAGTAAAATAAAAATTTAATTAAATTTTTTTATTAAGAATAAAAATTTATAAATATTTTAAAAAATAAGTCAGTTTTTGATAATTTGATATGTTTAATATTATATAAGTAAAGTTTAAATTTTGTTTCATTTATTTTAAATTTCATGTAAAATATACAAACACTTCACCTATTTTAATATACATGTGTGAACAATATTAATTCAAATTTTGTAGGAATACTATTTTATTTATTTTTTAGTATCCCACATAGTATGGAAACAGTTGTAAATTTTTTTACTCATGATTTGAAGGGATGAGACATACTAAGTCTTTCACAAAAGGCGTTTCGAACACTTAGTGTTCATCGTCAGGTAACAGCTGCCTGTAACAGTAAGATACAGTAAGGAGATGCTAACCAATCGACTGAATTATGAATTAATTTAACAATATAGCATATGGATAATGACTTAATCAACATCTTTTTACTGAGGCAGATGTAACCTGACGATGAACATTAAGTGTTCGAAACGCCTTATATGATTAAACCTAGTATGTGTGAAAGGCTATTGTTTTTTCTCTCTCTAATCATATTTATTTATATTTTTAGGAAATTTATAGGAATATTACAATATTATTTAAATAAATATTATTCCTAAATCTTATTTTGGAACTACATTTAGTGTACTTGCCTAAATCTGTTCATACCTAAATGGATCTAGGTAATTTGTCAACCCAACTTTAACTAGGATACAAATTCAAATTCCTACTGCAAAAGTATAATGAAACTAACAAGTAAATTGGCACTGAAAAATAAACAAAAGTTTAGCGTGTTTTAAATGAGCTTGTGTTTGTACAATGGTGAGCTGAAACACGCAAGACAAACTTAGTCTGAGTACAAGATAAATGCTCTGGTAAGTAACCTAAAATTAGATGATTTTAAGGAAAGCTTTACTTATACCGTTGTCATGTACTAATTTGAATCAAATGTAATTATCAGGGTAGGTATGGCTGGACCATGAAGGGTTTTATGGATGAAGGGAGAATGGGTTTTCTCCTTGATTCATGGGTTGGCATGTCTGGGTGGTATGAAATCCTGCCTCATGATTAGAGTAAACAACCATGACACTAAACAAGATAGTAAAAGTCCTTATTATGTCAGGTAGAATAACTGTTTATAAATAAACATGTTAGATAAACTGTGTCAATAAATTTTCTTGCAATTATTACAGTAATGATTAAGCTTTCGTCCTGCCATGTATATCCGCCTTACTCATATCATCATTATGAAATAGTAAATTCAATTTGGATTTCTATTTTTACATTAAACCTTTTAAAAAATTTTTGGAGGTATAGTAACCTTGTAAAAATTCAGTTTGGCTTCATTATCATAACTTATCTAAAACCATTGTCTAAAGAAATTACATTTGAAATGCATGAGGTATTAAATGAATGTATCTCAATTTTCTTAAACACTCCTAAAGGCTATCAATAGTCTAATGAATAATTTATTTCTCGTGGAATTTTATTTTCTTTAAACGTTAAAAGGTATATAAGAAATAAAAAAAATGATAAACATAGAATTTAGAAATCAACAAATAAAAGAGGAATTCCTTCGCAGCAATATTTCAAGTCAATTGTTTGAAATCATTAGTTGTGCAATCCGTAATTGTGTGGTATTTACTCATTCTGAGGTAAAATGGATAAACCAAAAAAGTCTCCAACAAATGAAGTTTTATTCAACGCGTTTCGAACACTTTGTGTTCATCATCAGGAAGACACCAAGGATGTGGTACTGACGGGTTGGAGTACTTCATTTGTTGATTGGTACTTCATTTGTGTGGAGACTTTGTTGGTTTATCCATTTTACCTCAGAATCAATTGTTTGACTTTAAAAAATATCATGCTTATAATGATACTCTTGAATTATTATTATTATTATTATTTAAAAGTAATAAATAACAGAAAATTGATCTTAAAAGTGAGATTATCTCAAGCAGGGAAGTATGTAGAATAAGGCACTGAAGTGCTATTTATTGCACTTTACGCATCTTTAAGTATGCTGTTAGTATGTAAATAGAATTTATCCAGCCAACTCAATGGTTATTGTTTGTAGTGTCTTTTGTGTTGACGTTGTATAACTTACAATTGTTTCTACTGGTATATAAGTTTTAATGGAGGAATAAAATAATGGTCGTAAATGTTTAAAAATGATTGTAATTGTTTTGAACATAATGATGTAAATAATGTACTGAACCGTTCAATCTGGAGCTGAAGTTCAACCCTTAAAAATGTAAATTTTCAAACCTGAATTTAATATTTATCTGTGGGATATTCAAGTAACCCTAGATGTTTTAATATGAAAGATTATAATACTTTTGTAAGCATGCATTTAAATAGGACACAAAGCCACCCAACTAGGTACAAGTTGAGCCCATAAATACGGTAATATCCTGTAAAGTTTACCAGATTACGGAAAATTATGGGCTACAACTGACCCTTAAGGTACCATCCTAAAACTTAGTCTTAGTCAGCCAGCCTTACATTATAGCAGTAAGATTGTTTTAAAACAATATATCTTGGCTGTACCAATAAAAATCCTTATAAAACATCACATTGCTGAAGAATCAGAAGTTATATCATACAGGAAGACAATCAAACAATATATACCTTCAAAAAGTACATTAATAAGAAATAATAACCGCACATACCCAGTAAATATACAGGGTCAATTCTTTTTTTAATAAAACAAAAAATGAAGAAAATTAATGAATACTTACCTATCATTGGTAAAATTATTATTCACACTAATGAAAAATGATTACGTATATGAGATTCACTGAAGAAAAATTAAATAGTTTCAACATGTACTAGACATAAAATTTCTTGTTTGTTATACTTAACGGAAGCATAATTTATAATTGTATTATAAATACTATATAAGCATATTAATTAAATAAATATTATAAGCATATATAACATAATTGTATGCCCAATACAATGGCATCAATAATTTGGGAGTAGATTATTCGAAAATATGTGAGAAAAATAACCTGTAAATAAGCCAGTATTATTATGCTATGAGTTTTAATAAATCCATTTATTAATAAATTATTAATTATAAATAAATAATGTAATTATTTAGTTTTTAGTGTTGAGTAAGATAATCTTTTAGATAATTATACATGTAAGGACTATTAAAAATGGATAAAATGAAGTTTTTAATAGGTAACTCAAGGGAGTGAATTAAAATTAAATTAAAAGATCTACATAAAATATCTTGCAGCCATTCGTTGACTAAAATAGAAATTTAAACAATTTCAAGGTGTTTTTCTCTGAAACAAATAGTGACTTTTGAAGAGATGAAACATACTTTATTATTCAGTATAATTAAGGTAAGTTTATAGTACTAAATTAATTTTGTAATAATGTTAACAATCTTTGAATAGTTTCTGCATATATAAATTATTTAGCGTTTATTAATATGCATCACTTTCAGTTGTAAAGTAAGTAGTTCCTCCATTTAAGGGGAATATGTATAAGGAATTATCACTTACACTATTATTAATATTATTCTATGAATAGTTTAATATTAGTTTACAGTTAGGTATTCCTAGAGGAGTTCAAAAGTTTAAAATAGATTGTAGGTCCACCATTAAAGCCATTAACATAAAACTATTATTCTAGACTTTGGCCAAAGATGAAAATGAGCGAATTGACTGGGAAAGATAAGGGATGAGTCAATCCAGTGAACCCCGATTCAATTAGTCAACTTGTTTGAGAAGGGTGGTTCCTTAGGGGTGGTTCTGCACCCCTAACTTTGGCCCTCTTCCCTCTAGAAATCAGGTGTCCCTTCTTCAAAACCAGTCTCCCTTCGGTGACCTTTAGATCTATTCAACAAATTACTTACCCTCACCAGTGAAAAGTTAACTGAAAGTGGTTACCATGCTCTTGTAGTTTCACTTCATTCCTGTAATTTAACAAAACTATCTTTCTTTTATATATTTTGTTTGATACTCACTACTTTTTAACTAGAACCACAAATAAAAAATCAACGATTAAAAGTAAATAAACCAACATAAAAATAAAATTTATTCATTACAAAACTCATAGATGAGCGATTTAGTTAAGAATGTATTCCACTGGGGCTGAATTCACTTCATTGTTTCTAAGGTAGTGCAATCAGTTATTATTTGATATTTACTCATTGTAGGGTAAAAAGCTAATGAAATGCTCTCCTCATAGCATTGTGGTTTTTATAACCACAATAAAATATAAAAATTTATTTTATATTTTTATTTTGTACTACATTTACTTTGCACTGTAGATGACTCTGTGATGATATTGTATTTTTTAGTTAATGCCTGAAGAGGAACACTACGTGTTCGAAACACATTGTTTATATGATTAATTTTTTATATGTGGAAACCATTTCATTAGCTTTTTACCCTACAATAGCTTCATTATTATGATAATAATCCATAATTGCTTACAGCAATTAAAATATTACCTATTTTTTTTTACTTTGACCAAAACAAACATAGATTTTTTTAAATAAAATAATATAAATGAAAGGTAATATAATAAGTACACTAACATTCAAATAATTGATTATATATATATACACGAGTTCAAAATTCAAGAAGAGTAAAACACAAAGTAAGGAAACACACTTACAGACTCAAATTTTCGGGAGAAAATCCGTCTTCAGGAGAAAAGAGAAAGGGAGACGAAGCACGTTGTAGACGCAACGGCAAGTAACCAACCAGACAACCCAGACAACCAGAAAAATATATATATATATATATATATGTACAAAATAGTAATGAATTATTGACCGTGGGACAGATATATAACTAAAAAGTATAAATCAGGATGCGGTCAGTTTCTTCTACTTTCAATCAAACTCTCATTCACAACGTTTCGGTTTTCATTTAAAACCTTTTTCATAGGCCTACAAAACAGAGGAAATAGTAAGAAATAATTCAATCATTGAAAAATTAAACATACATAAAAAGTACAATTAGTTATAATTAAAAAATTATAATAGAAATTTTGACAATAGGTTAGTTAGACAATCTGTCACTAATAATAATTTCCTAATTTTAACTAATTGTACTTTTTATGTATGTTTGATTTTTCAATGATTGAATTATTTTTTACTATTTCATCTGTTTTGTAGGCCTGTGAAAAAGGTTTTAAATAAAATCCGAAACGTTGGCAATGAGAGTTTGATTGGAAGTGGAAGAAACTGACCGCATCCTGATTTATCCTTTTCAGTTATATATGTATATATATATATATATATATATGATCAAACCACAATAAGAAATGGGAAAACAAGACTAAGATCTTTCAACCGTTTCCCATAGTCTTGTTTTCCCATTTCTTATTGTGGTTTGATCATTGATTGTTATTTCACGTGTTTATGTGAAAGCTTTTATATATATATATATATATATATATATATATTATATATATATATAGTAACTGATAACACAATAGCATCTAACTCGACTTTGCACCATTCATCTGAAAGAATCGTAGAACTTCTTGTTCTTCTACTTTGTTACATATATTCAAACTGCGGTTAGAATATCTGTATCTTATAATACCTTATGCGGAGCATTATTCAATAAGATTTTGAAAAAAAAAACTGCTGTTAGAAATATTGATGTTAGTAAGTTTTCCTTTCTTTTGGTATTGCTTTTTTTTTATCAGTTACTTATTTCTCCAGTTTGGACTGTTTCTATATTATATGTTGCATAAACATTAATGTTATTTTTCTATTTCTCGAGGTTTGGTCAAGTATTAAAAATACTTTTAACAATGTCTCATCCATATTTATAGACATTTTTAGGTCTATATTAATTAAAATTTATCAGGATAACGTGAAGAAACAAAGAGAAGTAGAATTTCCTATATATTTTTTTAATTTCTTAATGTATTACAACTGCCCTTAGTGAGGGAACAATTACTAATGATCCCTGCAATATATAACACAAAATAAATGGGTGGAGGAACTACCCATTGATAATACTTTGTGTAAATTGTTCGCATCACTTGTAACTGGTCTTGTCAATTGGCATTGTTGGGCAGATTTCAGAGACAACACCTTTTTAGACTTTTAAGAGAGTTGATAAAAATCTGATGGGATAATAATTGCTAGATAAAGGACTTTGAGCTAGTGGGTAAAGCTTCAAGAAATTTGTGATCATAATCGTATTTCTTCGTGAATAATAGGAATATTCAGATCGTTATAATGGCATTGTTAGAAACATAAAAGGAAACTTGTACAATTCTGCGAAAGATTATAAATTGGGTTGTTTGGATTCTTTGGGCTTGGCTTATCCCCAGATTTCTAGTCCTTAGGTCCGAATAGTTGAATATTGTAGTATATATATATATATATATATCAGTCATTTTTTTGCGGAATCAACTTTGATCTTTTGTTTAAAAGTCATCATAACGTCTTATGTCAACTCATTAGGTCCTCTCTATTAGGGCTTGTATGCAAACTAGAAGAAAGATTGGACCTAAAAATCCAGCCCAATCTGACGAGGCTCGAGAACGATATAGATATAAATATATAATTAGGGTAAATATTGGAGTTTATTCTCCACCGTATGTGTTGAGTAGTACATAAGGTGTAACCCTATTCGTGTCAGCATTAAGTATTACATAATGTGTAACATATACATGTCAGCGTTGGGTAGCACATAATGGGTAACATTATACGTATCAGCATTAGGTAGAATATAAGGTGTAACCATATACGTGTCAGCGTTGGGTATTACATAATGTGTAATATATACAAGTCAGCGTTGAGTAGCATATAATGAGTAACCATATACGTGTCAGCGTTAGGTAGCATATACGGTGTAACTATATACGTGTCAGCGTTCGGTATTACATAATGTGTAATATATACATGTCAGCGTTGAGTAGCATATAATGAGTAACCATATACGTGTCAGCGTTAGGTAGCATATACGGCGTAACTATATACGTGTCAGCCTTCGGTATTACATAATGTGTAATATATACATGTCAGCGTTGAGTAGCCTATAATGAGTAACCATATACGTGTCAGCGTTAGGTAGCATATACGGCGTAACTATATACGTGTCAGCGTTCGGTATTACATAATGTGTAATATATACATGTCAGCGTTGAGTAGCATATAATGAGTAACCATATACGTGTCAGCGTTAGGTAGCATATACGGCGTAACTATATACGTGTCAGCGTTCGGTATTACATAATGTGTAATATATACATGTCAGCGTTGAGTAGCATATAATGAGTAACCATATACGTGTCAGCGTTAGGTAGCATATACGGCGTAACTATACACGTGTCAGCGTTCGGTATTACATAATGTGTAATATATACATGTCAGCGTTGAGTAGCATATAATGAGTAACCATATACGTGTCAGCGTTAGGTAGCATATACGGTGTAACTATATACGTGTCAGCGTTCGGTATTACATAATGTGTAATATATACATGTCAGCGTTGAGTAGCATATAATGAGTAACCATATACGTGTCAGCGTTAGGTAGCATATACGGCGTAACTATATACGTGTCAGCGTTCGGTATTACATAATGTGTAATATATACATGTCAGCGTTGAGTTAGCCTATAATGAGTAACCATATACGTGTCAGCGTTAGGTAGCATATACGGTGTAACTATATACGTGTCAGCGTTCGGTATTACATAATGTGTAATATATACATGTCAGCGTTGAGTAGCATATAATGAGTAACCATATACGTGTCAGCGTTAGGTAGCATATACGGCGTAACTATATACGTGTCAGCGTTCGGTATTACATAATGTGTAATATATACATGTCAGCGTTGAGTAGCATATAATGAGTAACCATATACGTGTCAGCGTTAGGTAGCATATACGGCGTAACTATATACGTGTCAGCGTTCGGTATTACATAATGTGTAATATATACATGTCAGCGTTGAGTAGCCTATAATGAGTAACCATATACGTGTCAGCGTTAGGTAGCATATACGGCGTAACTATATACGTGTCAGCGTTCGGTATTACATAATGTGTAATATATACATGTCAGCGTTGAGTAGCATATAATGAGTAACCATATACGTGTCAGCGTTAGGTAGCATATACGGCGTAACTATATACGTGTCAGCGTTCGGTATTACATAATGTGTAATATATACATGTCAGCGTTGAGTAGCCTATAATGAGTAACCATATACGTGTCAGCGTTAGGTAGCATATACGGCGTAACTATATACGTGTCAGCGTTCGGTACTACATAATGTGTAATATATACATGTCAGCGTTGAGTAGCATATAATGAGTAACCATATACGTGTCAGCGTTAGGTAGCATATACGGCGTAACTATATACGTGTCAGCGTTCGGTATTACATAATGTGTAATATATACATGTCAGCGTTGAGTAGCTTAATGAGTAACCATATACGTGTCAGCGTTAGGTAGCATATACGGTGTAACATATATTATCGTGTCATATGGTATTACATAATGTGTAATATATACATGTCAGCGTTGATAGTATATGAGTAACATAATACGTGTCAACGTTAGGTAGCATATTACCGTGCTAAAATTATAAAGTGTCGCTGTTCGGTATTACATAATGTGTAATATATACATGTCAGCGTTGAGTAGCATATAATGAGTAACCATATACGTGTCAGCGTTAGGTAGCATATACGGCGTAACTATATAGTGTCAGCGTTCGGTATTAATAATGTGTATATAACGATGTCAGCGTTGAGTAGCTATATGAGTAACCATATACGTGTCAGCGTTAGGTAGCTTATACGGTGTAACTATATACGTGTCAGCGTTGTATATTAGGCTATGTGTAATATATACATGTCAGCGTTGAGTAGCATATAATGAGTAACCATATACGTGTCCAGCGTTAGTAGCATATACGGTGTAACCATAGTGTCCAGCGTTGGGTATTACATAATGTGTAATATATACATGTCAGCGTTGAGTAGCATATAATGGAGTAATCCCACTATACGTGTCAGCGTTAGGTAGCATATACGGTGTAACCATATACGTGTCAGCGTTGGGTATTACATAATGTGTAATATATAAATGTCAGCGTTGAGTAGCATATAATGAGTAACCATATACGTGTTAGCGTTAGGTGCATTACGGTGTAATATAACGTGTCAGCGTTGGGTATACATAATGTGTAACATATACATGTCAGCGTTTAGTAGCATATAATGAGTAACCATATACGTGTCAGCGTTAGGTAGCATATACGGTGACACTATATACGTGTCAGCGTTGGGTATTACATAATGTGTAATATATACATGTCAGCGTTGAGTAGCATATAATGAGTAACCATATACGTGTCAGCGTTAGGTAGCATATACGGTGTAACTATATACGTGTCAGCGTTGGGTATTACATAATGTGTAACATATACATGTCAGCATTGGGTAGCACATAAGGTGTAACTATATACGTGTCAGAGTTAGGTAGCACATAAGGTATAACTATATACTTGTCAGCCTTGGGTAGCATGTAAGGTGTAACTATATACGTGTTAGCGTTGGGTAGCATATAAGGTGTAACTATATACGTGTCAGCGTGGGGTAGCATATAAGGTGTAACTATATACGTGTCAGCGTTGGGTATTACATAATGTGTAACATATACATGTCAGCATTGGGTAGCAGATAAGGTGTAACTATATACGTATCAGAGTTAGGTAGCACATAAGGTATAACTATATACTTGTCAGCCTTGGGTAGCATGTAAGGTGTAACTATATACGTGTTAGCGTTGGGTAGCATATAAGGTGTAACTATGTACGTGTCAGCGTGGGGTAGTATATAAGGTGTAACTATATACGTGTCAGCGTTGGGTATTACATAATGTGTAACATATACATGTAGCATTGGGTAGCAGATAAGGTGTAACTATATACGTGTCAGAGTTAGGTAGCACCTATGGTATAACTATATACTTGTCAGCCTTGGGTAGCATGTAAGGTGTAACTATATACGTGTTAGCGTTGGGTAGCATATAAGGTGTAACTATATACGTGTCAGCGTGGGGTAGCATATAAGGTGTAACTACATACGTGTCAGAGTTAGGTAGCACATAAGTTGTAAGCTGCAAGGTATAAGGTATAATAGAATATATATTGTAGTATTAAAGTCAAACATAGACTAATTACTCGCAAGGATACACAACAAACAACGGAATATTGTAACGAAAATATATTTACTATATAAGTTACTCGGAAAATATTATCTATATTAAATGGTAGCTATAAAATATATATAATATCAGATAATACAGATGAAAAAAATTGTTCTTTTAGAAAAGTTGTCGCTGAAAATAAAGAAAGTGTCAAAAAGAAAAAAAAGTTGAATAAATAAGAAATCAGTTTCATAAAAATATTCTCAATATTATTCTGAAAGAATAATAAACTATATTAAAAGCATCGTCAAGAAAACAATATTTTTTCTGCCCAAACTGAAATATTGCGATGTTCGAATAAGTTTGAATTTATAAAAATAAGTCTGATCAGGATAACTCTTCAAACATTGATTCACATCTGTGTTCAAACTAAAAACTTTCCGATTTTATTGAATCAATTTTCGCCGGGAAAACGTGTAAAGCAATAAGTGAGTTTGAAATAAAATTAGAACTTGTAATAAGTTCACCAAAGTCAAACTGTACAAATTACGGATCTTTATAACTTATCTGTACACACCTTTATTCAATGAAACTTCTAAGGGTCATTTAAGATATATTTTATTTCACAAAACATATTGGAGGTTTACTTTTACTATTTCCATGTGAATCCAATGACTCTTGTATAACAAATTAGTAGTTCCGTTTATAAAGCTTTTAATCAATTCTCCTTTGCTAAAAGTTATAACATTAAACTATTGTAAAAGTTACAACTGCTTGATACATTTTCTAATTGTGTTAAATTAGAAAATCAATTTATTTTTCTAATCAATGTATTAAATGTAAATTAAAGTCATCAATGTGGTTTGCTTGTATATGTCTGCAATCAATGCTGAAGGTCTTCTTTGATCAAAGTTAAAAAACCTGCATAAAGTATGCAAAGAAACCTTGGTTCTTCTTTGCATACGTGAAGAGACTGTTAATCATTATAGAAATCGTGGTATAGTGAATCTAATATCAGGAAAGTTTTAATTACATCTAGCTATATACTCGAAAGTTCTACGGGTCTGTCAACTTTGAAATACATATCTTATGCAATCGTTTTCAAAAATACGGTTGAGAAAGTCATACAAGAAGCCTGTATAAAGTCCTGATGTAGTACATCATTAATGCATTACTAATGGTCGTATTAGATATGGTATCAAAACATTATTTATAACTTATTATAATAACGTATGTTTTGTATTAATATACCTTGATTTTTCATTTACGTAACTATTCATAATATAATATATAAAACTGTTGAATTTCAGCTTTAGCTTGCCACGACATAAACGGTTACACATTCGATTTTGAAAATACAACTATAGTAGAAAAAGAAAAATATGAGCAAAGTAGGAAGACACTTGAAATGTTATATATTAAACAGGATTTAAGTTCGATTTGTCATAGAAGTGATATTACTAATTTAAGTAATATTTATTCTGGAGTGTTATGCAGAGTTTTAGTGAAACTTGATTTATATAGTTCTTTTAAATGAGGGGTGTTGACGTTACTTGTAATGTTATTTTATTAGTCTAGTCAAAGGTTTTGTCCAGTTAAGATTGTTCTTCTTTTAAATAATCTAAATTTCATTTTACAGTCAAAAAGTCTTACTTCTGTAAGTTATATTGTTTTGTGTATCTCTGAAATACTTCTCCTTGTAATAGTCATAAGTTGTAACAATCCCTTTTCATATTGTTTATATGTTGGATGTTCAAATGTGATTTCTTATTATCCTTTCAGACACTTCTGATATTTAATTTGATAATTATAACAATATAATTTAATTATATTAATTTCACTCCTATTTCATATTGTGGTTTGATCATTGATTGTTATTTCACGTCTTTATGTGAAATCTTGTTTACATTAATATATTATATATATATATATATATATACTATATATATTTATGTTTTTATTTCGTTGGACTTGTGGTAATTCCTACTGTTGTGGCTGGTATCACAACTGGGGATGCTTGAAGGGTAGTTGTTGTTTGGTTGGAGAGTTGCTTGTCCTGTGATGACAAAGATACTTGACTGACGGTGGAGAGAGTGGGCGCTTGGAGGTTGAGATGAGAATGCTTGATATTCTTGCTTGCTTGACGGTAGAGAATAGAATGCTTGAGGTGGTGTTTGATTGTTGGTTGTGAAATGAATGAATAGGCGAAGGTTACGACACCAACCAGGTAACTTTGGGCAAAGCTAGGAGGGCAGGTACCGCTAAGCCGACTTAAACCCCTAGGCATCCCTAAGAGGGCAGGTATGCTAAGTTGCAATCTGAACACCTATGCTAATTTTTCCCGAGAGATATAAAGAATACTCAAAGTTTTGGTAAACAAAGAAACAACTTAAAAATAATAAAAAAAAATATTTATTACCGTAATGAAGAGCTTTTAACCATACATTGACCATCTTACAGGTAATTTGGTGACAATTTTGGTCTAATAAATATAGAGAAAATTTAGATATGAGTAACAATCAAATAAGTTTAAAGAAAATATAAAAGTAAACGAGTATTGTTTCAAATAGAAGACTACGTAACATCTTTTGTTTGTTTGCATTGTTCTTCACAGTTTTAATTTTACAATAAAACTCAGTAGTTCTTTTGTTGACTAATTAGATTTTACATTGGAAGTGTAAAGTAAATACCTTGGTCTTTTGGTCACAAAGGCAAGTATTATTGACAAAATGTTCTCTTTAGAAAAGAAAAGGAAGGAAATATCAACTGTGTTAGTTATTAGAATAAGTAATTTCTACATAAAAGTACATCTGATTCAATATCTAAGTTTTAAATCTTATTTATTGTCTTAAACTGTAGATCTAAGTGTTAAATCGAAACTAAATCTCATGTTGACAAAAAGGGTCTCGAAAGGAAAGGTTAAAATTTACTGGTCTATCCATTTCCGCAGGGATAAATTCTTCGATCCTATCTAAGAGTTGTAACTTTTGCGAATCCAAGTACTGATAGTATCCAGTAGAGAACAGAAAAAAATCAAACTCTACGCTGATTCTATCAGTAGTGTAACAAATATGCTGGTTACTTGACTATTATTTTGTTTTAGGTCTTGTAAAAACTAAATAGGAATATAAACTAATTCATCATAAAAAAAGTCAATAATTTATTATGCTTTATGGAGCAATTATTTAAAATAGTTGCGAAAGATTTATTTTCAAAAATATTATTTCATTCCTTGCTCAGTTTTTTTTTTTTTTTTTTTTTTTTTTTTTTTTTTTTTTTTTTTTTTTTTTTTTTTTTTTTTTTTTTTTTTTGGTAGAGGACTAAGGGGCTCACAAAGCCTGCCCTCCGATGCTGATTCTTCGAGGTTATAGTGCATCCCCCATTCATTCTACATTGGTAGGCCTAAATTTTGCCAAACTCAAATTTATTTAGAGTAGGAATCCTTTAACGAGTACCTGAGATCGTACAGGCTCGGGACCAACAGTTTAACATTCTCTGCAAGGGACAACATGCTCAGATTTATTCACCTCCCACGTGAATAAATCGATGGCTATAGTGGGAATCGAACTCTGGACCTACCAGTTCATAGACGAGCATGTTGCCACTGATCTAATCTACCCCCTTTCCCTTTTCATTCAAAATTTTTTTCATATTACCAAATTTGCTTAAAAAATGCATTCTGTTTATAATTATTTCTTCTCTAATTTATAAATTCATATTCAACAAAAAATTGAAAACTATCTGGAAGCTTGCACTGTAAACAGTTTAATATTATTATTGCGACTACTTACAAATTCGATAATGTTATTAGTTATATTCTTAAATTTTCTAAAAAGAGCAAGAATCATAAAAAAGACATAATTTTATTATTTTAATCAGTTTTTGAGGATCTATGTTTTTAGCTGGTGGATATCTATCTAATGTTTTGAAAACTCTACTTTTTTGAAATTTTTGGAATTTTCATTATATAAAAAAATCTTGATGAAGTTCAACAGTTATACAATCATTTTTATGGCAATATGCCATTTCCTTTAAACCAATATGTTTCATGAGAAAAGTTTCATATCTCATTGTTTATCAAAACAAACATTTTCTTCCCCCAGTCTCTTGATTCTTATAGCAAGCTGAATATTTTAAGGGAAGGTTTCATTAATGCAATTACGTAGTCGAAAATAAACTGTAAACAAATTTCATATTATTGCAAAGCACAAAGTACTAATAACAACTGTTTTTTTAAACCTTAACTGCAGCCCATTGTTTTGTATTTAATAATCTGTATGTAAACTAGTGCTTCTCAATTATTTTCTGTTTAAAGAAAACAAAAAAGGGAATATAGTTTGGCTAATAAGAATAAAATTATTAACATTGTTTATTAGTGTATAAAAGAAAACATTTTAAGTTCATCAATTTGTTAAAATTCAAAAAATAATAATATCTTTGTTTAAACTGGAGACATTTTTAACAGATTTATTGCATCATTTGCTGCTGGAAAATAAAAAAAAAATTAATAAATAATAACAAATTCAAACGTGGATTTCCAATTATATTTTATTGTATTATGGCTGAAAAAAAAGCATGTTCCAAAGGAACGCATTATTTGAGAAGAACTGATGTACACAGACGTTATATTTCGGAGTTATGGTGCAGTTGGTCTCCGCCGATAATCAACTACTCTTAGTAGTTGAAGTACCAAATAATAGCTCGAAAGCAAAAGGTCCAAGCAACATTGTAACATGCTAATCAGATTTAAATATACTATTTGAGGATATTTTGCTGCTGTTAAAGGCTATAATTTTTTTATTATAGCTGTCAGATATTGGCTCCTATACAATATCGGCTAATCTTTAAAGATTTAATGACAGAATGTTTTTGTCAATAGTACCAACTGTTATGCTGAAAAAGTACCAAATCAGAGAGAATAGTACCAAAAAAACTAGTACACACAAAATGACTGTGTGTTTACAGCTGATCACAAATAAATCCTTCAAACATGAAATTTAGATTGCAACCAAGCATTTACAGCCAACTTTGCTACCAAATTTTTTACCATTTGAAATTATTAAATTTTATTCTATTTTTTAAAGTTGCTCATTATTAATATGACTTAATGCATTATAACAAGGGTATTTTTTTACTTTACTATAAGTATAGTAATCGTGAAAAAATTCAATCTCGATATTTTGACGAAATTATATGTTTTGAGGTACCAAAAGTAGTTTTTTGAAGTTTTTTCGATGATTTCTGTATGTGGGAGGGTGGGTTAGTGTTTATCCCAAGTTTTTGGACACGTTATGATCTAGAATCTTTGATGGATTAAAATTTATATTTGACAATAAAAATGGGCTTCATAGTGTAGATGTGCTGTATAGTTTGGCAGTAATTATGCATGTTGGGAATCTTTTTTTTTCTCAGAAATGTGTTTTTAGACATTTTTTTCTCACAAAACTACTAATTGAGGCTCCTCCAGTGGTGACGTGACATGGTAAGCTAAAGTAGCCTAATAGCTTACGTGCTCGCCTCTGGACTGATAGATCCGTGGTTTGATGCCAACTCTGGCTCTTGATTTATTGATATAGTGGGAAAAAAAAAATCTGAGCGTGTCGTCCTTCGGTGAGGACATTAAGCTGTCAGATATCGGCTCCTATTCGATATCGGCTAATCCTTGAAGATTTCTCCTCTAATACATTTGTTTAAGGAAAAATGTAGGACACGTAATGTAGTAGGCACAGGGCTGCCAGAATGTTTTTTTCAATAGTACCAACTGTTATGCTGAAAAGGTACCAAATCAGAGAGAATAGTACCAAATGTTACAAAACTTGTCTTAAAGTCCAATGCTATTCATGTACAATAGCCTAAAAAAACCTTCCTTACAATCACCAATAGCAGTAGCTAAGTCATGAAATATAATTATTAATACTTTAACTGCATTGTGCACCATATACACCAAGCTGAACGAAACACTATGAGACCTAACACTGTACCGTAACACTGTAAAGATAAAAAAATAACGATCGATAATTATCTCCGATAATGCTCATCACTGCCTTCGGGTATGATGACGGTACCCGAATTACTATTATGAATATTTTGTAGTATTTATTTTCGTTATTTTTCATAAATTTAGATCAATTTTAAGAAATAGTACCAAATAATGACACAGTACATAAAAGTAGTACCAAACGTACCAAACTTTTAGCACGAAGGCAAATAGTACCACATTTGGTACTATAATACCAATTCTGGCAGCCCAGGTAGGCACATTATATAGAACCTCAAAGTGTCAGTCTTTGGCCTATGTATGTCCTCTCATGACACGACTACTGCACGTAACCTACTTTGAGATAAAAGAGTAGACTTCATTGGTAGGGTGTCATTTCTTGTGTGTTTGACTTTATTACCTGTATTGGTTTCTTAGATATGTGAGTGTTGAAAATAATTAATTTTTACTGAATTCACAATTTGCAGTGATCTAACTCTACAAATGAGCTGCTTCTTTTATTGTGATCTATTCTGCTTCGTTGTTTGAATCCTCTTCAGGAATCACCTGCCTCCCTTATCTAGATTATCTAGAATTTAGATTATCGTTAATACAAAAATCGTATATACTTGCTTAATATATATTTTATTCATTGATATGTATAGTTTTACTAAGCACAATTTGTTGGGACACTCATGGTCATTGTATAATTAGATTATGACTTTCTAACAGTTATGAAGAAAATCAATAACTGTGTAGCATATTTCCAAGGTCCCATATAAGTGGCCAAATACACTTTAATATGCTGTTGAAAAATGATAAGGTATTAAAAGTTCTAAGAAAAATTACTACAGTTGATCTTTATATTGTTTTAAGCTCGACGTAAGAATGAAAAACATGAGAAAACAAAGAGAGACAAATAAGGGTGGAAATAACAGAAAATGTATGTATATAGCAGGAAGTATATGTTAACAAGGTTATATATATGTAGTGGCAAGAGATATTACTAAGAGGAATTGCTTGCTAAACGAAACGATGATGATGAAAGAACAAATGATTTTAAAGATTTTCAGTTTTAACATATCGTATAATTGTATGCGAATAACCAATCAGTCACTGTTCATTTAACATTACAATGTTTTTCCTGATTTAATAGAGCATTTAACTGTGGTAACATTCCAGAATGTTTATGAATTTGCTTATATGGATTAAATTATTCAATGAAAGGTTCCCACAAAAAAAATAATTGATTTTTGAAATGTCCATCAATTTCTAAAGAAAAATTAATTTCATGTTTTAAAAGAATAACACAAATTATGAAATAATTTTGCTTTAGTTTAAAATATGTATTTACCTGACATCTAGCGGCGTAACTAAAAACTATGAGTTTCAGAAGTTAACAACAGATGTCTCTTACATCTGATAATTTGATTGTTCAACATTCTTTATTTTCATTGTTTATGTACTACCTAAATCACATTTAGCCATCCACAAACAGTAACTATACTACATACCAGACATGTGACTCCTTGAGTCACTCAGTGATATAAAATTATAGCAACAATTAAAAAAATCTGGAGTGGCCTACACTAAACTTTACTATAAGTAACTTAATATCAAATTTCTTGAGTATATAACTCATAACGTTTCATTTAAGCATAACGTAAACATCTAAATGGGATATGATTAATAGTCTTTCATTCCTGAGGTAGTACAGATAGTGATTGAAGGACATATCAATATATAAGCTTATTTTTGTACATCACACAGCTGATGCAAATAATTTCATTATATGAAATTATGTTGTATAACTACAGCAGTAATAACATTTTTGAAAAACCAAAGTGAACATTTCTTGATACGAAATATTCTCCTACACGAGAACATGGCTTTTGTTCAAATAGCCAGTGGATTTCTTACATCGTTTACTTGACATCCTTCTACATTGAATATTAAAGTAAAATTTTCAAATTTAAAACAGGAAAATACCCTATTTTTCTCTGAAAAACATCATAAACAGCGAAGAAAAAATGTTGTTTTAAGATTATTTATAATTAAAGATGTACGATAATTACATTTATTCACTTCCAAACGAAAGATTACAAATTTGAATTATCTTTTACATTTTTAGTTTTTATAGAATTATTATACTGGGAATTTAATGGCTTCTTAGTATTTAATAAAATCATTTTCCTTCCCCTTTGTCAAATAACATATATACGATTTTTTTCTGAGTGAGTGTTATCCTTTTCCTGCTTTCTGTACTCTGTTATAAGGTTGCTTGTTTGTATATTGAGAAAAAATATATTAGGAATTAGCCAGTTTACATACTCAAATCGAAGTCATAGCCAGCTATTCAATATAATTTAAATCTTTTATAGTTGGTAGCTTCTAATTTTTGAAAATAATAAATATGAACTATTAGACTAGAATTGTAAAAAAAAAAACTGGATATTTCTCAACAAACATAAGTCCTCTTTCTTGAGGAAAGAGTCATTCATCACATTTAAATAGCATGGAAAGGTACTACATTCAAAATGATAATGTAATTATAACTGATATTAAGTTTTGCTCAAGAGTGCAATATATAGATTTATTAAAGCATTTTATGAGACAAATCCATCATGCCATGGAAGACATGGAAGAAATTTATTAACTGAATCGACTGAAATAAAATTGATGTTTAGAGGGTTAATGAAATGATTTGAAATGTTTAAATGACTTATATGAGGTGTAAGAAGAATAATAAGTCATTACATTTATTTGAATAATAAGTGTAAGGATTTAAATCTTCTATTACACAGATAATCATATTTTTTTTTAGAAAATCAAGGTAACATTACTAGAATATTGATGTGAGCTTTTGCTTACAATGTAAAACTAAAACTGAAATGCAAACATAAAGATTTTAATGAAGTCGTTAAAAATTTACTTTGCATATGTGGATATTTCACCTTATTTCAATTGAAGGCACAGCTTTCATAATTAAAACGTTTATTGCCAATATTTAATCTTAAAGATTTACTATTTTTAATTGGGCTATAAATACAATACTTTAGTTGTCTTCCTTATATTGGAAAGGGATGGCTATGATTTAGAGGTTTTTACATAAATATAAAAGAAAACATCATATTATTTAGCACAATTTGTCTTTATGGACAAGGTTTAACGCAGAGTTCTTTAAACAAATAAACCTTACATTTATTAAGGTTTCACATTGGGTTAAAAATATTGCAAAGCGACTAACACGTTGATGCTTTTACTGGAAAATAAATGCCTGATTTATAATCTAGAGGTAGTGGATAACAGAAATTCACAATACAGACCCAACTTTATGAATATATAATAATATTTGTGAAGAATGTAACGTGTAAAACAAATATCTACATGAATAAAACACACCAAAGTTATTACAATCCCATATTAGTAACAAATATGTTATTACTGGTTATTTTAAGACAACTATATCTTTCTGTACAAAATAAACAACTTTTTCTTACTAATAAATATTATCTAATGCTAATAAGATATTATCGAGAATAATTATTTAGATAATTGAAATTAAACAACAATTTTGATGCACAGTTCAAAGATTGAATTATACTGTAATGAATAATACCTTATTGTTGTAAGTTATGTAGGTTATATTAATTTATAATTGAAATTAGACTTTCTAAAACTGTTTGATGTTTTTAATTTCAATTATTTATTTCTAAATTAAAACATGATTACAACATAATGTTTCTGAATTTGTTTTTCATTTTGTATTAATTAAATTTATGTAAAACTAAAACTGAGGGCTTAGTTTTAGTTTCACTTTCCTCGATTCCAATGAACCAAAACACCATATATAACTCATAATGTACAGGTTAGATGATGAAACATGTTTATGGTTTAAATTATAATTATAGTTGACTCTCAACCAATAATAATAAAGAAAAGCTAAGTATTCTTGAGTTTGGTCATAAAAACATACATCTTCATATTAGTATCACGTTTAGTATGACTTATTTGGCTTTATCAAAGCTAAGAAATTAGTAAAAAGCACAATTAACAGACATGAAAATCTACTGTGCAGTTTAAATGACTAATTAATTAGAAGAAGTAATGACATAAATAGTAGTTTTATCAGAAATGTGTAACTAATCACACATTAAAGCTACGATTTTATTTCTTACGTATTGTTAACACATTAAAACTGTAGAACTGTTTTTAAGAATAATAATTATAATTATAATAATAATTATGCTTTAATGATTTGTTAGCCCTAATGATAACAAAAAACGTGAACAAGTTGGGATTGTTGTGATGTATAAATGTTTTACATTTGGTTAGAGACCAAACCTACTAAAATATTCATTTTTTTTAATGTAGATAAACCATTGTTATGGGTTAATGTAATTTTATCAAATTTGATGTAGTCATTAATTTTCATTGATTAACTTGATTACAAAATTAATATTTTTATAATAATAATTGTATTGAAATAATAATTATAAGGTAGAAATAATTAACTAGTAATAATAATACTATCAGTTTCTAAATCTGGATATAGTCTACTCCAGATTCTGTGATAAATTTAAGAAAAATATGACTTTATTTGATTATCTATTTCTATAGAATTAATAAAAGAATATTTCCTATTATCATAATATTTGAAGTTTGTTGATAAGCGTTCTGGTTAAAGCGCATGCGTGAATCACACTACTATAGCCAATGATAGTTGAGTATACATATGATCATCAAGAATTAACCAATTATATTAGCAGATACATGATTTTGAATCAGTTGTTGTTCGGTTTTCTTACGACTAGCAGTATACGCGTCTTTTTTCCAAAACTCCAGGTAATTTTTCTAGTTTTGCCAACTATTTGATATATTTATCTACAACATTCGAATAATGATAGTACTTATGTTGTGTTAGTGTTTAAAAAAAGATTTTTTTTTCTTTTTAATAAAGATGTTATTAGTTACATGAATGCAAGTAGTAACACTTGACGACGCCATGTTCAATTTATAAAACAAACCAACTTAATTTCAGAGAGTCACCAACAGCATTTTATGTTGGTTGTTTGATTTTTATTACTTTCCGTTAGAATAAAACTTCATTTTAAGCATTGATTTTTCATTCAATTTCATTTTCACAATTAACTATTAGTAAATCCAAATCAAATTCAAATCTATAAATAATTAAATCATATATCTTTTTTAAAACTGGAATATAAAAAAAATCAACGAATATTTATGAAAACTCACATAAAAGAAAATGAAAAAAACACATGTTGTATTAGGATTCATCAAAAACATACGTTTAATAAACAAAGTGGAATCTCATGGATAACATTTTCCAGAAATTCTGAGATATAGGTGTCACTTTAATTGTGAAAAGTAGGTAATAATCGTATTTAAAAATTTCGTAATGTAGGTTCTAAACAACAAATTAAGGATGCGTGATTTTTTCTTGAAAAGAACAAACAGTAACAATTAATTTTTTGGCAATTCCTGTTTATAGGCAGAAGCCCACAAATCAGAAAGATAATATATTGTATATTGTTATTATAAGTAAGTACTTATATAAGTTTTATTTTAAAAGTCTTTTATAATCAGTTAAGTATCGTTAATATCACATGTGCAGTTAATATCACTTAATAGCAGTTGTGAAAATAAAGATTTGTGAATACCCTTCAGGTCACATGTTTGATGGGTTAATTTGATATTACGCTCAAAAATTACACTTATAGTTTAGATTCTTTTTTTTAAGAAACATTTATTCAGCATGCTTTATATAAATATTATATGCTGCAATATAACTAATTAGATTTATATTTTACATTCTTAATCCGATCCCCTAGCGGGTTAAATAGGTCTGCCCTTTACGGTCTTTTTGTTTGATCTGTGATTCTACATTGAGACTCCTAAATTTTGCCTAACTCAAGTGTATTTAGAGTAGGGATCTTAAATGAGTACCTGATATCGCACTGTTTTGGTACTGAAGGTTTAACGTCCTCTCAGAGGGACGATTTACTTAGATTTATTCACCTTCTGCGTGGGTAAATCGAGGGAGGGCCAGGTGGGCATCGAACCCTGGGCTACCAGTTCAGAAGCGAGTACGTTAACCACTTAGCTAACCTGGCCCCTTAATTAGATTTAAAATCACTACATTTCTTCGCTACTTGCTACAGCATATCGTATTTTTAGTTATAGTTGGAATACATAATTTTAATACTAAATATTTTTAACTTTATACATGAAAAGTTATTACAAAAGTTTGAATAATTACAAATATTAACAAGTAACTCACTTTATTTTGATTTTAATGGGGTTATAATGTAGGTGTAATATTAAAAACAACAGCAGATATGATGAAACTTGAAGTAATTTATTTCATCTACTTATTAAAGTAACGTTGGTTATTTAGAGTACCCTGTGGGTCATCCTACTGCATAAGCTTTCAGTAGTCACAGTTTTAGCTGTGACAAGTCAACATTTACAATAATTATTTTTATATTTGATTGTTATAATCTACTATATGTTTCCTTGATGAATATATCTATCTATCTATCTATTAGTGCAAATTTAATAGATTCAAGTGCATTATACAATAAGCCTCTTTTATCCATGTATCAGTCTATTCTGACTCATTTAATGATTAAAGAGCTTTCTGTTTGGTTAACACAAATTTTTACAACCGATTCTGTTAATTCGCTCTATTGATTAGCTTTTGAGGATGCTTGTTTACCAAAAAATGATCATTATATTAGAGATAAACCTCATTTGTTATCATTATAAATGTAATATTACTCCATCAATATTTAAGCTTATTCGTAATAAGGCGATACCTAATGAAAAATATCATGTCCTTTGAATCAACAAATAAGTTGTGTGGTGATTGAAATAAAAAAGCTTTGTGTTTTAGGTAATGGTATATCTGTGCACTTGGATGAGTTTCAGTACCACAGTTAAATCCGAATAATAAGACTTGTCTGATTTTTCTCACTCAAAGATTTGAAAGTTGTTGTAACTAACAATATATTTATAACAAAACTAATACAATTATTAAGTTCATTCTATTATTTTGAGAACAATTTACTAGATTGTACTCTATAATTTAATAACGATGGTGCAATTAAAATAAAACAAAAGATCAATTGACTGTAACGAATTTGATATTATGTTTGCTTATAGTAAAGTTTAATAATATAACCTTTCTAGTTTTATAATTGTTGAAACTCCAAAAGATATTTCTGTTTTCCTATCATCTACAGTAGAGAATCTTTAACATTTCTTTTTATAATTTAATGAATATTATAGTCCATACAAATGACATTAACTGTTGGAAATATTTTTTACTAAACCTTAAAAGTGAATTATCATAGCTATTTTGTTGAAAAATTTGTCAATGTAAACAAGTCCAACAAGTACAGCAAGTATTATATTATTCGAAGTTGATTTTTTAAATTTTACAGGTTAATTAGCCTTAACCTTACCTATGGTTACCATTACCTTCCTTAACTGGGATTATTCAAAGTCATTGAACATTTTTGGTTTATTTTTTACACAGAGTTTCGTTTTTCTATAGTTAGTCGTTAGAAAATATGTTTGAAATCGTGAACATGTATGATTATACACATTGCTGTACTTGTCATTTCGATTAAAACGTTTTTAGCTCATCTTGTCAAACGAATTATTTGTTAGTATAATTTTGTTACTATCTGCCCAATAGTTGGACTTTTGTGGCACTCACAAATTGTTAAAATGAATCATATGGTAAGCATTTTATGTTACAGGAAAACTGACATTTCCGGTTATTGAAAAACTTTGGTATTTCTTTCTGTTAAGGCTATCATAAACTCTATAATAATTCCAAAGTCTCAACACTCTAAAATTAGATAATTAGGAGAAAAAAGTTTTCTAAAAACGCATATTAGCTAAATGTTGTACTTTTTATTACTCAATAGCTCCAAACAACAAGGCACATCCTACACAATAAGGCCCAAATTTGTTGGAATTTGATATTGTTCCAAACTTTGTCACCTGTATCGTGTCCACAAACTTTTCGATTTACCCACCTACATAAACACTGATGTCATCGAAAACACATCAGAAAAGTACTTTTGGGATCTCAGACATGTAAATCCGTTAAAATCTTGTGATAAATTTGTTTATGGTTACTATACTTTGCTAACAGTAAAGTAATAAAATGAGTTTGATTGACTAGAAATTCTTTTTGATATTAGGTTCTCTTAAAGAAAAATGAAGTATAGACTGGATCAAATTATCTGCACTAAAAATATAACTTTTTAGTCGTAATGTTTGTGTGATATTATGCACTAAATTTTTCGTTTTATAATTGTGAGAGGAGTAAACAACTGTTTTTACAATACAGTATCGCTACGATTATTTGGTTTTGTCAAAATCTGTAGTTTAATTATAACAATTACTATTTATTTGTTTTCAAAATTTCACAATTTTGCCTGGCTTGATACGTATCATGTTCGCAAACTTTTCAAATGTATTCCCGGCCTCATATGCTCAAACATAAAAAAAAGGTACATTCAGGGAACTAGAAAAGTGTAAATACTTAGAAATTTTCAAATCAAATTCATCTTGTATACTATATTTCAATATAATTAAACTTATAGTAAATTTTATATATTGTATGCTAAACCAATTATCAATTAATGAAATAAATTATATCATTTTTGGAAGTAATATGAAAAAAGTTATTTATTAAGATAAATTGTGGAATTTATTTTACTAGAATTTTCTGCGTATGATGTTTCTAATAAAGATGAATATTTGCTAGATTTTTCTCATCAAGTTCTTACAGATTAGTATGATGTTACTAATGAAGATGATTATTTATACCATAAATTCATTAGATACCATACTTTTATTACATACCATATAATATGGTATGAGACTAGGTTCAAATTTCTTAATAGAATAGCAAGAGTAAAGTTTATTGAGATTTAGGGGAATTGGGGGGATCAATGCTTGGATTATAAGATTGACAACTTTAGATTCTACGTTATTTAAGTAACTTAAGAATTGTTTAAAGAAAGTATATCTCACTTTTATTGATTTTTAGGTTTGATTTGCTAAACATCTTTAACCTCACAAAAGCTACTGCCATCAAATCACATAGAATTGGTTTAGAAGTTTCTACCTCAGAAGTTTGATTCAGAAATTTCATCTGATGTTAACTGCAGCTTGCAGAAGTGACAGCTAAGAGGAGGACGTCCGGTTAGAGATTCTATATTTTATTTATACATTTACTTTGAAAATTTATTATTCGCTTTGTATATACAATTTCATTTGGAGTGACCTTGCGAGAATAAATTAGACCCGGTCATTCTAGCCCTCTTTTTCAATCTATTTATCAATTTTATTTTTGAAAAAGTTTGGGTGTTTATGAAAAAAGGTTCCAAACCTTTTTGTTTGTTGGGCTCTAGGTTCGATATGACTCCAATATTCACCAAACGGTCACCACTCCTTCCCCAATTCCCTTATTTTCAGGCATGCACATCACGCTCAAGGTATTTTTACTGGTGTTTTTATTAATTTAGAACTCGTTAGCAAACAAGAAATAAGTTGTTTTTTTTTTTAAATCAGGAAGCTCTCAATTTTTGAATACTTCATGGCTCGCTATTAAATATTATATCAAAGGCACTGCATACGTTAACATACAGATCAAACTTATATTACTTTGTTTTATTAAATTATTGAAAATTGTATCTCTCATTTAGGCATTTCTGTTTCGGACCAATCTCAATAGATTACATAATCGACAGACTGAAAAAGGACGTTTAATAATTGCTCCTGATATAACCAGATACGATTTTCTGTGCAGTTTATCAAATCCAATTCGGGTATCTAGGTAACTATAAACCCATACATATGAACCCATTTCCTTCGGCACATCAGTAATTGTATTTTGGTAGAGAAAAAAATGTATATTTTTGGTCCTACCAAAGAATCCTTTACAGCAAAATATTGTTTTTGTTGCTTTTATCAATGTATATGTTACATCACATTTCTACTTTAAAACCTTTATTTAAAAAAACTTTATTAATTTTTCATACCTCTGACAGTAGTAATTTGTTATTTTTTATGAAGGGGGATTTAAAAAAAAATACTTTATTTCTTTTAAGGAAGTTATAATGTACCTCCAATCACCATTTCACATGCTGAGTAAACTCAAAGGATGTAAAATGAAGCATTCTTCTTATAATAACAATGACATTTGAATATTCATCCTTAATATTTTAATATTTAGAGCAGGGGTTCCCAAAGGGGGTGAAATTCACCCCCAGGGGTGAATTTTGGATCTTCAGGGGGTGAATTGTGACCACAGTAGGTTCAAAGAGTGAGAAAGCTATTATAGGTTTTAACCTCTTAATTATAATTTTAAAAAAAAATTGATGGAATTAATATTTAATATATCCATCAATAATTATAATTAGCATTTTATTTGTAAAATTCTCTTATAATCATAATCACTGTAAAGTTGTAAAAGTGTATATATTACCTTGGGAAGAATAGGGGGTGGGGGAATGGCATTATGGGAAATGGTGAGGGGGTGAATGGGCTAAACAAGGCTGGGAACCCCTGATTTAGAGTATCCAGTAGGTAATCCACACCTAAATAGGGGCGATAGGAAACCTCTTGACGGCCATTAGTCGTCACAATTTCAATTGTTATAGGCCCTATATTTACATTAAATATTCTTGAATTAGATTTGTTCAATCCATTCTACAGCTTTTTGATTAAAACATATACCTAGTAGGTCTGATTAAATCGATTTAAAGCCGAGACTTCAAAGGGTCTTTCAACATTTCAGAAGCAGCTCTTAGAAATTCTTTGAGTCACTGAAGTTTTCAGAACTGATTCTTTTTATTTTTCTTCTGACAGGATATGGTGATTCCAATGAAGATGATTATTTACTAGAATTTCTCATGTTGTTAGAGATAAAACCAAATAGACATAATTTTTATTGTAATATTACGCTATTGTAATTCTTAAAGAATTCATAGTAAAAATGCGTAAAACAAAAAGGAAATTGTTAAATCATCGGCAATGTACTTATTCTACTGGGCGTTTTCTCATAAATAAGTTCATTGTGACAAAAAATGCCCTTCTGTTGACCCAGTATTACCAACTTTGAGTTCCTTAAACATATAAAAAACTAATATCAGAAATGAAGTTTGTAGTTCCTTGCTGTAACATTTAGACTGATTGCAGTCATTTTTTTACATATCCATCCATAATACATTCGAAATCATCCCAAAATATTGAGTGTATTTGTGTTTGCTCTTATTGATTTAAGAATTAAATATTTTTGCATTTGATATTATTTCATTAAAATATATTTTATTAAACAATTAAATAACGATTATGCTTATTTAATCATTATTTTTAAAATATTATAAATAATACACGTGAACATACACAGATGTTTACCCGATATTCCAAGTTCAGTTCTCATTTTTTGGAGTTACAATGTCTTTTTTTGGTAAGCAAAATTGTTTAGAACAATTTTTTATGGCATACTAATTTTGGTAATTTTTTTCTACAAAAATCATTCTTCTATTGATAACCGTTTAGTATAAAAAAAAAAAAATTCTTTACATCAGGATATTTACTATAACTTTTCGATTAGTCTATGTGTGTCGAGAAAAAAAGATGCAATTTTTGTATGTAATCTAGTTTAAAGTTTGTAGATTCTAGAAAAAAGTGTTTTCTCAGTGAAGTAATATTGTTCGAAATGAGTATGGAACATTACACTATAAGGCTTATTTTTGCGTAAAATATAATAGTAATAAATTAAAGAATGTTGATGTATCTTGCACTGATATTTTTGGATACAGACACACTCCTGAACCAACAAAATCACAGATATAATAAAAAAATCTTTAAAAATGGGCTGTTATGTATTCTACCATCAAAGCAGTTCTGCATCTTAGACAGTTTTGTCTTTTCTTTTCTGGCATGATATGTCCAGGCATAAGACAAACAGTGGCCTTTCCGTGGTCGGTTTATGATCATACTCAGTTGTCTTCCCCATGTACGTACCTCTGGCCTGACCTGTTTGAATGGTCTCCCGATTCTGATCAAGGTTCCATTCTTTTATATTGTCTTTTCTTTTCTGGCATGATATGTCCAGGCATAAGACAACAGTGGCCTTTCCGTGGTCGGCTTATGATCATACTCAGTTGTCTTTCCACACGTGCGTACCTCTGGCCTGACCTGTTTGAATGGTCTCCCGATTCTGATCAAGGTTCCATTCTTTTATATTGTCTTTTCTTTTCTGGCATGATATGTCCAGGCATAAGACAACAGTGGCCTTTCCGTGGTCGGCTTATGATCATACTCAGTTGTCTTTCCACACGTGCGTACCTCTGGCCTGACCTGTTTGAATGGTCTCCCGATTCTGATCAAGGTTCCATTCTTTTATATTGTCTTTTCTTTTCTGGCATGATATGTCCAGGCATAAGACAACAGTGGCCTTTCCGTGGTCGGCTTATGATCATACTCAGTTGTCTTTCCCCATGTACGTACCTCTGGCCTGACCTGTTTGAATGGTCTCCCAATTCTGATCAAGGTTCCATTCTTTTATAGAGTTATTTATTATATTATTGCAATTATATAATATAAATAATATTGTATTTCCAATACTTTGAACGTTCTGACTCTAGTTGGTCCTTGACTCCTTCAATTTGGAACTATACCTGACGATGAACTCGAAGTGTTCGAAACGACTAGAATAAAAAAAAGCTTCTTTTTTGAGTGTGGAGACATTGATTTATCTATTTACCCCAGTATCACTAAATACCACAGAATACAGATCGCACAACTATCAGTTAAAATCATTGATGGTTTTCAAGAATTTACAAGTATTGATGTCTCCTCAAACGATTTTTGAAGTGGTTTTGATGGATTGTTTGCATGGGTAGATGTATATATATTTACATTTTTCTACAATTTTTTTGTGAACGCGTTAAATATGTATCTAACATAACCCTTTTTTTTTTTGGTTTTGTCATACTTAATTTGGCGTCAATTTTTTTTAAAGGAACCTTTAATTTATTCATTTATTTAAAGAAGAATTTATTCCGAGAAGAATTGTGTATCAGAACATAGAAGTTATTCGTTACTCGTTTAATCTGTTATAGTGTGGTATTTATAATATTCATATATTGTATTCATTTTCAAATAATTCACTTTGAAAATACGATCCAAAACGGACAAATATAGTTCAATATAGACAAAGAAACATAGAGAAATCAAAAGAACACACTTACAGTCTCTAATTTTCGGTTTGAACCGAGAGCTCCTGAAGACGGTTCAAACCAGTGCGCTTGGTTTCCCTCTCTTATCTCTCCTGAAGACGGTTCAAACCGAAAATTAGAGACTAAGTGTGTTATTTTGATTTCTCTATGTTTCTTTGTCTATATTGAACTATATATATATATATATATAAAGATTTCACATAAACACGTGAAATAACAATCAATGATCAAACCACAATAAGAAATGGGAAAACAAGACTAAGATTTTTCAACCGTAACAGGCGGTCTTCGTCAGAGTCAAAAACTCGTCAGAGTTGGGTTTTTCACTCTGACGAAGACCGCTTGTTACGGTTGAAAGGTCTTGGTCTTGTTTTCCCATTTCTTATTGTGGTTTGATCATTGATATATATATATTAGATATAAACCTAAAGAAGAAAATAAATACTATAAACACTAAGTGTTCGGAACGCGCTGTTAGATTTCATATTATTTTTTTTTTTGTGTAGACATAATTTTTTAAATTCCCAATATAGAAGGTAACTTGTTTTTAAAATAAATTTCCTCAGGCAGGGCCATAAAAGGTTTAATAACGACTATTCTAGAGGCAAGTCAGGATCCAAAACCGATTAGCTGCAAAATAATCTGAGAAATAACATTCTGCAAATTACATAAGTGCATTTTTAGCTTAATAATAATCCTACGGGTGTGGATTTGTGATAATGTAATATATATATATATATTTTGGGTCACTATCGCAAAAATTTAGTAATATAATAAGCGTCTCAAAAAATATTTTTCACTAACTAAAAACATTTTAAATGGTCAATTGGCAATTTTTATTTCATTGCATATTCAAGCTGTTTAAATGTATAAAACATAATAATGGGTGAATCACAGGCTACGGGTATATATTCAAATGTTTGAAAACTGTTTTCTTCCTGAGCTTCACAGACGAGGAATCAATAGGGCATCAATGTTGTTTCAACAAGACGGGGGCTATTGCTCGTGCAGTGAGTGAGTGAGTGAGTACAGTGAGAGAGCGTCCATAACTGTTGTTAGAGCTGCATTCCCTAATCATGGAATATCACGTTCTGGAATCTCATCGGGCCTTTCTATGTGCGATTTTTATCTATGCAGATTTTTGAAATCAGGCATTCATGCTGGGAAATCCCACACACTTTGAGAATGAAAGACTACAATACGTGAAAATATCAAAGAGATATAGGTGAAGAAACATTAGTGAAAACGGAGGTAACTTTAGAAAGCGGCTTCAAATTTGCGCGCTTAAATATAGCCTTCATTTGTCAGACATAATTTTTTGCTTGGAAATATTCCACAATGGCATAGTTCAGTAAAATTTGTTATGTATATTATAAACTATTTGTCGAAATATTCGCATTGCTTTGTTTCGTTTCAAATCATCCGTTTCCCGTACTCATCCTGTAGAATAGTTATTACGAGATATAATGCTTTCAAGAAGTTGCAGTTTCTTGTATTTCATAGATTAATGTGAAGTTTTAATCTGCTCTCTTAATATGAAAGGAAACTTTACAAGCATTGAGCTGTCAGGTTGGGGTTTTTGAAATGTATTCCGCTTGAGATAATAAACCGCAGGTAATACCGGTGCTTATGAAGTATTGCAGCCCTTGGGAGGGGGCCCAGCTTGATTACTTCCCTTCATTGCCCTTTTTTCTTCTTTTTTTTTTTTTTTTTTTAAAGCCTTATTCATACTCATTTCGCTGTAAATTTTCAAAAAAAACCCTTTCAGCTTATTTTTTTTGTTACTCTATTAAAAAAAAATCTGTTTAAAAAACGCTTCAGAATTAATAACTTTTATTTTAATTGCTTTTTTATTAAGAATCTGAGATTTTTTGAATAATGAATTCTTATTGGTTTTCAGAAAAGAAAAACTGACAAATTAATTATATGGGAAAGAAGTTATAAAATAAATCTTAATTTTATTTGATAATGGCTAATATTGATACAGTTTACCAGAAATCGTTATTCATTACTGATTCTGCAATTATTAACAATGATTTCTTATGGAAGGTGGAAATATCTATCCAAATAATGACCGTGCTCGATGCTGCTTAACTTTGATGACCTAGTATGGTATATTCAACATGCCTATATACTTTGCGAATTTATCGTGGCAGAAATATTTTAAATTTATGGAATTTTATTTACAATATCATTATTATTATTGTTATTATTATTTGAGGGTGACTATAGCACTGGGTCTTAAAAGCTATTGTACTTCCACTCTTCTGTACTAAAGTACCCCAGCAGTTAGCTTCAAAGCCTTCAAGAAGCTCAGCACTTTTGCTGGTCCAGCGATAAAAGTTTTTCTATGATTTTGGTGAGTGTCCCGAAGCACCTATCTCTGTGTAGCAAAGTTGCCTGGCAGTCACCCAGCAGGTGCAACGGTGTTTCTTCCTCTTCTTTACAAAATCTGCACAAACCATCATTGATAATGGCCATTCAGGTTCTATACATTTTGGGAGAAAGTGACTTCCTTTCTACTATTCTTCAGAGAAAAAAGTGACAGTCTTCTTTGGGTCCTTAGGTGCACTGGTGGGAGGTCGGCTCCCACTAGTTAGCACTTTTGGAGCCTCTGCGCTCTCAGAGGATGATCTCCGGACTTCTTTCTTCTTAGCATCTTTCAGGGGAAAATCCCTGAATCTCTGTCGGTGATATTTTGTCCGCTCCGGCAGAGCACTGCATACCGGAGTAAGGCTATTTACTCAAGGAAATCGCAATGGTACTCTTGAGACCCTGATCGTAATACAGTAACCCCTGTATCATCTATCCTTCGGAACTGATCGCATAACGCCTTAGATTGGGGCTGGGGATAAGAGGGGAGGATTTGGGAAGTTAAAAGGATTGTGGAACGAAGACGGTCCAGGCTAGCCCCTGGCCACCTTCATTCCGATGTTATAAATTGATACAGGTGTTAATTTTCAACGCAATATCTACCTGCATCTGTACCCTTGTAATACTAATACTGATTTTGTGTGATACTAATTTTCCAATTTCTATATATGTTCTTCAGAGTTTAATAAAACCTTACTAATAGAAACTTCTACAAGTTCCATAATATAACAGAAGCTGTTTTCCTTCTGCTTTTCCTATTTAGATCATCCCTTTTTTTTTTTCAAGAAAATCATGTTCCTGAGAATACAAGAAATCACCCTTTAAGTAATCTCGAAATCCAGCCCAATAGTATAAACAGGATTTCACATATAAAAGTAATCGTTCAGGTAATGGCGAAATAATTGTCTACATAAAAAACCTGTGTACTATGAACAACTTAGATATACATTAAACTGCAAAATTTTTAAAATATTGACTTCTGGATAATTAAAAAAAATTAGCAAACAAATTACTGGAAACAAAAAAAAAATTCTCAGAATAGTCAAGTTTCTGGAGTTGCAATTTTAAGTAAAATTCTTTGACATGGTTTTCGCATTTCCAAAATGGAAGATGCCTAGACTAATCTGGCATGGTTATAATCAATCCCTGTCATTGACATTCAAGCAGATTCTAGCCTTTCAACTTTTTGTTCCCTAGTATAAATTCAACAGACAAATTACTCAACTATGAGTGGACAAAATTTTCTGTGTTGATACTACATTCAATGTTATTTAATTTAAAGTTATGTATCTAGTATCAGTAAATGTATTAATTTAAAAAAAATATAAATTAAGGTACTGAAAACATAAACTATATTATTTATGTTTATTATTATGTTAAAATACATAATTAATATAAAATATTTTGTTTAAAAATAAGTTAAAGGTGCTAGACGGAATTAATGTTTAAAAGTTAAAACTTTTCAAAAATATATTTATCCTTAGATATTCATTAGTTGTGTAATCTGGAATTGTGTGGTATTTACTCATACTGGAGTAAATTATAAATCAAAGTCTCTACACATAAAAAAAAGCTTTTTTATTCTACTCGTTTAGAACACGCCGTGTTCATTTTCAGGTAAACTTCCTGAACGTTCGACTCCGGTCGGTCCTCTACTCCTTCTTTTGGAAGTTTACCTGACGATGAACACGAAGTGTTCGAAACGCGTAGAACAAAAACCTTCTTTTCTATGTGTGCAGACTTTGATTTGTCCATATACTCCAGTATTATCTTAGATAAATTTTTCAGCTATATAGATCAATTATCATGAATATATCTATTTGCACATATTGATTTGTAGAGAAATAACATTAAAGTGAATCGTGATTGTTATGATCAACAGAAAATTTGAGTTTATAAGAACTGATTCCTCCGATATCTTGGTAGCCTGAAATTGAAATAATATTACAATTAGTAGTAGGTTAGGTTGCAGTGGCAGTCCCACAAGGAAACACACGTAGGCCAAGCATTGGCCCTTTGTGATACCACACAATGAAGATTGATTCTACAATGGGAGTCCTAAATTTTGCCTAACTCAAATGTATTTAGAGTAGGGATCTTTAACGAGTACCTGACATCGTACAGGCTCGGGACCGACGGTTTAACGTTCTTCTCCGAGGGACGACGTGCTCAGATTTATTCACCTCCCGCGTGAATAAATTGAGGGCCAGACGAGGATTGAACCCCGGTCCTACCAATTCAGAGGTGAGCACGTAACCACTGAGCTAGCCTGGCCCCTACAATTAGTAGTAATAATGTCGGTGATACCTCCTGAAGTCTCTGGAGAGCTCGGCAGGTTTCGGGTTCGTCTGGTTCCCATCTTCAAGAGCAACTGACTATTTCTGGTAACCTACCTACACTCACTATCTACATTGTAAAATCGGTGTTGTCTGCATAGTTAATATTTGCTTTGAATGTTTCTTTAATTGCTATATTTTTTTTCCTTTTATTTCCTATTTCATTATCTATTACAGTTCTTTGTGGCGTCTTTTAAATTATACTAAAGGTTTAGTTAAAATGTCTGTTTGATGGTTTGTCTGTTCGTTATTTATATTGTCGCTCATTTTATGTTTGTATATTTCTATTTCTTCCCTTATGTTCATTTGTTGTCCTTGTTGTCTTGTCTGTAGTAAGTCCATTGTGTTTTCAATAATGTTTGGGTTATGTCCAAATTTGTTTTGGTGGTGTGCATAGTTGGATTTGTTTGTATTATTGGTGTAGCCCTTAATATGTTCTTTGAATCTGTATTTTAGTGTTCTTCTCGTTTGCCCTATGTTACAAACAGACAAATCATCAAACATACATTTTAATCAAACTTTTAATATAATTTAAAAGACGACTAAAATAACTAGGATAGATAATGAAATAAGATAACAATTAAAGAAACATGCAAAGTAAAAATTAACTATACAGACAACACTGATTCCACAATGTAGATTGCAAGTGTAGGTAGGTTACCAGAAATAGTCAGCTGCTCTTGAAGATGGGAACCAGACGAACCCGAAACCTGCCGAGCTCTCCAGAGACTTCAGGAGGATCACAGACATTATTACTAGTAATTGTAATATTACTAGCTCAGTGGAACTAACCCAATAACTATATTTAAATAATATTGCCGGTTGTTAGTGAAGTCCCTTTATTAAATAGTGATTAGCTCATACATTATACTTCTTTATTAGTAATTATTACCATCTCCTTTTTGACTGACGCTTATTCCCAACTGCCCAATACTGTCTTCATTTATCACCAGTAATGAAGTCCCCTGGGCTACATAACGCATATTAGAGACTAAAGTTACTGCTTGTGTGGTTGATGCGTGACTGGAAGTAGTTATAATGTAATTGCTATAAAGTAGTCGAGATCCTCATTTCTAAGTAGATCTCAGTGTCTGCGGTCATAACCCAGAAAAAACATTGCAGACAACAAGACTCAAATTTTTTGAGAACTTTTGATATTTTGATATGTTCATTAGAAGGAAAATTGAGTTGCTTGAAAGACAATTTTGTAATTATAGCTGTTTTAACCTGTGATATGTTGTCTTAAACGGAGAAGATAGAAAATACAGACACACAGAAATAAAATCACTGAAACTCACTACTATATTTCGATGACCTCGTCATCAGAAATATAGATGTCAATCGCTCCAAAGGTTGATATTGATATACATATATATAAATTTCTCAGCCATTTCCATATTTTTAATTTCTTGGAAAGACTTTTCAGTTTTCTTATTGCTTTTTTCGTGCTGTGAGCTAGCAAATGTAACAGCTGTCCATAATTCATTATATTACACCTATTTATACAGAAACTTCTTTTCTTATGCTCTCTCTCTCTCTCTCTCTCTCTCTCTCTCTCTCTCTCTCTCTCTCTCTTTCTTTCTTTCTATATATATATATATATATATATATTAGATATTATATAAATGAAAAAAGACAACAAATAGAAGAAGCGAGAAAACTTACTGGATCAATATTTTGAACTGAAGTTCGTCGTCAGGGAGAGAGTAGTAGGGAAGAAGAAGAGGTACGTGCGTTCACTTGTACCGGCAGAGAGTACAATATAATATAATATATATATTATATATTATATATATGTATATAAAGATTTCACATAAACACGTGAAATAACAATCAATGATCAAACTACAATAAGAAATGGGAAAACAAGACTAAGATCTTTCAACAGTAACAAGCGGTCTTCGTCAGAGTTAAAAACCCAACTGAAACACTAGATGCAGAAAACATCTGGTGCGGGGTTGAGAAGAGTGGGAGGGAAGAGTGGTATTTTAAAAGGGTGAAAGCGCAGGAAAAGACTAATGTCCAGAAAGGGATGTTTGGGGAAACAAAAGAGTACAGTAAGAAAGAGTAAAAAACTATCGGCTAGCTGTCAACCCTCTTAGAAGAGGCTATTGCCCTCGTGACGAAAGTATCAAGTTTGAAGAGACCGTTACCATTGTTTATAATATTTGATATATTAAATTTAATTAGAGACGATTCAATAATATTTGTTAATAACATCGATTTTTCATAGGTAATAAATTTTGCTCCTGTCCAGTCTATATGATAACAATCAATAATATAATTTTTATATACAAAAATTTGGGTTTGCAATGGGTTACTGCTTATCCCCCCTCCTAAGTAATTTATACATGCAATTTTTGAAAGTATAATGTTAAGTTCAATATTGCCTAAATTGAACAGTCCGTTCCTGCGCTTTCTCCCTTTTAAAATACCACTCTTCTCAACCCCTCACCAGATGATTTCTGCATCTAGTGTTTCAGTTGGGTTTTTGACTCTGATGAAGACCGCTTGTTACGGTTGAAAGATCTTAATCTTGTTTTCCCATTTTTATATTGTGGCTTATCATATATATATATATATATATATATATATATATATATATATATATATATATATATATATATATATATGTGTGTATATATATATATATATATATAGATATATGCAATCGTAATTCGGTGTAGGTTCCATTTTGTAGGTTCAAGATCAAACTGTTAATGTTTTGTTTTATTTTTACTTTAAAACCTTTTTCATAAGCAGAATGGGAAGTAAGTCACCTTGGTAGAAGCCAAACCGTCAGTACAACATTTTGTAATGATTTGAATTGGAGTTCTGTACAGTAGATAAACGGAGTTTAAGGGTCATAGGGTGGTTTAGACATGAGCAAAGTAAGTTAAACGTTTGAAAAGGGAAATGAAGGATAGATTAGAGTTTATAATACTATTGCATGTGTGACAGCTGTGGCTTCCACGTGCACATCTGTGACTGCTGCATAATTTCTCCTCTCACTCTGTCTACTTTCTGGTTTTAGTGGCATGTATTGTTCTTATCGGTGTTACGTAAATTATTATTGTTACCTTCCATCCAAAAGTGCTGCTACTGGCACAATAGTGCTAACTTCCTTTGTCCATTAAATTATTGATACATTAGATAAAGGTTTCTTGCAGTCTTTTGTTCAATACCATAAATGCATTAAATTTCGTTTGTCATTAATAGAAACTTTTTTTTTTATGTTGTATCCCTCAAGGATCTTTATGAGGAGAACATAAATAAGTCCCATAAATATATTATATTAATTACTGTTCAATTATTTCAATAATTAATATTATATTTAATATTAAATTAAAATTTATATCCCAGAAATATTGCATTTCAACTGAAAAAACAAAATCATAGCAATTTGAAAAAAAAGTCGTTTGAATAGTCATTTAGAAAACAAAATACCATATTTTTACTGTGTGAATTACCTATAACAGAGTGTGATTTTTGTGCAAAACTTTCTGTTTCGTCTCAGAGACAATTAATATGAACACTCGTGATTTTTAGGTTTTTAGATATCCTTACACACACACACACACACAACGCGTGCCCACAAACACACACACAGAAATGTCTAATTGTTAAACCTAATTATCTTAAAGTCATTGAAAAGATTATTTCATTAGCTTAACCTGAATAGAACACGTTTATTTGAATATATTCCATTTTACAATAAATTTTTGAGATAATAAGATTTCATAGTAAGCATCTGTAAAATCTAACAGCTAAATTTAACAAGAAATAGACTAACTGTTTCATTAAGGCAACTGATCTACAGAGATCGAGTGAAACTCTAACAACAATATTAGTCCAATTTCTAAATTTTTTACTGTGGTAAGTTCATAATAGAATTAAATTAAAATAAAAACGTGTTTTTACGTTTAAAAACTTAAAATTTTCAGAAAAATGTTAAGAAACATTTACATATAGTATTCATTTTTATAAAAATCAAAAAAGTAATTGCTTCCACAACTATATGTAAATTATCACCGGTTAGAGTATAAGAGTAATTGAAGATATAAATGTTAATATATCAAGTATTAAAGCGCTAAATTGTTTTAGATCACGTGTTCCATGAAACTCAAATAAAGAATAAACAAGCTCCCTTCGCCCTATTGATTCAGTTCACTTCTCTGCCAGCGTCCCCTCTAAATGGCCCCTAAAGCCTTCCAAACACTATGAATAATAGCTTTTACTGACTTCATACTTTTCATTCGCTTACACTCTTATTTTTTTCAGTTCCCCTACAATAGAGCATAAATGTTTCAGTCAATTTGTTTTTTATTATTCCAAAAATATATTTCTATTCTGATGGAGTTTCTAAAAGTTAACCACAGTTAGAAATTTAACGTTTTTTTTTTATGAATGCTTCGTTTTGAGCAACAATTAAATGAATCAATATAAATATACAATTTAAATTGAATCAAAATCATACTTAACAGATTATAAAGTAGTTTTTAAAATTCTTAGTAAATAAGGTTTGAAGAATTATTTTTAAATGATCCTTAAAAATATACAGTGAGTGGTTTGCGTTAATACTTTTAAAACTTATACAAATTACTGTGTAAGTAAAGAGCAAAAGTTCTTGTATTTATGATATTTTCATCTTGTACCTTCTATATATTACTGTGTAATTTGGTTTCCCGAAAATTTAAAAAATATAAAAACAATTTATATAGACTGGACTTATTGAACTACTTTTTATGATATTCACTTAATTCTGTCTTGAACATTCCCCTCTTTATTTCAACCCCTAATTATATCACTTTGAATTACCTTTATTAAACGCACATTGGTTTTGACTTCGTAATTATAAATTAAAAAATCTGGAGTGGCCTACACTCAACTTTACTATAAGTAACTTAATATAAAATTTCATGATTATGTAATACATAACGTCTCTTTTAGGCATAATGTAAACATCCAAATGGGATATGATTATTAGTCTTTTATTCCTGAGGTAGTAGAGATAGTGATTGAAGGACATATCAATATATAAGTGTATTTTTGTATATCACAGAGCTGATGCAAATAATTTCATTAGTATAACTACAGCAGTAATAACATTTTTGAAAAACCTATGTGAACATTTCTAGAAACGAAATATTCTCCTACAAGAGAACATGGCTTTTGTTCAAATAGCCAGTGGATTTCTTACATCGTTACTTGACATCCTTCTACATTGAATATTAAAGTAAAATTTTCAAATTTAAAACAGGAAAATACCCTTTTTTCTCTGAAAAACATCATAAACAGTGAAGAAAATGTTGTTTTAAGGTGATTTATAATTAAAGATGTACGATAATTACATTTATAAATCTCTAAACGAAAGATTTCAATTTTAATTTATCTTTTACATTTTTGGTTTTTTACAGAATTATTATACTTTGAATTTTATGGCTTCTTAGTATTTAATAAGATCATTTTCCTTCCCCTTTATCAAATAACATATATACGAATTTTTTCTGAGTGTGTGTTATCATTTTCCTGCACAATATTATTCCTCTTACATCTCATATAAGTCAATAAACAATTTAAATTGTTCCTTTATAAATATCAATTTTATCTCAGTGGAATGGCTCAAAAAATGTCTAAGTCAATGTAAATAATGAAAAAAAATATAAAAAATTCGACAAGTATAGCAGGTGATCTCTTAGTCTAAGATAAACAAACAGTTTTTATAGCGTTATTGCTCTTTCCCATAATTTAAACTTCATGATTTTTTTTTATGAATTGCTAATTTTTTGTTCCATTTTTGGTCAAATTTTCATTATTTTTAAATGAGCCGTTTAGCGTCAAAAAAACATTTTCTGAAAACAGAAATCGTACTGTAACGCCCCATTAGCGTATGTAATTTTGAAAAAAAATATTTCAATTCATTCTACATATAATGTTCTATTAATAGGCATAGTTTCATTTTGATCCGTCAAACAGTATGGCTTGTATCGCTCTCACAAGGTTTGAGATTGAATTATAAGTCAAAATTTTTACATTTTATTGAAAAAAAATATTTACTGTTTTTTTTAAAATTCTGAATATATTTTTCGTTTGTTGCATTTGTAACTTCAAAAATGATGTCAAAATTTCAAAACTCTAGGGTTATCAGTTTAGGAGAAATAAATGTTTTCTAAAAAACGGTTTTTGGCAAAAAAAGTGACTTTCCCATCATGCATAATTCTTCGCAAACAATAGGGATCTTCGTCTTTATGGGGCCCATTTTTGTGTAAAATATCAACTTGATCCATCAAAGATTCTGGACCGTAGCGTGGTAACAAGCAATGCTAACACACGCACCCACCCACCCACCCACACACGCACAGACATCATCGTAAAAACTTCATAAAACGACTTCTGGGACCTCAAAACATGTAATTCCGTCAAAATCTCGAGATCGAATTTTTTCACGATCACTATACTTTACTTATAGTAAAGTAATAAGGAATGAAGAATTATTTTTAAATGATCCATAAAAATATACAGTAAGTGGTTTGAGTTAATACTTTTAAAATTTATACAAATTACTGTGTAAGTAAAGAGCAAAAGTTCTTGTATTTATGATATTTTCATCTTGTACCTTCTATATATTACTGTGTAATTTGCTTTCCCGAACATTTGTAAAATATAAAAACAATTTATATAGACTGGACTTATTGAACTGCTTTTTATGATATTCGCTTAATTCTGTCTTGAACATCTCCTTCTTTATTTCAACCCCTAATTATATCACTTTGAATTACCTTTATTAAACGCACATTGGTTTTGACTTGGTAATTATAAATTAAAAAAAATTTTAAATTTTTAAATTAAAAAAATTGAATTAATATTTTATATATTCATCAATAATTGTAATTATCATTTCATTTGTAAAGTCTATTAAAAGCGTAATTAATATAGAGTTGTATAAGTGTATATAGTACCTTGGAAAGAAGAGGGGGTGGGGAATGACATTTTTGGGAAATGGCGAAAGGGGTGAATGGGCCAAGAAGGCTGAGAAACACCTGTTTAGTAGAACTGAACTGTTTTACTTATAGATGAGCAGCCACAACAATTATTGGAGGAACAACTCTGTTTTGTGAATACAAGCTATGTTGATATCATTTACTAATGAAATCAGAATACGTTGAATGTAGGTTAGGTTAGGTTAGGTTGCAGTGGCAGTCCCACAAGGGAACACACGTAGGACGAGCATTGGCCCTTTGTGATACCACACAATGAAGATTGATTCTACAGTGGGAGTCCTAAATTTTGTTCCTAACTCAAATGTATTTAGAGTAGGGATCTTTAACGAGTACCTGACATCGTACAGGCTCGGGACCGATGGTTTAACGTCCTTCTCCGAGGGACGACGTGCTCAGATTTATTCACCTCCCGCGTGAAAAAATCGAGGGCCAGGTGAGGATTGAACCCCTATCAGTTCAGAGGTGAGCACGTAACCACTGAGCTAGCCTGGCCCCCTAGGTTGAATGTATGTACAGCTGTTATATAATTTGCTTAGATTTGCTTAGATCCTTAATAAATTAGAAATTTCGTTTTTATTTAAAAAAATAATTTTTTTTTGGACCACACAAAGCAGAACAAAACCAATCAAAAGCATATAAACAGCTGACTGAATAGTGAAACTTTCAACATTGAGTGATCTGGTACAAGAATATGGAACAAGAAAGTTTAAAGCAGACATCAGAAAGGGGTAACTACAGAGGCTAGAACAAAACTTCCCTCTCCCTCCAACCTCACACTAAGTAAGGGTCAGTGCAATTAGACTCCAAACTTAACTTCCCATTAATCTCATCTTTCACAGAATTCTGTTAACAGTTTCAAATTAACAACGTAAGTCGCCTCTTCATAGAGTGTTTAAATTATAACTTAATTATTGATTTTCCTATCTTTAACGTAAGCTGTCCACATTATTAAATATCTTTTTTAATACTTTCCTTTAAAAACTACTAAAAATTTTTAAATAAATTATATATAATCAATTTAGCATCTGGATGTGAATGTAGTCTGCTAAATAAAATAAATAATTTTATCGTATATCAAATGGGAAACTTACATTCTGTCACTGTGAAACATCAGCTAGATTTAATAAATGCAAATATATGCCTTGATATTAATTAACTGTACATTGCCAATTAATCCCCCCGAATGGCAATTGTGTCGGATTACTACCAGCGTAGACAGTGATATTACAATTAATCAATAAATCATGTGCGGGATGTCACGAATGATTTCATATTTGTTTTATCCAAACAGATATTCTTACTCTCAGTTCAGTAGATTTGGTTTACATTTATTATTATTATTATTATTATTATGTATACTTACTGTTGTTTGTTAAATGTTTATGAATGCCAAGAAGAGTCCCTCAAATGTTGGTGCCTTACCCTCAGAGAGCAGACTTCTTGAATGTTTTGACCCAGAAGAGCAATTTCTATGCTCATCTTGTCTTCATTAGTTGTGGAATCCGTAATTATGTGGTACTTACTTATATTGTGACCCACGGCAGTCGAGTATAATGTAAGCTCTCTCCACCCCTCCCCCCCCCCCCCCCTATTGTTTTCCCTGCTGGTAAGGTTAAAAGTTAAGTATCAGGCAAATTGTTTTTTTTTTCTCGATTTGAGTACGCGGCCTGATAGTGATGGGTGAAGTAAGTCTTGGTGCCCGACGTAGAAACGTGTGGGCCTGCCTCCGCGTGGTAACATCGGGCACTTTGGAGTAATCTAAAGTGGCTAAAGGGCAACACGTTAAACTAGTCGGTCTGATTTGATTTTTGGTTGTTATACGGCCAAAAAGCTTAGGAACACATATAATGTCAAACAGGTACATACTCACCTAGAGTAAATGGATATAACAGTCTCTGTACACATATATATTTAACGGATATTACACACTGATATATATTTGTGTGTGGAGACTTTGTTATATACATTTACCTCTGAACTGACCGAGTCCCGATACACTTTAGTTTTGTATATATATATATATATATATATATATATATATTATATACGAGTTCAAAATTCAAGAAGAGTAACACACAATGTAAGGAAACACACTTACAGACTCAAATTTTCGGATAATCCGTCTTCAGGAGAAAAGAGAAGGGAGACCAAACACGTTGCGTCTACAAAGACGGATTATCCGAAAATTTGAGTCTGTAAGTGTGTTTCCTTACTTTTTGTGTTACTCTTCTTGAATTTTGAACTCGTACTGTGTCCAGTTTGGATCGTGTTTCGTTTTATTAAGTGCTATATATATTGTTAAATAGCAGAGAAGATTCTATTTCTATTCTATATGTTTCTAGTCATATTTTATTTTCTCTTCACTGTTATTTTGTGTTGCCATTTATCTGTTTTTACTTTCTTTTATCTGAAGATGAACTATGAGGTCATAAGCTTGTGTTTTCTTTTATAATTTAGTTATAGGTAGTACATAATATATGTCATCAGTTATTGGACTGTGTTATTACCTACAGTGTGTCCATGGGAAATTCGTTATTTTCATTGCTTTTGCAGCATAGAAAAGTGATTAGAAATAAAGAAAAAATGCTGAAAAAATCGTGAATGCAGAATCTGCTCTGCTATCAACACATGCTTAGATGAAGACTTGCCACCAGTTTATATATATATATATATATATATATATTGTATGGAATTTCTTGAAACTAAAACTTTAAGCTCAGTTTTACTTTTTTAAAATTTGGCTCTGATATGTGCCTGAACAACGCGTTATGACTTCGTCCCAAATCCATGAGTAAAGTTCCATTCAAACGAAAATAAATCAATTAATAATAACGAACTACTTTGAAATGGAGGAAGAAGTAATCAGAAATTACATTGATATATCCCCAAAATGTTACGTTCTAGGGTTTATAGAAAAGCTACTGACAAACGTGATAGTGTCTAATTTTATTTCTCTCCTTCTAGAAGTAATAAAAATCTTTCTTTTGACATTTTTTTTTGAGGGTGTTAAAAGTTTGCTACTTTAGTTTCTTAAATGACGACAGTAAAAACATTATTTTTATTGCTTACCCATTAAAATAATCCTTCCTTTACTGTCAAAGCTATAAATTTGGAGTATTGAACTGAAATGGAGCTGTGGACTATTTTGCTAATGAGTAATGGTTTGATAGGCTGCTACTCACGGTCTATAAAAAATGAAACGTGTTTTTATTTTTACTTCTCAATAAAATGCTATTCATAGACGTTTATACGTTTCTATTAAGTAAACACTACACCATTGTACTATAGATATGTAATTTGCCATTAGTAGTAATTGACAGTAAAATCCTGTAAAGTTAATTTCTAGTAGAAGATGTTTGGGGTTGCTTCTATGTAACCAAGTTGTTAATGCCGTTATTGAACACCAAAAGGTTCTTTTAAAAATCTGGAATTCAAAGCAGATATTTTTTATTAGTCGTGATCTTAGAGATGATATATTGATCATTATTGATGAAAAAAATTGCTTTCATAAAAAATGAGTTTCCGAACATGACCAAATAAAAGTCAAACATCAAACGGATTTTTTCACTTGTATGAAACATACAATTAATATATCACTCCTAGATGTTAGAAAGATATGTAGGGAAACATACTCTTCAGGCTGAAATGAAATATAATAGGCTGGTTAAATATAGAGAAAAAACTATAGATAAATATAAAAACATAGATAAAGGAAAATATAGATAAATATAAAGAATAGAAAACCCTCTTTACCATTCATCTAAGTAATGAATAGTAATTCATCTAAGTAATGAATAGTAATTCATCTAAGTAATGAATAGTAATTCATCTAAGTAATGAATAGTAATTCATCTAAGTAATGAATAGTAATTCATCTAAGTAATGAATAGTAATTCATCTAAGTAATGAATAGTAATTCATCTAAGTAATGAATAGTAATTCATCTAAGTAATGAATAGTAATTCATCTAAGTAATGAATAGTAATTCATCTAAGTCGATGAAATCAAAAATAAAGTAATAACAATGTCGATGGGTAATTTCAAAAGTTATGTCTCCAAACAAAAGAGGTTCATGTTAAAACTAACAACGTGTTTCAAACACTTTGTGATCTTTAAGTTTACATCTGCACTGTTGTGAGCGTTATCGCAACAGGGACCTAGGAAGGGCTCTGTTGCGATAACACCCCAGCAGTGGAGATGTAACCTAAAGAAGAACACTAAGTGTTTGAAATGCGTTGTTAATTTCAATATAAACCTCTTTTGTTTAAAGGCGTCATTTTTGAAATTTCCCACCATGAGTAAATACCACACTATAACATAGAGCACAAGTAATGAATAGAAACATTGCTAAGTCTATGGAATTTAGATGAAGAGGAATAATTCCAGCGGTAAAAGTTTTTCTATGGTTTGTTGAGTGTCCCGAAGCACCTGCCTCTCTGCAGTAAAGTTGCCTTACAAGTTATCAGCAGGTGCAACGGTGTTTCTTCCTCTTTGCAGAATCTTCACAAACCATCATTGATAATGTCCATTCAGGCTCCCTATGTTTCAGGAGAAAGTACTTCCTTTCTCCTTCTTTGGGATGGTATTCTTCAGGTTTCTCAGGTGCACTTGTGGGAGGTTCCCACTAGTTAGCGCTTTTGGACCCTCTGCTCTTCCGGAGGATGGTCTCCAGACTTCCTTTTCCTTACAGGGGGAAATCCCTGAAGCTCTATTCGTTGTATTTTGTCCACTCAGGCAGAGCACCGCATACCGGAGTAAGTATATTTACCCAAGGGGGTCCTCTGGTGCCCTTGAGGCTCCGTTTATAATACAGAAACCCCTGTATCATCTATCCTTCGGCACGGATCGCATAACACCTTAGATTGGGGCTGGGATAAAAGGAGGGGATTTGGGGATTAGGAAGGATGGGAACGAAGGTGGTCAGGCCCAGTCCCTGATCACCTTCTCCTCCTCTTCGTTTGTCCCTGCATATAGCAGGTTAACAGGGTAACCACGTGAAGGCCGAAAGTCGGAGTTGAGTGTTACAGACTATTAGAGGCGCTTAGTCACTCCATTACTAACCCCACTTGTTAGTAGTTTTGTTTACTTAAATTCGCATATTTGTTCAAATTTACTTTATTGCTTAGTCAATCAAGTCATACTTACTACACTGATAGTAACGGGTATCAAAGTATTGAAATACAATTAAAGGTTTTGTTATGTGTATTCCCTTAACATTACGATGTTACTGAGTTCTTCATTAAACACATCAAATAAAAATCAACTTAAATTGTCAAGTAGATATTCATAAATCGAACGAAGACCAATCTAAATTTGAAATATTTAAAATATTTAGTTTAACACAAAATAAGCTATGTAAACATTCAAATTGATTCCTGTGAAATCTACTATCAGAAATTTTTAATCTAATGGAATTTTTATTATTATTTTTACTATTTACAGTTGATCTGTTTGATTATTACTATCAATTTTAAATGATAACATATATATTAACAATATATGCAGCTTCTTTTATTATAGTTACCCTTTGGAAATCTATGATTGAGATCTTTAATCTTTCTAATTTTATTATATTTTTTAAGAATAACATCCATAAAAGATTTTTGATCCAGGATTGTAGTGACAGTTTTCATTAATTCTTTGATTCACAATTGTATTATCTGATACTTAATTTATAATCAATAGTGATTTTATCTATTTTGTTTTTAATTATTAAATCATAGTCATCCAAGAATATCATATGATCCAAGTAAAAATCTTCTATATATTGATTATTTCTTATTATTGATAAAGTAAAAATTTTAATTTTAATAAATTTTAACACGTACTATTACTTAACGTGTTAAATTTTTGGTAATCCGTGACTGCTAAATATCAAAAAATATGCTAGTAGCGTATACTGAAACACCACTTCTATTGTTGTATTATTATTATAATTTTGTCAGATTAGATTACTTAAAAGTTGTGAAAAAGAAAATTTGTGACAACCGTATGATTTTAAAACATTTTAATGTTAATATTTTGTTGCTAGTAGATTATATATATATATATATATAATCTAGGAGGTGTCAGAGCTTATTTTTCTTCATTCTGATTCTTCCTACGACATTTTGTCTCATATACATATCTTAGGTGTTGCTGGTCTGAATACTGGGCGGTGACTGAGTGTCGGCTTGGCGAGTAGCTGGTGGTTGGTCACCTAGTAGCTGCAGTGTGCGTGAAACCCCCGTGTGTTGACGATTAATTAATGGGTGTTATTAAAATGATGGTGTTTTGAACAATCATTAAAGAAAATTAATGATCCAGCCAGACTGTAAATATATGAAGCCATGAAAATCATGAAGCACAACCCATTAATTAATCGTCAACACACGGGGGTTTCACGCACACTGCAGCTACTAGGTGACCAACCACCAGCTACTCGCCAAGCCGACACTCAGTCACCGCCCAGTATTCAGACCAGCAACACCTAAGATATGTATATGAGACAAAATGTCGTAGGAAGAATCAGAATGAAGAAAAATAAGCTCTGACACCTCCTAGATTATATAAAGAAGAGTAAATAAATAAATATATATATATATATATATATTGATAAGTGTTAATATATCTTAGCTGTTAATGATACAGATTTAGATGTAGACACGAAATAAAAATTTGATGGATATAGTACTTGTAAATCAAGAGTTAGCTGTGGATATTATGTTCATAAAAAAATGACATGTATCGCATAAAGCTTGTTAAAGAGGAACAAAAAGTCTTTAAAAGAACTTTTTTTGAAAAAACTAGGCTTAAGACGTTATTGTACAAAAAAGTGTATAATACATAGATAACTCATGCATTCTAAGTAGATAGTTTATGTAGTTACAAATTATGGGGGTATATTTCTGAAATTCCAGAAAGATTTAGGAATTTAGGTCAGTTTATTTAAGTTGGCAACAAACATAGAAACAAGAGCAGATGGCGTAACTTTATTATTTTCATATGAAATGTCCATGACTGTATGATAGTAATATTTTTATTAATGAACACAGGATTTATATTGCGAATGCACCAGACAGGTGGCGTAAGAGAAGGTGGTGATGCAAGACACTCAGACCGACGTAAAACAATGCAAATAAAAGTTTTGAAATATAGCCGAGTAATTTATAATTCAATAAATTACGAATATTATTGTCAGGTGGTTTGATATATGGTGGGTTGACATCAAGTAGGTGACACCAGATCTGACCCTCGTGTCGAATTTTACCAGGAAAATTTAGAGACTTCCATCTGCAAGTGAAGGTTTAGGTAATAAATTTAAGAATATTTGTCTAACCAAGTGACTGGGTGTCAACAGAGGGTTGAGAACAATCGGTTTGTTTCGGTTTATGTCGTGAAAGTTCGGGTTTTGGGGGCGGCAACAGGCTCCAGTAGGCAGAGTCTCCCCGGGAGGTCCTGCCCACAAACCATGTCCGAAGCGGCTTCCTCCAAGAAACACTCGCCCAAGAGGGTCACCGTCATGCTTCCTAAGGACTCAGAGGTAACTTCACCATTATGCTATGTGTTTAATGGATTCTGAGTCAGGCCTAAAAAGAAATTGTATTTATTCTTCACAATCAACAAAAAAATAAAACATACAAATTTCTTAACCACCAACTCCTAACTAAAGGTAATTTCATTATCAACCGTCTTTTTTATACCTCACCTATTATTGAACTCCAAATATCTTATTATAAATATCAGACATTGTTTATTTTACATCACATTTCCATATGTTTACCTCAGATGTCCAATCTAAATCATTTAATGGAAATATTAATCTTATTTTTTTGCATGAGTTTAATAATTTAGATTAATTTTTATATCCGTAGAATGAATGTAAATTCTGAAGTACAATTACGAGTTTTGTACTGATAAACATGATAATAATTGTGGTAACATTCCGATAAAATGAAAGTATATAATAAATATTTCAAATGAAGAGAATTCAAAAAAAGGAAATGAAGCTCTTTCAATAACTAGTATCCATCATTCTCAAACATGAGCTGTTGTTACAGTATATATATTGAAGTATTTTAAATATGCAATATAATTAATGAAAACATATTTATTAAGAATCATGGGTTTCAAAAATAGGAAAGGATTTATTTACGATAAGATCTGAGGAAATTGAACTCCTTTTTTTTTCAAAATATGTTGTATATTTGATTTTATTATATATATATATATATATATATATATATATATGATCAAAACACAAAAATAAATTGAAAAAAAGATCGTTCAACTGTAACAAGCGGTCTTCTTCAGAGTCAAAAATTTAACTGACAAACACCGCTGTTACGGTTAAAAGATTTTGATCTTTTTTCCCATTTCTTATTGTTTTTTGATCATTGATTATTATTTCACGTGGTTATTGTGAAATATTGTTATATATATATATAAATATCTTGTTAAATTATATACCTATTTTTAATTTCAGAGCTTTCTACTGAGACTTTCAATTTCTGTAATGTGCTTTTCCATATTTGTGGTACAAGATAGACTAGTTGACCAAGTTTTTATTTACATAGTCCGACTGTTTCTGTCCTCAATGAGCATTATCAAGGATTATAGCGGAACAAAAGCTATTAGTGAAATATAATTAGATAAATTGAGAGACTCAGTAGAAAAGTTGTGAAATTAAAAATAGGTATGGAATTTAACAAGATATGCATAAACAAAGGTCTCCTTTCAAAATGTAAGAATATATATAGAACCAATTTTCTGAAAAAAATTCCACTAACTAAATAAACAACTACTTAATAAATAAACTAAAAGAATACGTATAAAAGAAGTTACAGAATCACACTAGTATATGTGAACTGCATCACCAGATGTTGTCTTCTATAATATATATATATATATATATATAACTGTTAGTTAACGAGTCTCTCGACTCCTTATTTCCTTTTTTATTTTTCTCCTTTGCGGCAGCACTGCTTTAGCCCTCACCCAGTGAGTTCTTTAGTTTACTGTCGTCACTCCGTCAATTCACATCTTTTCCTGAGGACGACCGCCATTACGGTCTAAATATTGAAAAGTGAGTCTTTGTTATGTTTCAGTCTATGTGTCACTGTTTATTTTTTAAGTATATATATATATATATATATATGATCAAACCACAATATGAAATGGGAAAGCAAGACTAAAATCTTTCAACCGGAACAAGCTGTCTTCGTCAGAGTCAAAAACCCAACTTATTATTGATCATGATCAAGGTGATCATTGATCTTGAGTGGTTTCATCATTAATTGTTATTTGACGTGTTTATGTGAAATATTTTCATGGATATATATATTTATATAATATATATGATCAAACCACAATAAGAAATTGGAAAACAAGACTAAGATCTTTCAACCGTAACAAGTGGACTTCGTCAGGCAAAAACCGAACTAAAACACTTGATGCCGAAAACATCTGGTGAGGGGTTGAGAAGAGTGGGAGGGAAGAGTGGTATTTTAAAAGGGTGAAAGCGCACGAAAGGAGCAGAAGTTCCTTCTTTAGTGTTTCAGTTGGGTTTTGACTCTGACGAAGACCGCTTGTTACAGTTGAAAGATCTTAGTCTTGTTTACCCATTTCTTATTGTCGTTTGATCATTGATTGTTATTTCACGTGTTTATGTGAAATCTTTATATATATATACATTGTCGAAATGTACAGCAGCTTCGGTATTAACGACTTTCAAACTAAGCTGTTCCAGTCTCCTGACAGTCTTACGAATATAAGGTGGTAATTCCCAAACGAGTTGTCCAAAGGACATTGAGACACTTTTTGAAACACTTTTATAGATATCAAGAATTTAAATACTACTGAAAACTAACTTAACATGTAAAGAATATAACATAACTTACAAGACCATTATACGAGGTGTGTAAATAAAGCAGTGAGACTGGCAACGTCGCTTTCGATCTGGCAACGCAGCTTTCGTCTATTCTATAGTCATCGTCAGGTTGGGTCTTTAAACATTTTTCAAAATTTGGAAATTTTAAAAATTTAAAAAAAACAATGAAACAATTTAAACAATTTTGAAATAAACTAAAGAATAGAAATGAATGTCAGCAGGTCCAAACAAGTTACTAAATAGAAAATAGTTTTGTCATCCTGTCGTAGGCCAATCAATTAGCAACCCTAATCTTCTTGTAACTCTTTTAAAAAATTTTCATTAATTGATTGTGGATGCTAATCTGAGATATATATATATATATATATATATAGGTGTGTTCTCTAATCGGGGTTCGGTCAATTTTCCAGGATAAAAAATCAAACTCTCGTTGCCAACGTTTCGGTTTTATTTAAAACCTTTTTCATAGGCAGAAGTAAGAATTTTTTAACTAAGAAAATGAAATTTACATTATTTAAAGGAACAACAATGTTAAACTGAAAGTCTAGTCGAAGGTTTTGTCCGGCTAACATTGTTGTTCCTTTAAATAACGTAAATTTCATTTCCTTAGTTAAAAAATTCTTACTTCTGCCTATGAAAAAGGTTTTAAATAAAACCGAAACGTTGGCAACGAGAGTTTGATTTTTTATCCTGGAAAATTGCCCGAACCCCGATTGGAGAACACACCTATTCTATCAAACGGTCGATATATTATTGAATCTGTTATATATATATATATATATATATATATATATATATATATATATATATATATATATATGTAAATTAGAATTTATGTTTTGTTTATTTAGTTTATTTAGTGTTGTTTATTTTTATTGATTTTATACTGTGTGACGGCAGGTTTCATTATGTCTGAAGTTATGATTTATGATTGTTTCCAAAAGTAAAGAAAGGACGCTATGATTCCATAGCAACACTGAACAGATGATGCAATAACACGTGCAATTTAAGTAATGATTTACAGTTTATAACTTAGAATCAGCGACATTCGGACTATTTAAGAGTAACTAAGGCATTTTTTTGATCTAAAATTTAAAAAAGAAGAAGTAATTGTATGGTGGTTAATATATTCAAACTTGTTCATTGACCTACTGTAACCCGCAAGTGATAACGTTTCTCTACCTTCCGCCATTTATTATTTAGTAATTTCTTCCCGATCCGGCGACGGTTCGTAGATACCAAAGTATTAAATCTACTCAGCCTTACTGATTGTTTGTCATTCAGAAAAATTCCATTATTATAGTTAAATATGTCAAAGGCAGCAGCAGCAATTAAAAAATTAATTCCTATGTTTGATCGAGTTCTTGTATTAAAAGCTGAAGCTCAAACAAAAACAAAAGGAGGAATTGTGCTACCAGAGAAATCTCAAGGTCATTTGAGGAACATCTAAAACATATCAAACAGGTATTTGAAGCAGTTAAGAAGGAAGGAATTAAATTAAAATTGACAAAATGCGCTTTCGGCACACGTTCAGTGAAATATTTAGGCCACATAATTGAGGATGGGAAAGTGTATCCGATCAAGGATAATCTTAAAGCAATTAAAGAATTTCCTCAACCGACAACAAGGAAAATGGTTCGTCAACTATTAGGAAAGATTAATTTTTACCATAAATTTATAGACCATTGTACACAACGATTAAATCCATTACATAATTTATTAAAGAAAAACGAAAAATTCAAATGGAATCTTGAGTGTGAAAATTGTGATATATGTATTAAAAATAAATCAAGAACTGGTAAACCTATCGGCTTGTTATCAATACTGGGTCCAGCGGAATATCCTTTTCATATTATGTCTATTGATACAGTCGGTGGATTTGGAAATAAAGGATCGGTAAAAAAATATATGCATTTATTAGTTGACCACTTTACTCGGTACGCGTGGAAACTTACATCGACCAGGCAGTCAGCAGATGATTTCATCAAACTCATTGGTCCACTATCACAAAATAACAATATAAAAATATTACTGGTAGATCAATACGGAGCATTTGACTCAGCTAAATTTAAAAAATATTTAAGCATAAAAAAAATTGAATTAATTTTTACATCTGTAGATAATCCACAATCTAATGGATTAAACGAACGCTTAAATCAGACTTTGGTAAATAGAATTCGATGCAAATTGAACAGTGATGCAAACAACAGAAGATGGACAAGTGTTGCTGAGTCTTGTGTTAAAGAATATAATAATACACTCCACAGCTCAACAAAATTCTCACCGGCTTATCTCCTGTATGGTGAAAAATCAGAAATTGTACCTACTTCATTACAGACTAAATCTAATTTGGAAAAAGATAGGTTAGAAGCATTCGAAAATTCTCGAAAAAGCTTCGAGAAAAACAAAAAAAGAATTGATAAAAATGGAAAAAAATGTAAATTTGAAGAGGGAGATCTAGTTTTTGTATCAAATGGTAACAAATTAAATAGAAATAAATTGGATGAAATAAGAAGAGGACCATTTGTTGTTAAAAGAAGAATTTCACCATCAATATATGAAGTAGAGTGTCACAAGAAGCGAAAAGAAACTAACTTCTTCCACAGCTGTAAGTTGATCCCTTACTCTTTTTCCACCTGGGAAAAAGAGTCACCCACCAGCGAAGGTGTAAATTAGAATTTATGTTTTGTTTATTTAGTTTATTTAGTGTTGTTTATTTTTATTGATTTTATACTGTGTGACGGCAGGTTTCATTATGTCTGAAGTTATGATTTATGATTGTTTCCAAAAGTAAAGAAAGGACTTTTATTCAATTCTATTATTTTAGGTAAGTTTAGAGACCGCATTATTTCTTAAGTTTTCATTGTAATACATTGTTTTTTGTGATTATTTATACTTGTAAGAATCTAATAAAATCTATTATTTTAGCAATCGAATAAATGTCCAGTTTATTGAAGAATAACAAATTACAGAATTACATATATATATATATATATATATATATATAATATATATTATATATATATATAGAGAGAGAGAGAGAGAGAGAGAGAGAGAGAGAGTGAGGGTGAGAGTGAGAGAAAGTTAGAGTGAGGGATAGTGAGGAAGGTAATTGCATCTTAAAATAAAATTTTAATAATTTTTTTACATAAGAATACTGAAATTGATAATTGCTTGAGGAAACAGACTCCAGAGCCGCCTCAGGTCTTACATAAGTGAATAAGTATAATCAATTGGTTGATTAGTGTCTTTTATATTTATTTCTTTTGAACTTACTTACAGCTGCAGTTTCTAACGATGCTATCTTTATAACTTTCCCTATATGTAAAATAATAGAATAATGATACACGAATTTTAGTTATGCAAAAAACTTCAATTTTTTTTTAATATTCTATTTTAAAATCTTCGAAATCCATTTTTTTCTTCACTCATATAATAAAAGATAACAATAAAATGTGTGGATTTTACCAATTTAATAATTTTACACAAAAGATCTTAATACACTTTTTAGAAAAATTAGGTTTTTATGACGCCCATTTTTGACGCCAAAATTTATTCGCGACCCTATAGTGAGAACAAAAATAAAATTAATAACAATTAAAAAAGTGAAAATCTGGAGTGGCCTACACTCTACTTTACTATAATTACCTTAATGTCAAATTTCTTGAGTATATAAAACATAACGTCTCATTTAAGCATAACGTAAACATCTAAATGGGATATAATTATTAGCCTTTCATTCCTGAGGTAGTACAGATAGTGATTGAAGGACATATCAATTTATAAGCTTATTTTTGTACATCACAAATAATTTATTATTTGCAAATAATTTCATTAGTATAACTACAGCAGTAATAACATTTTTGAAAAACCAAAGTGAACATTTCTTGAAACGATTTATTCTCCTACAAGAGAATGGCTTTCGTTCAAACAGCCAGTGGATTTCTTACATCGTTTACTTGACATCCTTCTACATTGAATATTTAAGTAAAATTTTAAAATTTAAAACAGGAAAATACCCTTTTTTTCTCTGAAAAACATCTTAAACAGCGAAGAAAATGTTATTTTAAGGTGCTTTGTTAATTAAAGATATACGATAATTACATTTATTAATCTCTAAACGAAAGATTCCAATTATGAATTATCATTTACATTTTTGGTCTTTTATAGAATTATTATACTGGGAATTTTAATCTTTAAAATAATAATAATAATAAGCTTCTTAGTATTTAATAAGATCATTTTCCTTCCCCTTTGTCAAATAACATATATACGAATTTTTTCTGAGTGAGTGTTATTATTTTCCTGCACAATATTATTCCTCTTACATCTCATATAAGTCAATAAACAATTTAAATTATTCCTTTATAAATATCAATTTTATCTCAGTGGATTTGCTCAAAAAATTTCTAAGTCAATATAAACAATGTAAAAAAATACAAAAAATTCGACAGTATAGCAGGTGATCTCTTAGTCTAGGATAAACAAACAGTTTTTATAGCGTTATTGCTCTTTTCCGTAATTGAAACTTCATGAATTTTTTTTTGTGAATTGCTTATTTTTTGTTCTATTTTTGGTCAAATTTTCATTATTTTTTAATCAGCCGTTTCGCGTCAAAAAATCATTTTCTGAAAACAGAAATCGTACTGTAACGCCCCTTTAGCGAATGTAATTTTGAAAAAAAATATCTCAACTCATTGTCCATATAATGTTCTATTTTTAGGCATAGTTTCATTGTGATCCGTCTAACAGTATGGCTTGTATCGCTCTCACAAGGTTTTAGATTGAATTATAAGTCAAAATTTTTACATTTAAAAAAAAAAAAATCCTGTTGTTTTAAAATTCTGAATATATTTTTCGTTTGTTCCATTTGTAACCTTAAAGATAATGTCAAAATTTCAAAACTCTAGGGTTAGCAGTTTAGGAGAAATAAATGTTTAAAAAAAAACGGTTTTTGGCAAAAAAAAGCGACTTTCCCATCATGCATAATTCTTCCCAAACAATAGGGATCTTCGTCTAAATGGGGCCCATTTTTGTGTAAAATATCAACTTGATCCATCAAAGATTCTGGACCGTAGCGTGGTAACAAGCAATGCTAACACACGCACCCACCCACCCACCCACCCACACACACACAGACATCATCGTAAAAACGTCATAAATCGGCTTCTGGGACCTCAAAACATGTAATTCCGTCAAAATCTCGATATCGAATGTTTTCACGATCACTATACTTTACTTATAGTAAAGTAAAAATTAAAATAAATTTGATCAATAGGAATTTTAATGAGATTGCTGTGCCGCATTATAATAAATAATTTATTTATTAATTTAATCCTTTTTTTTCTATTTTAAAAAAAAAAATTTCAAACATTTCTCGACCCACCGGTTGAAGACCCTTGCTCTAAGGGCACATGATTACTTGTTCTGAGAAACTTGTAACTAAATAAACAAGAACAAAAAAAGTCTAGTCTTGTCTAATAAAATTTAAAAATAAAAAAATATATTATCAAGTATTTCGTATATAACCGAGGAACAATGAATTGTGTTATGAATTTAATTAAAAAACATATTTCTACGGTAAAAAATAGAATTTGGTTAATTTCCTGAACATTAAGTATATTAGATGTCAACTAAAAGGTAAGCTATTGGCAGGAAATATATTTACGAAAACCGTGATCTAATTAGGAGAATATTCTTATTCTGCTGCTCTGAACAGAAGGAGTTATGTTACATTCCACATACTGTGAGTCTTCACGAAATTAGTCAGGATGAGATAAATAGTGTTCAATACTTTCAATACGGTTAGGAATGCATAAAGGTAAATGAAACTTTACTAAAAGATAAAACCTTACTGTTTATTTTAAAATGAACTAATATTGTATATGTAAAGGGAGTACACCAAGAATATAGCAATACATTTTCTAAACATGCCTATTATTTGGAAAAAAGAAACAGTAACATAATGAGCTCTGGTTCTCATTTAAAATCCTGCAGCCCACAATCGTGCAAAGAGCCTTTTAACGTAATCTCAAAAAGAAATATTGTATAAAAAAAACATTTTAGAAAACAAATATTAGGAAAACATTTTTTTTTAATATAAAATTTGAGTTGAAAAATTGTTATATCATTAATCCGTTTAAGTTGTTATGAGAAATCATATGTGATTTCTCACATGTTACAAAAACCCTCGTAATCGTGGGTCCAAGTGGAGTTCTAATTGATACCATCAATATAAATTTTTTTTTTCAAATATCCACTTAAAAAAATATGAGTAAAAAATATTAAATATAAAATTGGTTGCTAACCTCTGCTTCAAATCTCAAGTTATACTATGAATTTAGTTAGAAAAAGAAGTTAAAAGAGTTTATGCTCCTCATTTAAAAAAAAAAAGTTAGAGTTTGAAAATTATAAATTAATGGGTAAAAAACTGGATAAATTGTTCAGTCAAAGACCTTTGTAGGAATCAATACATTGCCAAAGACCCCAGTGGAAGGAGTATGCAATATTCCAGTAATTGACGGTTCTGATCTTATACCTAATTCAGCGTTTCTTTAATTCTACTTATTAGTTCCATAGAGCTGCATTAACAAATAATTTTCTTTCATTGATAATTTACATATTATTAGAATATATTTTTTTCCCAGTACAAAATAGAGAGCAGGTTAAAAAAACATGTTAATACATTCACAGTTAGATAGGATCTTCTCCTATACAACTATACATATTGCCAGATATATAAGTGGTTCATACATTTTTAGAAATAACATCAGCTCAAACATGAATAAGTCACGTTTGCAGCACGCTTACTTCCATTTAAGAATACATTTGTGTTTTCTTTAATATATATTTTATTTTTTAAATATGTTCGTAATTTTTGAATATTTCTTCAATCTTCAATAAATTAAAAAAAATACAATACGATTAATTGTTGAGATTTACTGAATACATTTGTTTAATACGTAAAAAAAATTAAAAGAAATACGTGCTTTTGAAAAAAACATCTAATTATATCATAAACATTATTATTGATATAACTTCTTGACCACTGATTCTTTAAATTCAAAATGAGTTGTTTGAGGATTCTGTTCATTTTTTGGGTCGTTAACGGAAACAAGATTAAAAAGTGTTCGAAACGCGTTGTTAGTATTAATACAAAGCTCTTTAGTGTGGAGACGTAATTTTCCCCATCATCAGTAAATACCTACACTCATGAGTGTAGTTAACGGAAACAAGATTACGAAGTGTTCAAAACGCGTTGTTAGTATTAATACAAAGCTCTTTAGTGTGGAGACGTAATTTTCCCCATCATTAGTAAATACCTACACTCATGAGTGTAGTTAACAGAAACAAGATTACGAAGTGTTCGAAACGCGTTGTTAGTATCAATACAAAGCTCTTTAGTGTGGAGACGTAATTTTCCCCATCATCAGTAAATACCTACACTCATGAGTGCAGTTAACAGAAACAAGATTACAAAGTGTTCGAAACGCGTTGTTAGTATCAATACAAAGCTCTTTAGTGTGGAGACGTAATTTTTCCCATTATCAGTAAATGCCTACACTCATGAGTGTAGTTAACAGAAACAAGATTACGAAGTGTTCGAAACGCGTTGTTAGAATCAATACAAAGCTCTTTAGTGTGGAGACGTAATTTTCCCCATCATCAGTAAATACCTACACTCATGAGTGTAGTTAACGGAAACAAGATTAAAAAGTGTTCTAAACGCTTTGCTAGTATCAATACAAAGCTCTTTAGTGTGGAGACGTAATTTTCCCCATCATCAGTAAATACCTACACTCATGAGTGTAGTTAACGGAAACAAGATTGTGATGAGTGTGTTCGAAACGTGTTGGTAACAATCGTTACTAAACTACATTACTTGCTAACGTGTTAGTAACAATACGAAGCTCTTTAGTGTGAAGACGTAATTTTCCCCATCACGAGTAAATATCTACACAGACTTCACAAGTAGGGAGATTAACAAGGATTAAAGAAATGGCTATATAATGATGATTTTCGATTACAAATAAATATATTGGGAACAAATGTTGTATATATTTATAGCATTAATAAACCTTTAGTTAAATTGATATCTTTCTAAAGGTTCTTCAAATTATCTCATTGACACTAAATTGATCTGTAGTGTCTTATAGTATGAACGGCTTGACAATAGAATGTCAAGTTACAGCATTGCGATAGCAACTCCTCACCCATTCTTTAATGGGGGCATCTGCCTAGACAGATTCGACCTTTCCTCTACTAATTTATCTTAGTACAAAGTTGAAGCCATTTCTATTAATCTGAAAGATAATATGACAACACAATGTCTACTTTGTTTAAATTTCTACTTCATCTAAAGTTGTTCAATAGAATAAGTAAATAAGCCCATTTTAAAATACTAATAAAAATACAAAATTGAAGTTAGTTGACTGCATCAATAGATATCTGTTTCATTACTACTATAATAGATAGGGACTTGGTCTGTCTCCAGGTTTAAACGAATCTCGGAAATGTCGATTTTTCAGATTTTTTTCTTAAAAAATATCTATAACCTGTTGGCTGTTTTTTTTTAGTACTGTTAATATCGGGCATTCTTAAGTAATGTAAAAGTTTCTAGCTTTCCTTGTTCAATAAATTTTTCATTGTGTCAAAAGAAAAGGTTTTATTTAAATAAAGCCGATACGTCAAAATTTCAGAGTTGGATTTAGACATGGTAAACTGACTGAGTCACAATTTATTTTCGCACTTTTGTATCAGTGGACGGTTATATATTTAAATTTATATATACAAAAACTAATTGAAAGAAAGGAAAAAGGTACATGAGATCCAAGAGTATATTTGTATATTTTGACTGAGTTATTATAAGGTAAAATGATGTGAGTCGCTTAGACGGCAAGCGAGGATTAAATTCAGTCTTATTCAAGAGAAATACAATCAGTATAGGCAACTTATGAAGTCAGTGGGGGACATGGATAAATGAAATAAATAGTATCAAAAATAAAAAAAATTCTAATAAATGATAAATAGCACGGTGAAAAATGCAAATAAAAAAACGAAATATAAGACAAAAAAAATAAATAATTTCATAAAAAAAAATAAAAACAAAAGCATAATTATAAAAAAAGTATAATTAACGATTAAAGTTATGCCTAGAAGAAAATCTTCAGTGCGTGTTTCGTGCTTCACAAAAATTTTATGCTTTCAACAATTTTTTCATGAGAAACTGACAAGTGAGAAATTTAATTGATATTGTCACAAGGTAATATAAGGACTAACATGGCGTACACTCGTGAATAAAAACTTAACTGCCTTGTACATTTGATAATTCTAAACACCTTAATGAACACTGACGCTTCTGGTATAATGGTGGCGAAACTTTTTCTGAAAGGGAAAACAATTTGACAAGTGATTCTCATTGGTACCAAATACTGTTGTAAAATATATCTGAACATTATTAGAGAAGAAGAAAAAAACACTAAGACTTCCATTTCACATTTCTAAATGGTTTAGAAAGATTTAGCATTACTTTTCCTCTCTAATAATGAGTATATACCACACAATAACTGCTTGCATGCCTCGTGATATCAAATGTTAGTGCAGAAAAAATTAGACGTATAATTTGTTCGTATAATCTATTTTGTAAATTTGTCTATCTTTAATTACGAGTATCGTGTAACAAAGCTTGATTTGTTTATAGGTAATAAGTAATAAGTAAGTAATAAGTAGGAAATAAGTAATATTCTAGTTCAAGTTTCCCAATCATGGATTCTTGTTATTCCTGTGCAACAACAGTGGTCGGTATAGGTCAATCCGTTTCTGTATAAATTCCAGCTAAATAATTATTTTTCTTGCTTTCTTCCTCCCACGATGGAACACACAACATTCTCAGAAAGATTATTTTTTCCATTAATTTTGTCCCAAAAGTTTCGATTAGTTTTCTCAGTTAACAAACTAGTTTCTTTAGAAATGGCAAAAGACATCAAAATAAGTTATCTACATCTGACAAACAATGTGTGGTTAATAACCAGGGCTGTGGAGTCTATTATGGCCGACTCCGACTCCAGTTTATCTTTTTATTATTAAAAATAGATGACAGGTGGCTAATAATAAGAATTAGTACTTTGTAGCTTTGGTGCAGCTCTAAACCAGACGGAGCATCCATAGGTCATTGCCTATAGGATGACGGAACATCTATACCTCATTATAGACAAGGTCCTTGACTGAGACGACCGCCAGGAATGAAAGACTAATAAACATCTTCTATTTAAGCATTTGTATTATGTCTAAATATGACATTAAATAATGAATAAGTTTGATATTATATTTACTTATAACAAAGTAAACACTGAACAAGCAAGGCCAGATATTTAGTATTAAACTAGACATTTTGTGTTCTACCATCAAATGTCCAATCTCCTCCGGAGAAAACAATTCTACTTGGACTAATTAATCATGTTTTATCATTTTATCTCATTTTCATGTATACAAGTAATAACTAGGTGAGGAGTCGGAGTCGGCTGATTTCTTCCGACTCCGACTCCACAGCCCTGTTAATAACAACACTCATTAGAAGCAAATCTCTATAGAAATTATAAAAAATTAAATCTAGTTGTATGTTCTCCGCTACCTTTTTTATGGATCACCCTATTTTTCTTGTAATTTCACTAAATCACTTTTACTTTAATGTTGTTTGAAGTTGTTCACCGTTCAACAAAAAAAACGCCAGGAATTTCTGAACTCTTCTTAATAGATATTTAAATTAGCGTGAAAAAGTTCAAAAGATAACTCCTTCAGAACAGATTTCTTCGAAAACTACCTTAATCACGCTAAGACCCTCTCTTTATAAATCAGTTCCTTGCTGAGAAGGTTTCAATTTGTTTTCAGCTGTTTTGTTAAAACTTTTAAAGCATTTTATTTTCCTCTCTTTCTTTCATTTGGAAGCATCTATTTGATTAAACTAGCCTATTTTTTACATTCTATTCTTATTCCTTTTTGCTTGACAGTATATATAAATAACTTAATGTTCATTCTTATAATAATATTCATATAACAGTAACAATTGTACGATTTGTTTCATTTAAGTAAAAAAAAAATTCTTATTTTATAATATAAATAAAATCTAAACTACATTTAAACCAGTGTTTACCAAACTTTTTCGAGTGACCGCCCTCTTGGGTCCATAAACCTTTAACTCAACACCCTTGAATAATAATCAGATTCCTAGACTAAATAACCAATTAGTAACATTTTAATAATTAAATTAAAATAATTACTAATCGAATATTTATTTAGAATCCAATAGATGTATTGTTTCATACCATATTTATGAAAAAGAATTAATACACAATAAAAGAAACTTAGATGAGAATATATTTTTAACATAAAAATGAATTATCAAAACAAATAATTTTAAGAAACCGTTTCCTTCAGAATCTGTAATTTCATTACAGATGACAGAGATGAAGAAGTGTTGCCGTTGTGTCAAATTTTCAAGATCGTGTATTTAACGGAAATTCACGTTTTGAGATAGTGTAAATCCAGTAGTTTTGCATATGTTTGTGTTGGTATGTGTATGTGTCTAGTCAACAACTATTTTATATTTATTAATACTTCATGAAATAAGCAGTTGCTGACCATAGACTAACTCAGTGTTTGTCATACTTCTTTACTTCAGTGCGCACGTATGAAATAACTAAAGATTTTGGGTGCATCCCTGATTTTAATATAGACAATTTAGTCCTGAAATTTGAAAATAAGAAATTGATAGGAAATTAAAAGTAATAGTTATTTTAGAGAGTGAGAGAGAGATTGGTAACAAATGATTTTAATCCCAAAGAAAAGGAAAAGAGAAAATACTATCCACTGCTGTATAAAAATTAAAGAAATCCACCTTCCTATTCGAAATATCAAGTGACAGAAATTTGGCTTGAACTTGAAAACTATTGGTGTTTCTAAAACAAATGAAAATTATGCACTTATTAAAAATACAAATCAGTTACATAAGGTCATACCTTCCGTTTTCCTGGAGCGGATGGTTTGAGAAGCACTGGACATTGCTCCCATGATAAAAGGTGCCTACATGTTAAAGATCGCGTTACTAAGTTACTTAATTTTCCTTTATACGTGTAATAACATGGAAAAAATGAGATATTACAAAAGTTTTTGTACTTCATAAGAAGGAATAATTTCAATTTTTTCGTGAACGTATCTTTAAAATGTGCTTATAAATTTAAAAAAAAAATTATAAAACCTATGTATTCTGAATTGAAATTTTCTCTAGTTTGCGTAATTACTTATTGAATAAAAAGAAAAACGGTGTTTTATTCTGAGTTTATTGTAATGCGATGATGTACTACTTTTTTTTTTCTTTTAAAAGTGCGAGAAGATTGAAGTTTAGTGAAAGTGATTGGTAGACCAGTTCATGGCACCTGATAGATGGTTGTGGGAAGAAACATTCCAGTAATGGGGTAAGTTCTGCGAGTTACCCTGTTCGAGACACTGAAGACCTGTGTAGTCCCCCTCTTATTACCTCGTTGCCTGTTTAGTGTCCAAACACTCCCACTCATCCAGTATACACTTGTATTTGTTAACTGCAGCGCTATTTCACAGAACAACACCCACATGCACGATATAAATACATACATACATATATATTTATTTGTAAATTTGGGGAGCAATCCTTCTTTTATACATGTTTTGTTGAACGACCTTTGTACTGTGGCATGAATCAATTTCAAAAATTGAATGAAATTGATTCATGCCACAGTACAAAGGTCGTTCAACAAAACATATATATATATATATATATAATTACAGCAATAAAACGAGAACAAAAAAGAACAAAACTAACACTCACGATTCCCAATAATTTTGGCTGTCTTGCCGTCTTCAGGAGATGCAACTACCCTTTAATGAATGCTTCAGAGTACAGATCCCCCCCGATGACTATGCCGTAACTCTTAGAGCATCCGAGATGGCTACCATCTGGTTGCTCAAGGCACGTACCAAACCTGGATTAAACCTGAAGTGATAAAAATATTTTTTTTTAATTATTTATTTATTTTGTTATATTATATTTATTTATTTAATTGATCTTATTCTATGTATTTTAAATTGTTTCTCATCGCCTTACCAACTCTGTTATCTTCCTTATTCATGCTTTTAGGTATTTTTCACCGTATTCCTTTTTATACTTCATTTATTTTCCTGTTGTTTATATTACCTTCAATAAATCAGAACTGCTTGTCTTAATTTTAATTTTAATTTTATTTATTTTGTTCGTCTCTACTTTATTACTTCCTGAACCGGGCGCACGTGGTGGCACTGTCGGGACGGTTACCTGCTGTTGTTTTCTGGCGTGCTTGGTCTCCCATTCACTTTTCTCCTGAAAACGGATCATCCGAAAATTTGAGTTTGTAAGTGTGTCTCTTTCTCTGTGTGTTGCTTTTCTTCGTTTTTGAGATGATTTGCGTCCAGTTTGGATTGTTTTTTTTTCGATTTTTTAGAGAAATATATAAATATAAAAACCATAATCAAAAAGATTACACTCGGAGATCATTAGAAAAACTTACTTATCACTATTCAATTGAAACTTCAAAATATCATTGCGTTTATTTGTTTATGTATCACAGAGAATTCAGTTCAACTAAACATGAATAATATGGATTTAGAGCCATTTGATTTTGGATATAATATAAGATTTAGTTTTCCCTAAACACAGGAAAATTTTTATTCTTTGTTATACTTTAAATCTTTGTTTCAGTTAAGAAATTTTAATTTATGCTACCGAAGTTGAAGTAATCATTGGACTAAGTATTACTTATGATGTTATTGTTAAAAAAGCTCTAATAAAAATTATAAATCAAACCCTTTCACTGGTTTGCAGGAAGTAGTTGAACTGAATGTAAACGCAGCACCACTGTCTATTGTTTGGATAATAGTTAAATAACATGAGTGGGAGCTTCGGATCGGAAATTATCATTCACCATTTCTAAACCCATTTATTTTTGTCTTTTCCGGTTCGATCTTCTATAAGAGTCCTTCTTTTAAGAGAAAAATGATGGTAATAATGCATGAATAATTTATTATGGAGTTCAAGAAACATTTAAAACATTTTTTTTTTGGAAATAAGTTGTCCCTCAATATAGTCGGAAAAATGTTTTAATTTTTCGATAGCATGCTATATTTTCTGCTCTGTATGCAAAACTTATTGTTATTTCTCTGGTATCAGATTGTTATTGTTGATATGCTATTATGGAATAGGGAATGGAGAAAACTGTGGAGGATTTGATTTCAGAAGGTACTGTTGCTCTTTCCAAGGTTACGAAAAGAAGTGAAATAAAGGTTAGTTTGTTGTAGAAAATGGACTTTTGGGGTGGTTTAAATAAGAAACTTTCAAGGTTAGATTAACTTCATATCTCCTTTACGCCTCCTAAATGAAATGAATGCTACTTTTTTTTGTCAGCGCTCTAGATATTGTTGATTGTGAGTGGAATTCACTACCAAGCTCTGTAGAGACAATTCTCCCATCCTGCTTTCCTCCAAACTACTTAGCAAGTACAGCCAAGAAGTCATCTTTTATAAACTAATAATTCATAGAATGAACCCAATTCGTTTTCAAAGGTCCGTTTGTTCTACAGTACGTATTTTCTATTTGCTTTTCTAGGAAATTAATCAATTTGTTTCTAGCTCAGATAAAAAAAGTTAATATTTGCATGAAAATTGCCATCTTTATTACATTTGTAAAAACCCCTAAGTAGGTAAGATACTTTGCTAATAATTATTAAAAATGAAAAATTTTATTTAAATGTAAAATAAAGTTTTAGTAGAGATGAGTTGAAACTGTTTATGGGTTATTGGCAGTCTATTATCCGTTTTAACTCTCATTTATAGGAGATATTATAAAACGGACACAAGCGGAGACAGCCGAAACATCTAGGACAAAAAATATTATATTTCTTATTTAGAGTGAAATATAATGAATTTATAATGATTTAAAAAACTGACATAAAAATTGTTGTACCTTTATAAGACATTAATGTGGCTGGTACAATTTTTTCCCCAATGAAAAGGGTATAAAGTAAATCCAAAACTTAATAATGCCTTGAAAACTTAATAATATAGTGTTTATACAAATATATTTACTTTAATTGAATTGAAAGTTGTATAAAAAATAAGTAAATAGAAATGATAGCAAGGTATGAAACTGTCTTAAGGCTTCAATATATTTCCAGAAAGATCTGATGGTGGATCACCAAAATTACCCAAAGTTATCGTTGAGTAGTAAACCAGGTTAGCTCAGCGGTTTACGTACCCGTCTCTGAGCCGGTAGTCTGGGGTTTGATCTCCACCTGGCCCTCGATTTATTCACGCCGAAGGTGAATAAATCTGAGTACGTCGTCCCTCGGAGAGGACCAACGAACCACGACCAACGAAGAGTTCCATACAGTTCCGGAGCAGAGGCCCACTACTGCTAAATTATCATCCTGATTTTTTTTTTTTTTTTTTTTTTGTCAGTAGGCATTGTCAATTCTGGGGACGTTAGTCTGTCAGGGATAGGAGTCGTATTCGTGGTCGTATGGTCTTGCAGTTTTGCATTATCTGAGGTACTATATTATTTATAAGTCATTAGGTCGTCATATTTAGTTCAGGAAGAGAGCTATTAGGAGTCATGGGATTGGGAAGGGTGGTTTGTTGAATTATTGAAGTGATTTGATGATTGAAGTTTAAATCATTGTTTCCGTAACAATATGTTTCATCAATATGCTAACTTTTGTATTGAATCACAGTCTTAATATTTTTCGTTTTTAACACTTATCTTGTTCCCATATTCACTAATTGTTATTCCAAATCAACATTTTAATTTCATCTTTATAATTAATTTCAGAGCACAGTAGTTACATTAAAGTTACAAATTAATTAAATTTAATCTATATTATTTCACTTTCAAAATTTTAATCTATATTATTTCAATTTTGCGTTTACTTGTAGCAAAATTGCGGAAAGACCTACACAGAAAACTTACAGAAATTATTTTTACCACATCCTGATTTGTAGCATACAACTTCAATCTGTATTAAATTCGGTCTTCCTATTACAGTTAACCCTCAATTTTCACGGATAATGGGGACACCCGCGAAAATCCGAGAATAATGGACGCGCGCTTTTATAAAAGCCTCTAAAGCTCAAACAACGACCTTTCCAACAGAGAGAGAATCCTGACCTTACTGAATATTCTAGCGTGTTGTAAATTAAAATGAAAAACCAGAAGAAAAATATAAGAAATTATTAATAAAAAAATTACGTCTTTACCGACTATAAGAGAAAAAGAGAGAGAGAATTATAGCCTTAATGTATTGTACAGTAAATAATAATGCTGTTAGTCTTGTTATAATTGATTATGTTTTAATATTTTTCATTAATTTTTAGTCTTTATTGATTTTTTTAATAGCTTTTATTTAAGCCTTAATTTAGCTTTTTATTTATTTTTAATTTAGCTTTTTTTAGCCTTTAATTTAAAAATGTAGAATATATGTTGACCCAGCAAATCACTGGTTGTTTGATATCTTTCTCGATCGTACAAGAAGAATCCTGTATATTTTCTTCTCTAATACTATCTACTGTGCTTTTTCATTACGAGTTGTATTTTTTTATTTATTACTGCAATTACAGTTGAATACTGTTATTTTAATATTTAAAACAATTTAAATTATTCCTTTATAAATATCAATTTTATCTCAGTGGATTCACTTAAAAAATTTCTAAGTCAATGTAAACAATCTAAAAAAATATAAAAAATTCGACAAGTATAGCAGGTGATCTTTTAGTCTAGCATAAACAAACAGTTTTTATAGCGTTATTGCTCTTTCCCGTAATTGAAACTTCATGATTTTTTTTTTATGAATTGCTAATTTTTTGTTCCATTTTTGGTCAAATTCCCATTATTTTTTAATCAGCCGTTTAGCATCAAAAAACATTTTCTGAAAACAGAAATCGTACTGTAACGCCCCTTTAGCGAAAGTAATTTTGAAAAAAAATATTTCAACTCATACTCCACAAAATGTTCTATTTTTAGTCAGAGTTTTATTTTGATCCGTCAAACAGTATGGCTTTTATCGCTCTCACAAAGTTTGAGATTGAATTATATGTCAAAATTTTATTGGAAAAAAAAATTTCCTGTTGTTTTAAAATTCTGAATATATTTTTCGTTTTCATATCGCAAACAACTATAATTATTAACTAAGAATTATTAAATTAAAAAGGGGAATTTAACTTTAAACAATGTAAAAAAAAATTAAGAAATAAAAATTGATTACAAGGAACCGGTAAATTTGACTTACGAAATATATTCACGATCTATTGATAGAAATTAAAAAGATGTGCAATTGATAAAACAAGCTTGGTTTAATGATAAGTAGTATAACTTGTCATAACTATTCTGGGTTTGTTTGTATTTTTTTTTTCATTTTATAGAGTATATGATGAATTAATATTAATAATTAAGTTAAAAATTGAAATTATGATACCAACTACATAATACTATAAATGATTTTTATTTATCAAGATATATTCTATGGTTCCCTTTCAAGATATGGTAGTTTTCTCTTATATCGGGAGCTAACCATCGTATATTGGTTAAAATTTAATATGTTGAACAGTCAATTTTTCAGTAAAGTCAATTTTGATATAGCTCCGTTCTTGAATACATTAGAGGGAATTTCAATTTTAAATAAGATATAAACTCATTATTTTTATAACGATAAAGCGTGTTTTTCACTAGAGAATATTGCATTTTACTTCCAATGATCCGGTTTCTCCTAACAATCCCTAACCACCCTTCCTCCATGTAATATTTTCTTCAAAATACCCCTAATGAGATGATATGGGTGTCATTATAGACCACCGATGTTGAAGTAGTGAATTATTTGAAGATTAATGAAGAGTTATAGTGATTTTTATTAGAGATACTATAACCTATAGCAGGTTATATACTATAACCTATATACAGTGTCCCAAAAGAAACCAACAGATTTTAAATTTGAAAACCTTCTCAATATTTAAGTTATGCTTTCCAAATTTCATATCTAGGTATATGAGCCTCTCCGTGATATTTTGAGATATAATAAGATATCATAGTCCACTTATTCTAATTTTACTTTCACAACTTAATCTAGAGTATGTTTTCACAGGTCTAGTCTTAGTTATGAAAAATGATGTTCCTCAAATGTCCAACATTTTCACACTCTTGTGCTCTCTTATATTGACTCATTCAACCAAAAATACGATTCTATGATAAATATTTGCTCTTTGGTGGTATTACGACTCATGATAACCTTGGAAGGGTTACTCTCTAGATGCCCTGAAAAAATAAAAGATCTATATAAAAAATTACGAAAGTTATGAATATTTTTTTACCATCAGCTTCTTTTGGGACACCCTGTCCCAACCCTTCAACCCTTTTCGATAACAGTTAAAAAGACTAATTTATCTATCTTTGTTTTGTATTCCAAGAAACATGAGAATGTTAAGTCTTCCTTAAAATGGGTAATTCATGATCATATTATATACGTATTTTGGTCTTCAAGATTTTTGCTTTTTGCTAGGATTATGAATGTTATTTTACAACTCAGGAAATTTAAAAAAATTGTTACATATTTACTTTACATAACATATCTAGGCAGTGTAAAATCCAAGATCTCTTTTTGTATATTTCACAATAAACACAATAAATTGAACGGCATTGTACGGTAATAAATACTAGAAAAAATATAAAGAGAGATTTGAAGGGTATAACATGTAATGGAATAAAGTTTGCTCTAAGAATAATATAACTACTATTTTATGTAATGTTTCTTGTCTTTATATATACATACTACTATAATTCCTTGAAATAAACGGAAATTATCGAAATATTTTTTTGCTAATTGTTACTAGACTGTTATGGGCTAACTGAAATGCCATAGAAACATAAGGAATGAGTGATAATATTTTCATAACGTTCATGAAAAGGTTAAAAAGAATTTGAAAGGATTCAATTCTTTAAACAGGTATTTTTTGTCTTGATCTTGTGTTATCATTTCTGTTTACTTACAAAGTATTGCCAATTGAAGACTGTTTTTAATATATTTTTTAATGAGAGTTTTTTCTTGTTTGCTTTCTAATGTCCACAATAATAGGGCTTTTTACCTTTTAGTGTTGTTTTAGGGTCGGAAATTGTGTCTTTTTTATTATTTGGTCACCCTTTTTAGTAGTAGATGAGTCGCATGCCTGTCGATTCAACATTTTCTCTAACTCAAATACATATAGAGTAAGGATCTCTAAAGAGATCCTGACATCGTATCCTGACCGACAGGTTACGATTAACATCATCTCCGAAGGATGACATCTTCAGATTTTTTTTACCTCCAGTATCAGTAAATTGAAAACCAAACTGGGTACAATTTAACAATGGATCTACCAATTCAGAGGCGAGCAGTTGCTACTGAGTTAACCTGGCGCATTATTTAATTAATATCGACAAAGTATTGTTATCAGTAAGAAATATTAGTTTCCACAAGATATTATGTTTTATGTATTGCCAAGTGCTTTGAGATATATTTTACAGTAAAATCAACATTAAAGGTTTGTGTGCTAGTGACATAGATAACTCGAATATGTAACATAAAGTTAAACTTGGGGGAATTGAAGTTATCTCATTATAATCAATTTTATGGCCTTAATATATTTTATCAAACAATGGGGTTAAGAAATATTTTGTTCCCGGTTTTGTAGTCACTATCTGTAAATAATATAATTTCTTCAAAATTACAATGTGTTTTTAACAGATTAACGTGAATTAGAGAGGCGAAATAAAATCAATTCAAAACATTCATGGGTAATAAATAAATGAATTTTATAAAATTAAATAGTTATAATTTTGAAAATTTAATAAACAAAATATAGGATACTTCTGTAATTTTTATATATTATAATGGTAAAACAGGCTTGAAATTTATAATATAAGATGTTTCTGGAAGATTTATGAAGGAGTTCTTTTTATAAATGAATTGGAACTTCTTGTGAATTTCAAGTTGATACTTAGCGATGATCTAGTGGTTCCCTCTAATGTATAAGTGTAGAGATTAGGCACGTATCATGTTGTGCTTTCTGCTCTAGAGTGTTGAAATTGCAAACTGGAAATTGGTTGAATTAGGCCTTCTTCAAGAAGAAAGTCCTTGTAAAGTCATCATCGATGTCAGGGCAGATTTTTTTAGATAAGGTAACATTGGTAATCAATAAAACTAGCGATATAAAGAAAATTATCATTCATTTATTTTATTTATTGTTTATATAAATAGATAATTGTAATTTTTTTTAAATTAGAAATTATTTTAAGAACAAACTTCTAACCCTAAAGTTATTGTAAGTAAGAGCTATGAAAATAATAATACTACACAAAACACAGACAGAGAAAAAAGAATAAAAAGCACACTTACTAAATTCTCAATATTTTTAACTGTTTTTCGTCATCAGGAGTTGACTAGAAGAGAGGACGAAGTGAGAGATCTCCTTAAGTCTAAGGATGGAGCGAGAAACTTTTTAATATTTTTCCTGTATTATATTTTGTGTAATTCAAAGTTTTATAATCCGTGTGGACCATTTATTCATTTTGACAATAATATTTCTTTGAAATATTAATATTAGCAATTTGAAATAAAAAACAAAAAGTTGATTTTGAAAGCATTAACATGATTGTTAAAATAAATTGAATGGTAATATTTAACAAACAATCAGTGAAATAAACTAAAACAGTACAAAAGAAATGGAAGATTTAGACTTAATGTTGAAGACTCCAAGGAAAATTACGTGAATATTCAAGGATTCCAAGAAATCATTTATGACTTCCTTAGTAAATAAAATGAACTAGTTACATTATGCGTAAGTTTTAATGTAGAATGTTTCTAAGAAAGACTTAGAAACATTCTGACGGAATTCATTAAAACTCAAATATTCTATTTAAAATGATTTGGTTAGTAAGGAGAATTAAGAAAAACTGAAAGTATCGAAGAATTGGAATTTGTAAAACATTATTAACTTATACATAGTACAAATATAAATTAGGATGAAATCAGTTTTTTACGTTCTAATAAAACTGAGAAATGAAGATGTTACCTTTTAGATATAATTCCTTCTTCAAGTAAACATATATTTACATATACATTATTTCACAATGAGATGTTAACTGTGCTAAAATTTCAATTAAACTGAAGCATAAACATTAGTATAATTTGTAGAAAACCTTCTGCTAAATGTACATATATCTTACAATTATCAGGAGTTTATGGAGTAAGATGTCTAACGATGATGGTTAAAATTGCTCTTTTGTCCAAATTTCCTTTGTCTGACTCAAACTGCCATAACATCTATCCAGGAGAAATTGTGGTAATGACCTATAGACATTTTTATTTGAATAACTATTCATAAACACATGTATATTTCTCTTTATTTCTTCTTGGGGCGTTTGTTTTTTTTTGAATCATTAAAATGTTTTAGAGCACTCTTAATGTATGCTGAAATAGTAGAGGACGAACACTTGTCGGGGCATTCCGTAACACCATTAAATAAAATGTTTTAGAGCACTCTTAATGTATGCTGAAATTGTAGAGGACTAACACTTGTCGGGGCATTCCATAACACCATTAAAACTAAGTCGAGGTTTGATGGCTTTAGTGAATACTTGGACAGATATTACAAAATTTCAGACAGACGAAAGAAGAATGATTGAAAGTTTGAGGCTACTAGCGTAATCATTAGAGCAGTTAATTTAATAGTTTGGAGAAACTGCTCTAATTATATACATATATATATGATCAAACCACAATAAGAAATGGGAAAACAAGACATTTCACGTGTTAAAGTGAAATCTATATATATATATACAATATATATACTTTAACAAATAGAAAAGAAACAGAAAAAGTAGTACAGAAACTCACTTCTGTATGATGATCGACAACCGTCGTCATCAGGAAGAAAAGTACGAAGTACTATATATATATATATATATATATATATATATATATATATATATATATATATATATATATATATAATATATATATATATATATATATATATATATATATATATATATATATATATATAGTAACTAGAATTATCAAATGAACACACAGAAAAGACTTCACTGAATCTTACTACTATATTTCGATGTCCTCGTCGTCAGGAATAGATGTGAATCCCTCCTAAAGCTGATAACGACGTGTCTCTCCAGCCTTTGGAGCGATTTACATCTATTCTTGAAGACGAGGCCATCAAAATATAGTAAGGGGTTTCAGTAATTTCTTTTCTGTGTGTTATTTTGCAAATTCTAGGTTATTCAGTTCGAAGAATCGTTTCATTTCATCTAGTGGGTTTTATATATATATATATATATATATAAATTATCAAACCACAATAAGAAATGGAAAAACAAGACTCTGACGAAGATCGCTCGTTACGGTGGAAGGATCTTAGTCTTGTTTTCCCATTTCTTATTGTGGTTTGATCATTGATTGTTGTTTCACGTGTTTATGTGAAATCTTTATATATATAAACATAACTCCTAGTAAACACGTGTAATAAAAATCAGCATATGAACTATATAACACAAATTTAGAAAGGTGTATAAGTATATACAGTAGATAAGCTACATCAGTGGATATATAGATATGACATATATCCACTCATGGGCTTAGAATACTAATTTTATATCACTGCAATTTTAATTTTGTACAGAAATTTGCTAATTTACCATGCTTTCGCTTGAAAAGTCGCCTTTCAAACTTTCTTATATAATTAAATTCTATTATTATAATTAGTTATGATCTAATATTCATGTACTAATTTTTATATAAAAAAATATGAATAACAGAAAAGAACTGCATATTGCTCCAAAAGAGAGGATGGTATCCCCTATCATGTATTATTCAACTCTTTTGTGTTCTCGTGGTATATATTTCTTCACAATGACAACTCCAATATTATTTTCAACTTATAAATTTAAATAAAATACATTGAGAGTTGCATATCAGCATTATCGTTTAACATGTCTGTGATTTCAGGTTTAATGCTAGATGAACAATTTTTCTATCTAATCGACGCGTTGTCCTCGGCTTTGCATTGATACATTGGTTTTATAACTTGCAATGATATTGAGTATTTGATGAAGTGTTTCACTTGAAAAAAAAACCCTGCATGTTTCGGTTTTTGATATATAATTGAAATTTGCTTGTTGTTTTTCCTTAGTTTTAATCTCCTAGTTGGACAGCTCATAAATTGAAGGGTTTGTGAAGCTCTTTTATTTCCTACACCACCCCCATTAATTCATAGCTGTATTTTATTATCTTCAGAATTTCCTTTCAAATGTTTATTGTTTTTTGATAGACACATATGAATATTTTTTAATAGCTTTACTTTATGGTTAGACATTTAATTTGGTTAGTATATATCCTTTATTTGAACTCCAAAACATAGCCCTAGGAAAAAATCTGGAGTGGCCTACACTCTACTTTACTATAAGTAACTCAATGTCAAATTTCTTGAGTATATAAAACATAACGTATCATTTAAGCATAACATAAATATCTAAATGGGATATAATTATTAGCATTGCATTCGTGAGGTAGTACAGATAGTGATTGAAGGACAAGTATTTCCTTGTGTCTGTTAATATAACATTTCCTTGTGGGTTTGTTAAACAAGTGACATCAAGCAGTTAATTTAAATGTTCATGATTACTGCCGCTTGAATTAACAAAGCATATGTCACTGCTGGTACTTGAAACAAGTATCATGCTTTTGGTTAAAGTTGTTCCATGAAAAAAACTTGAATTTTTCATCACACATACCATAAAATTAATATTACGTTTGAGAAACAACAACTTCTATCAAATATATATTTTTGTAATTCCATTTCCATTGCTCAACATTTCCATTGTTTCAACGGAAAGAAGTAACAGAAAGTGATGTAACGAATGGTGAACAGGAGAATTATTACATGATTATTAATATTGATAATAATGGTATTTCTTCATTTTGGTTAAATATTGAAATTAATAAACGTTTATTATTTTAGGCTATGTATGCTAGGGATGCTTTGGCTAAATGGGTGTATACTAAATTATTCCTCATTGTGTTGAAGTCAATTAATAGATCTTTACATACTGGAAAAAATGAAACATCAAAATTTATTGGAATTCTCGATATTTATGGTTTTGAAAGTTTTCATAAAAATAGCTTTGAGCAGTTTTGTATTAATTATTCAAATGAAAAATTACAACAACAGTTTAATATTGTAAGTATTTTCAGTATATGTTTATTGATATATACTTCTTAACTTCGTAATGCTTGATTTTTTTTTAGCATGTGTTAAAATTAGAGCAGGAAGAATATCTTCGTGAAGGCATAGCGGGGAAAATTATAGATTACTTTGATAATCAACAGTGTATAAGTTTAATTGAAGGAAAAATGGGCATTCTTGATCTTCTAGATGAAGAATGTAAAGTAAGTTGTTAAAAACTATTTATTTGATATGCTTTTTTAAATAAATTATTATATGGTCAAAAGATTTGTCAATTTTAACTGAAAAAAATCTGGAGTGGCCTACACTCTACTTTACTATAAGTAACTTAATGTCAAATTTCTTGAGTATATAAAACATAACGTCTCATTTAAGCATAACGTAAACATCTAAATGGGATATAATTATTAGCCTGTCATTCCTGAGGTAGTACATAGTGATTGAAGGACATATCAATTTATAAGCTTATTTTTGTATATCACAAATAATTTATTATTTGCAAATAATTTCATTAGTATAACTACAGCAGTAATAACATTTTTGAAAAACCAAAGTGAACATTTCTTGAAACGAAATAGTATCCTACAAGAGAACATGGCTATTGTTCAAATAGCCAGTAGATTTCTTACATCGTTTACTTGACATCCTTCTACATTGAATATTAATGTAAAATTTTCAAATTTGAAACAGTAAAATACTCTTTTTTTCTCTGAAAAACTTCTTAAACAGCGAAGAAAATGTTGTTTTAAGGTGATTTGTTAATTAAAGATGTACGATAATTACAGTTATTAATCTCTAAACGAAAGATTTCAATTTTGAATTATCTTTTACATTTTTGGTTTTTAACAGAATTATTATACTGGGAATTCTATGGCTTCTTAGTATTTAATAAGATCATTTTCCTTCCCCTTTGTCAAATAACATATATTCGATTTTTTTTTTAATGAAAGTTATAATTTACCTGCACAATATTATTCCTCTTACATCTCTTCTAAGTCAATAATATATTTTCATTTTTCCATTAGAAACATCAATTTTATCTCAGTGGATTCGCTCAAAAAATTTCTAAGTCAATGTAAACAATGTAAAAAAATACAAAAAATTCGACAAGTATAGCAGGTGATCTCTTAGTCTAGGATAAACAAAGAGTTTTTATATCGTTATTGCTCTTTTCCGTAATTGAAACTTCATGATTTTTTTTTATGAATTGCCAATTGTTTGTTCCATTTTTGGTCAAATTTTCATAATTTTTTAACGAGCCGTTTAGCGTCAAAAAAACATTTTCTGAAAACACAAATCGTACTCTAACGCCCCTTTAGCGAATGTAATTTTAGAAAAAAATATCTCAGCTCATTGTCCATATAATGTTCTATTTATAGGCATAGTTTCATTCTTGTCCGTCAAACAGTATGGCTTGTATCGCTCTCACAAGGTTTGAGATTGATTTATGAGTCAAAATTTGTACATTTTATTGAAAAAAAAAATATTTCCTGTTGATATAAAATTTTGAATATATTTTTCGTTTGTTCCATTTGTAACCTCAAAGATAATGTCAAAATCTCAAAACTCTAGGGTTAGTAGTTTAGGAGAAATAAATGTTTTAAAAAAAACGGTTTTTGGCAAAAAAAGTGACTTTCCCATCATGCATAATTCTTCCCAAACAATAGGGATCTTCGTCTAAATGGGGCCCATTTTTGTGTAAAATATCAACTTGATCCATCAAAGATTCTGGACCGTAGCGTGGTAACAAGCAATGCTAACACACGCACCCACCCACCCACACACACACAGACATCATCGTAAAAACTTCATAAAACGACTTCTGGGACCTCAAAACATGTAATTCCGTCAAAATCTCGAGATCGAATTTTTTCACGATCACTATACTTTACTTATAGTAAAGTAAAAATGCTAACATGTCTTATTTAAATTAAATTGCTTCATAATCATATATTTGATTACTAGTGAAACTTGTTATTGTGTAGTATTTATAATATTGGGAGAATCAAAAATTACGTCTCCACACAAAACAAAGTTTAATATGAGAACTAACAACGTGTTTCGAACACTTAGTGATCTTCTTCAGGTTTACATGTAAAAATATATATATATATATATACATATGTGAGCTTTAATAAGATCAGAGTGAATTATTTGATTAGAATTATTAGTATTAATGTCCGTCATATCTCGTAAAGTTTGTTTACAGCTCGAACGGTTTCGGGTACGTCTGGTTTCCATCTTCAAGACTAACTGATGACTGTATTTTATTTTTTCTTGAACCTACTTAAACAGGAAACATAATATACAGTCAGTTGCTCTTGAATATGGGAACCAAACGGACCCAAAATCGGTCGAGCTGTACAATGACTTTACGAGGTATGACGGACATTATTTCTAATAATTCTAATATTACCAATCTCAGTGGAACTATAACAAGAAAATTAGTATGAAAAATGACAATTAATCCTTATTGTCCCGTCTCTATGACCTATATATCCCCGTCTCTATCCCCTTATTATTCCGAAAATGACAAAAGAGAATGGGTGTTTCCAGCGTGCTTGGTCGCCCATTCTCTTTTCTTCTGAAGACAGAGTTTGTGTGTCTCTTTCTCTGTGTGTTGCTTTTCTTCATTTTTGAACTGATATATATATTGTATTCAATTTCAAATAATTCACTCTGATGAATCAAATATTGAATCAATTTTAAATTAATTGCCTCAGGGTGGATATAACGAGTCAAATGATTCCATATATATGTATAATTTTTTTTTAGTTGTAAACCTAAAGAAGAACACTTAGCGTTTGAAACGCGTTGTTAGTTTTCATATTAAAATTTTTTTCTGTGTGGAGACGTAATTATTGAAATCTCCAATATAATCATATATGTTAAAAATAAAAACTTTGATTAACAAGCTTTTAAGTACCAATGTGTAATGAAAATAAGTAAATGTAAAAACGTTTCATTACTTTTATTGTAACGTTTATTTATAATCATTTTAAAATTTAAATAGTGAAAAATAGAAGCGACTGGGGCATGACTGTTTTTTGTGTTCTGTTATTGCATTAGTAGTTTGAGAGTCATTAGAAATTTAAAACTAGGTTTAGCTGATATGTATACTCTCATAAAGGAAAATAATGGTAATTGGTAAAACACCGGTAGTTTAGTGTGTAGAATGGATCTGTAGAATTGCTGAAATTAGTTGAATCACTAAAGCACAAAACAATCAAGTCTCCGGAGATTTGGAAGAGTGCCAAGTATTTGGCCAAGTGCTGTGTAGAGATGTCTCTAGATGATGGATGACTGGTGGGCTGGCTAAAGCTATGTACTTGTGACCAGCTAGTGTAATGTATGTCCTTCCTCAATGTCCTGGACAGTGATTTATGCTTGGATTTTGAACACGCCTACGTCAAGTGTCTATGGTTAACACCTACTCTATGCAGCTGGAATCACTTGACTCGTTATATCCAGCCTAAGGCAATTAAGTCACTATCGCTGGTTAATTAACAAACTACTACATCATACTCCATCAACAATACATTCATATGAATGCAGCAAGCAGATCAGGATTATATTACACAAGCTGTTGTATTCCACCTTTTCCACATAAATTACTTCCACAATGTACAACATTAAACCTTTCATACATAGAGCAAGTAATGTCCTAATGACGAATTTTAAGTAAAATACATAAGTTATACAGTTTATTACTTGTGCAATCTATTATAACGTGGTATTTACTCATATTGGGGATTTCAAAAAGTTACGTCTCCACCAAAAAAAAAAAAAAAAAAGTTTAATATGAAAACTAACAACGCGTTTTGAAAACTAGTGTTCTTCTTCATGTTTAGATTTAAGTAATATACATATCTTTGAGATTTAAGAAAATCAAAGTAAAATATTTGAATGTGTGTACAATTTATGAATGTTGAATTGTACTATTCGTATAGACTAGACCAGGAGTGGGGAACCTTTCTTGGAGTAAAGGCCATTATAGCACCGTCCACTTCCCCAAAAGGCCACCACGAATGGACAAGCAAATTCTTATATAATATTTATATTGTATTAGCCTTGCATCTATTATTATATTACTCGATCAGCACATTTAAAACTGTTTCACATCTTTCAAAAGATTCAGCAGTGTCCTCATTACTTTTGTTAATACCTCTGTTAACTCAGGAAAATCTTTTTCTAAAAGTTTACACGTTTCAAGTAATGATTCATGAATAGTCTCCTTCTTAAATGCCAGAATTTTTTTATCTTTATTACCATTATTGTAATTCTTTATATTTTGAAGCAATTTTCTCAATAAACCGCTGAAGGCCGCATTTCATGGTTCAGAAGGCCAGATGCGACCTTAAGGCCGCAGGTTCCCCACGCCTGGACTACGAGTAGACTGTCTAGTCGGCGAAGATTTATCCGTTTAAGATTTTTGTTTCTTTAAGTAATGTAAATTTCATTTGCTTAATTTAAAAAATTCTTACTTCTGCCTGTGAAATTGGTTTTAAAATAAAACCGTAACGTCAACAATGAGAGTTTGATTTTGAACCTAGAAAATTTGGCAGAATCCCGATTAGATAACACACCTATCAAACGGTCGATATATTGTTGAATCTGTTATATGTATATACACGGGTGTTTGTATCGGTCGGTGGACGCATTCACGTCTCTGTTCCTTCGTTCCTTCTACTTTTTCTTTTTCTACTCTCCTAAAGATGGCAAGACAGCCAAAATGATCGAGAATCGTGAGAGTCATCTTTTTTGTGTTTTTTGTGTTCTCTAGTTGTAACTTTATATATATACACTTTTTTGATGAAAATACGTTCTGACATGAACAAATACAGTTCAATATACATAAAGAAACATAGGTTTTATTGAACATAGCATTTATTAAAGCTTAATAAACAATTTTTAATTCTTATTTATGTATGATTTCTTCTGTTCACACCTCAGTTTTTATTATTTTATTTGTTTTTGTGTTTACTATTATTTTTCATATTCCTATTTTAATTTAATCTTAAATTAATTCTTGTCTATCTTATGGTATTCTCTGTGACCGGGCGCGTATGTCGCAACATTGTTGGTCTCCAAACGTCTCTGTACTAATGCGCTTGGTTTCCCTCTCTTCTCTCTCCTGAAGACGGTTCCACCAAAAATTAGAGACTGTAAGTGTCTGTTTTTAATTTATCTATGTTTCTTTATGTAAATTGAACTTTAAATATATTTTTATATATATCAATTAATAATCAACAATAACTCTTGATATAATATATTAATTAAATACCACAATAAACAAATATATATTAATTAAAATGCTCTAAGGCCTTTCGTTACAACATCATCAGAGAGCTAAATCAAACAAAAAATTTTTTTTTTTTCTGAAGGTACAAAGGAGGAGGAATATTATTGAAAGTGCACTCATAAAGAACTTCTATGGAAATTTAATTAACAATAGTCTGGGACTTTACAAACTAGATGAAATATTAATAAAAGAAATAAGTAAACAGATCAAGACTCCTTCAATTTTAGGAACATTAAATTCAGATAGGGATGCCAGCAATCCTGAAGACTTCAATCAACCAGGTTAACTTGTTATTATATTTTTTGTTTGTTTGATTTAGCTCTCTGATGATGTTGTAACGAAAGGTCTTAGAGCATTTTAATTAATATATATTTGTTTATTGTGGGATTTAATTTATATATGTATATATTTACTCTAGAAGAATGTTAACCAATTCCAATAGCAAATCCAAATTTTTGTCTAGAATGTTGTTTTTTAATTGAAAATGGCAATCTACCAAACATAATTTAATTAACTAGATTACAGCCTTGGTAGGTTGCAGAAGGGATTAATTAACCTGTTCCTCCTGGAGAAAACTTGAAAGTTTAAGAGAATGTATATTATTAATTTGCAACTTTACGTAAAAACTAATCAATTTATATTCTTCTCTACTATTAACGTTCTTTAATTTACTAATTAAATCTATATTATTCTCAAAACTATATTATATATAACTTTCATAGCTGGGTTTCTTGAGAATTTTCGGTGTAAAGATATAACACTCCTGTTTATAACATGACGTTTCGCCAAAATTTATTTTGACTTTTTTATGGCTAAAAACAGTTTATGGATGACATAAGTTGTGAAAACAAAAACATCCATTGAATATCAACTAACAGAAAACAAATAAAAAACAATAAACTAAACCATAGAACTACGAAATAGTGTTATTGTTTTTTAATAGAAAACATATGTTGCTTAAACATGATTACTTTTTATTAATTTTTAAGAGTAAAAAAAAATATCAAACAGATAAATAATGCTGGATAAAAATTCTGAGAGGATACCTACAAACAGAGCCATTAAGGAACAGACAACAAAAACACAGTCAGCGAGAAAATTACATAACAATACAAATAAGTACAATATAAACAAATTTTATGGAGAAAAACTACAAAATTCTTACTTAGTTTTTGAGGAAGAACTATTTACGTTCCATACCTTTATTTACTAGCATTTCTTATTTTTTTTTGTTTTTGTTTTCACTACTTTTGTCGTCAATAAATTTTTTCTAGTCTTGAAAATGCCAAACGATTTTTGGCGAAACGTCGGTGTATAAACAGGAGTGTTCTTTCATTAGACCAAATATCTTCAAGAAACCCATCTTTGAACTTTAAGAATTAGTGGTTGAGAAGCTATATCAATATTTGTATATAATTTTATTATTTATAATATTTCATTATTAATAATAATAGTAATATTAAAGTTGTTCTAGATCACTGATATCAAGTATTTCAAGAAATAATAAAATTGACATAGTCACATTAAAGAAGATGAAACGATGTTTTCTGATATTTTGTCTAAACAGCAGCCACTTTAAAATAAAAGTAAAACTTAATTTATTGTAAATTATTTGCTATTATGTTTATTTATGGTAAAATTAGCGTAATCCACTCAAAACCTTTGAAATAGTATTTGGCGTATGGATAGAAAGGAGAATATAAAAAAAGACGTTAAGAAGTAATGATGTACAAATTTGAAATGATCTGACTGTGGTCTGATAATACACATGTATCAAAAAAGTAAAATACGTAATTAACATTTGCCAAAATTATTAAACATTCTATACTAAGCTACTTTTGAATTGTACTTCCTTGAATGGTTTTACATTAATAACGCTTTAATGGAGTAATTCACTGGGAAGGCGGTTTGAATAAGCCACCAGAGGAGTCTACCTGATGTAATATGTATATTGTTTCATGCCACTTTGTTCTTTGATAAATAATTTAATACTTACAGTGGCTTAATAACTTACAGTTTTTCAAACATAAAGTCTTTATTCTTTTCTACATTGTCTTTAGAAGCCTGTGCAGTGAATAGAATGATCAACGAAAAATCATTATAAATATTTAATGAGATGTTTTGTAATATGCCATACTGAACCTCTTCAGATTTTCAAGAGCATAAGAAAAAAATGTTTTATTCAGAACAATACATTTGATTGTTTGTTTGCTTTTCAACAACCACACTTATAAGGCTATCACGTTTTCGTGCTATTCTAGGGGCAAATATTTTCACTCATTTATTATTTGACACCTATTTTAGAAATAGTCGAACCATATTACCTGTTGATTTCTTTATTGAAAGTCCTAAATTTGTTCTAAATCAAGTGTATTTAAAGTAGAGATCTTTCAAAGAATACCTAACATCGTACAGGCTCAGAACCGATGGTTTAACGTCCTCTCCGTGGGACGACGTACTCAGGTTTATTCACCTCCCGCGTGAATAAATTGAAGTATAAGTGGGTATCGAAACCCGGACGTAGCAATTCAGAGGCAAATTTATTAACCACTGAGCTAACCTTTTCCCAGATTGAATTTTCGTAGTTACGTATTCATTGAAAAAAACAATACCTGTTTAAAAATATACTACTTGAATTACTTCAAGTTTATTTATCAATACATTAATTCATACAATGATATAACTCTTATACATGAATATACAATCCATATACATTAGCTATAAAGAAAAATAAACTTTCATTTCTGAGAAAAGTTTTATCAGTATAACCATTTAAATAATAAACCATGAATATTATTTAAAAATTATACGAATTTAATTTCTGTTTTGCCAGAAATTTTGTTTTCCATAATTATGGTATAACACAATTTAAGAATGAATTATGCAATGATCTACGCATTATAAATTGATTTTTTTATACTATATAAATTATGTTAAATTGATTGTATTAATTTATCAATAGTTAATTAATCTAACTATTAATAACTTTGTTTATATTCGTGTGGATATAAATTACTTTAACTATAAGTGAACGTGTATTGTATTTTTTATCTAATTTTAGAATGCCATTATCCATTTTCAATATATAAAAGATTTATTTACCTTTTCGATTTAATTTAAAGAATTTTAATGGCAAAATTTCTTTCATAAATTAAGAAATTTTGCCTTTTAATATTCCTTCTTTAGTTTAAGAAAATATAGTATCATGAAAAAAATCGGTCTCAAAATTTCAACAAATGTTTAGAGTCCCCACAATTTTGTTGTTTTTGTTTGTGGTCATTTAAAAAATAAACGTAAAAATTCCAAATTTTAAAAGAACTGCAAAGGAATTTTTTCAATAAAATGTAAACAATTCCAACTTATGATTCGCATATTATCTGAAAGTGAGCCAATAAGAATGGCCATTGTAGGAGAAAGATTTTGGTAAAACTATAGTAGAACTCAATAAATGATTATTCTCTTTATGCATTTATATAAGTCATTAAAACACTTAAAATCTAAAGTTGAATTTAGTAAGAACCATGGAAGGTACAATATAACAGGTATGATTGCGGAGCTTACAAGTCCCATGAGATTCAGACCATCATCTTAATAATTTTAATAACATGTAAATTCAATAATTATTTGAAGTCACTTATAACTAATAAAATGATTGCAGCCACTAGTAAAAGATTATAGATATTTCTTGTTCATTTAAAAGAAAACTTGCTTAATTTTCAATTTAAGATAACTAAATATAATTAAATAATTTTTGCTTTGAAATAAATTTACATTGTATTAAAATATAATTGATTTTTAAAACATTTTTATTTTATTTGCAATAATAGTGATTTTGAATTTTTTTTTATGAAGACCAATTTATTGATTTCTTGAAAAGGGTCTTCCAAGAAATTCTGAACGGTGGAGCAATGTAATAAAACGTTGTTAGGTTAACCAGCCTGCCTTGGGTTATGATTTTCTCAAAGCATCTTAACTCCAGGATAAGATATGAAATCCCAAAAAATGCCCACCCTTTTTATTGAGCAATCATTTTATTTATAATAAAGTCTACATTATGTTATATATATGTATATATATAAATTCACATAAGGGGTTATTGAGGATTTTGGTCATAAAACATACAACTCCTGATGATCAGCCGACGTTTCACCAAAAGTTGTTTGGCATTTTCAAGGCTTGATTTAGAAGAAACACTAATTTACTGGTCCATGCTTAAATCTGGCTACATCATAACTACATATAATTATGATGTAGCCAGATTTAAGCATGGACCAGTAAATTAGTGTTTCTTCTAAATCAAGCCTTGAAAATGCCAAACAACTTTTGGCGAAACGTCGGCTGATCATCAGGAGTTGTATGTTTTATGACCAAAATCCTCAATAACCCCTTATGTGAATTTGAAATATCAGTGGTCGAGAAACTATATCAATATATATATATATATATATTAGTGTACTTCGGTAGCAGTCCTTCCTTTATACATGATTGGTTATACACGACTGAATATTGTCGATCGATGATCTTCTTCTCCAACTTTTCAAGTTTGCGGAAAATTAATTTTTCGTTGTGAGAACAACGGTTCAAGGAATGAATTCTTCTTGTCGACGCGTTTCGACTGTCTACTGGTGGAAATGAATGAATGAATGAATGAAATGAATGAATGAATGAATGAATGAATGAATGAATGAATGAATGAAAATTTCTTTATTGAGAGATTGCTCCCAAGGTACATAATTCAGGGGTAGCCGTACGGGGGACACTAAGTGTCCCCCACCGAGCTTTTCCCCCTATAGATCAATGTGTTTTATATTCTAATAACTTAATCCTAAGTCTTACTGCTAACAAAATTATAATATAATAAATAGTAAAAGAGTATAATAATAATAATAAAATAATAATAATATAATAATAATTAATAATATAATAGTATGCTAAATATTATAGTATACTTATCTCTAATATTACATTTATCATAATAGTAATAACGTTAATAATAATAATAATAATAATAATAATAATAATAATAATAATAATAATAATAATAATAATAATAATAATAGTTATAATAATAATAAAAATAATAGTAATAATAATGATAATATTAACAATACTACCAATAATAGTTAATAATATTAATAATTCTACCACTAATTAATACCACTAGTAATGTAATCCTAACAGAAGTTCTTCTGTTGTGGTAGATAGTCTCTTTATCTTTCTTGATATTGCGGCTCTGGCTATAATTCTTTTGTCTGTGGACTCTCTGTCAAGACTGCAGTGGCAGAAGCTGAGCCTTGTGCTTCCTCCGCTGCAGTCGAAGCCTTTGCTCCCCTCATCTGGAGATCGTTTTCTTCCTGGACATCCTGAGTGAGGAGTTCCTTTCTTTCGATGACCAGAGGGTTAGAGGAATTTGCATTTCGTCTATCCTCCTTCCTTCCCAACCTTCGAACAAACCTGGAGAGGCGCTCCAGTTTGACTTCTCGGTGGAGAAACTCGTTCGGAGCGTATCGGGGTGCGTCCAGGATAAACCGGAGGGTTTTGTGCTGAAATGCGTAAATACGCCCCATTAGCTTACCAGCCGGTTTAGCCCAGGCAGTCACCCCGTACGTGATGATCGGCCTCAACAGTGCCTTGTACAAGTTTACCCTGGTCCGAAGTGAGAGGCCAGAAGTAGGTTTTAACAGGTGATAGATGCTACTCCTGGCACTGTAAGCCTTGCCAAGAGTGCGAGAGATATGGCTCTTAAGTGATATTTTTGCATCTATGTTGACACCAAGATACCTAAAGGTTGTTGTTACAGGTATGTTCTGTGTGTGTATGCGCAGTGTAGGTGTGTATCCGAGCCTCTTGCGCAAGTTGACAGTGAAAGTGCATTTGGATGGATTAATATCCATCCTCCATACCTTAGTCCATTCCACTATCCTGTCAGCTTGTTGTTGGAACTGTTTTAGAGGGGTTTCTATGAAGAAGGACCTGCACGAAACCAAAATGTCGTCTGCATAGATCCCCTCTAGTGTTTGTATGTGTCGATTGTTTTTATTCCACTTGGGAAAGTCCTGTAAGTAAAAGTTGAAAAGAATGGGGCCAAGACAAGAACCTTGTGGTACACCCCTCTCAATCTTGTACTCAGAGGATAGAGTGTTTCGGGCGTTAACTCTAAAGGATCTTTCATTGAGGTAGGAGTGAACGATCCTTTGGAACCATACAGGTAGCCCAGCGTCTCCTAGTTTCTTAACAATGCCCACATGCCAAACGCAATCAAAGGCCTTGTTAAGGTCGATGGCTAGGGTGTATGTTCTAAGCTTCCTTTGCTTAGCAAAGTGTAGAAAGTTGAGGGTGCGGCGCAGTAACTGAACACACCCGTGTCCTTTTTTGTATCCAAACTGGATGTCTGTAAATCTGAGGAACTCGGATACGTGTGTCAGTAAGGCCTTTTCAAATACCTTGCTTAAAGAACTGAGCAGGCTTATTGGCCTATAGTTGTTTGGTATTGTTGGGTCCTTACCCGGCTTCGGAATAAGAACTATCCGTGCCTGTTTCCAAGCTAACGGAAAATAACCAGTTTTAATGCATGCATTAAATATGGTGGTTAGCCATTTCAGTGTCAGGTCAGGGAGCTGCTTCAGAACGTAATTATTTACGTCGTCAGCACCCGGCGCTTTGCGTCTCGGGAGCTCTTTCACTATGGCCTTAATTTCTTCCATACTGAGAGAGATTGACTCCTCCGGAGGAGATACACAAGAAGAGAGTTTAGGGCCATTCTCCTTGTATATGTCACCGAGAGACTCGGCGAATACCTCGGCAATGTCCTGAGGAGCAATGCAGAGACGGTCTTTGTGCTTGAGGGCCACCGTCGTCCGTTTGGTCCCTCTCAACACCCTCAGAAACTGCCAGGCTTCAGGGGTGTTGTCTATGGCTTCGAGCTTTTTATTGAGAGTCTCATCTCGTATAACTTGTAATCTGTAGCGAATTTGCTTGTTAAGCTTATTCACTACAGTTTTGAGTGATGGTAGTTTAGACTTGTTCCAAAGTTTCCGAACCTTATTCCTGTATGAAATAAGATTAGTTATTTGTTTGTCTAGAGGTTTCTCCCATCCAAAACTGCTTCGAGCTGCTTGTGATTTTTTAAGGGCCTCGTGAATAGAGTCAGTGAGGTTCTGAACCTCTCTGTCTATTTCTGCCCTCGTAGTAACCTCTGTTGGGTAGGACATCTGACTTAGTGTCCTTTTAAACCTCACCCAGTCTGTAACGACGGATTTGGTTTGAGAGCATTTGACCACCGAGCCAGTCAGCTCCATGAGAACCGGATAGTGATCTGAAGATAGCTCTTGTATCGTTTCCAGTTTCACCGCCGGAGCCCTAGAGTTGGCTAAAGCTAGGTCGATCGTACTAGCTGCTCTTGCTGTTATGTACGTGGGAACTGCTGGATAGTAGATGTTTAGGTTAAGCCTATCACACGCCCTTATTAGGGCCTTACCCATCTTCCTATCCCTCGTGCAGTTCCACATCGTGTGTTGAGTCTACTGGTGGGTTACCGGTCTCCTTATATAGCCGAGAGTCAGGGGGGTGAGCGCTGATTGGCTGTGCTATTGTGGTTCTTCCTTCTCATTGGTTATTGGTTTGGCCTATTGCTGGGGCTTGTTCTCCGAGTAGCTTGAGTACTCTTGACATCCCAGTTTGTTGTCTATTGATTATAGGGCTATTTTTGGATATGTCTATTGCTTCATAGATTGGGAGTCTATTGTAATCATTGGTTTGCCTGATGATGGTGGTGTTTTCTGTAAGGTCCTGGCGGGATAGGTCGGAATTGTGTGCTTGTCTGGTATGGTTCTTTATAGCTCCTGATTGAAGGTGCATGGTGAGGCGTCTGGAAAGCGTAGTCTTCGTCATGCCGATATACTTGGCGTTAGCCAGGAGCTCACACTCTCCTTTTTTACATTTGTATTCGTACACGACGTTGACTCTCTGCAGATCGCTGGTTGCGGTGATGGGGCTGTTTTTTATGACTAAATTTGTTGTGGTCCGGGCCTTATAATAAATATGTAATTTTATTCTGTCGTTGGGCTGTTTGCATTTTACGTTTCTTCGTATAATATTCTTAAGTGCGGCTTCATCTGTCTTGTACTCCCTTGTGAACTGGTTTCTGTAGTACAGCTGGTATACCGTCCGTCTGGGTCATTATTGGTATTTCTTTCCTTATTGACCAAGTAGGAATTCAGGACTTTATCGAAGGCGTTATTTGTATAGCCATTATTCACAAAGGTTTGCCTGAGTTGGTTTATTCTTTCGTTGAATATCTGCCACGTAGATGAGGTTTTGTATGTGCGGGTCGGAATTGTGTGCTTGTCTGGTATGGTTCTTTATAGCTCCTGATTGGCACACTGATTCCTGACAAGCACACAATTCCGACCTATCCCGCCAGGACCTTACAGAAAACACCACCATCATCAGGCAAACCAATGATTACAATAGACTCCCAATCTATGAAGCAATAGAAATATCCAAAAATAGCCCTATAATCAATAGACAACAAACTGGGATGTCAAGAGTACTCAAGCTACTCGGAGAACAAGCCCCAGCAATAGGCCAAACCAATAACCAATGAGAAGGAAGAACCACAATAGCACAGCCAATCAGCGCTCACCCCCCTGACTCTCGGCTATATAAGGAGACCGGTAACCCACCAGTAGACAGTCGAAACGCGTCGACAAGAAGAATTCATTCCTTGAACCGTTGTTCTCACAACGAAAAATTAATTTTCCGCAAACTTGAAAAGTTGGAGAAGAAGATCATCGATCGACAATATTCAGTCGTGTATAACCAATCATGTATAAAGGAAGGACTGCTACCGAAGTACACTAATATTCGCCTACACGACGTAGCAGCAAAGAATGAAGGCTTCACTCGGGAATTCCAACGGAACCTAGTGGAACGCCAAATATCGACCGCTCAAGTTGCAATTGCAAGCCTAAAGGACGACATCAGCAGCCTACGCCATAATCTACAGGAGAGTACTGATGCCACTCTGTACCAGGACCTCATGTGCGGTCTCTCCGATATCATAACAAATCATGAGCATAAAACATCTCTCCGCATCAGTAAAAAACTCAGTAAGCTATACCAAGGTCATGCGTGCCTACCGAAGTCCAACGACTTTTTCATCAATCTCTCAAAGACCGAATTAACTCAACACCAGACTTCTCTCCTCAACCTAGGCCCAAAGTGCCATTTCTCTAGCAAATTTGATAGAGACACTAAGGCGGTTGAGCTGGAACAGCTGTACTGTTCGCTGTTAAACTTAAGCGAACAGAATATTATCGAGGTCTGCCCGGACCTCCGAGACCAATTACGAGCAGAAAGCACCAAACGAAGAGGAAATGGCAAATCTGACCTACTTACACCGGAACTACGCCAGGCAGCCAAGGAACTAAAACATCACAGTGAAATCATTGTTCGCAGAGCAGATAAAACTAATTTATTCGTCGTAATAGATAGGAAAACATACAAAGAAAAGCTCGACAGTATCCTGGCCGACACAACAAAGTTCATAAAGATTAAGCAAGACCCGACAAAGTCACTTAAAACGGAAGTAAATAAGCTGATAAGTGCTGCCAACAAAGGACTTAAGGACAAGGCGCTACAACCTATCGTCGGCGAATTCTCACCCGGTTACATCTATGGGACAGTCAAAATACACAAGACGGACAACCCTCTACGACCCATAATCTCTCAAGTCACTACGCCAATATATCAGACTGCAAAACAACTTAACAGCATCATCACGCCATACATGCCTGCCGAATTCACTCTGACTTCTACTGACGACCTTCTGCATATTCTACGTACTATCAGACCCGAAGGAAAACTATCATCGCTAGATGTGGAGTCCCTTTTCACCAACGTTCCAGTGGGCCCTACCATTGACATCATATGTAATGCAGTATACAATCACGCAAGCTTACCACCTCCGCAGATAGAAAGGAACATAATGAAGAAACTGCTCTACGCATGCACCACTAAATCCCCTTTCCGGCATATTGACGGAACTCTCTACCGCCAAGTTGATGGCGTTGCAATGGGGTCACCACTAGGAGTGACCTTCGCAAACTTCTACATGTGTCACGTGGAAAATCAAGTACTGCAACAAGCCAAACCTACCCTCTATTGCCGTTACGTTGACGACTGCCTCGTGGTTACAAAAACGAACCAGGAACTCCTTTCCCTTAAAGCTGCTCTCCAAGAAACATCAGGACTAAACTTCACCCTGGAAGAAGCCAAAGAGTGCCAAATCAACTACCTCGATGTGCACATAGACGGACGAGGCACGAACTATGTGACATCAGTATGTTTCGAATGTACCACATTCATCATCAAGACAATAATGAGAATAATATTAATTAAAAAAAAAAAATTAAAGAAAGAAACCATTATTTAACATTAGTCGCTAAAGAAAGAATCCATGGTAAATTACAAATATTAGAAGCATTAATAATTCAAGAAAAGCAGCCAGCCATACATATCAACTTAAGAATTCTTGTCAAATTTTAAAACTATTCTCCAACAGGCCAAACCAGAATAGCCAGGTAGTAGGTGAGTCCAACCACATGGGTTGGAAAAATATGGCCATATTTGGCTGAAACGTGCTTTTTTATATATTTCTCAGGTTCTTCCCGTGAATAATTACATTAGAAATATATCGTAGACTAGAAATTAATGTTAGTTTGTTTTTAATTTATAATGAATGACAATTTATAAATAAAATAATGAATTTATTTTTAAATTATTTTGCATTTGATAAGCTAATTATTGTAAAACAATGATTCAATATTGAGGACATACCCATGACAGCTTAGCTATCTTCCTTTATTCAAGATGAAAACTGTGTTTTTTTGTGTGAAAGGATATATATCGCAATATTTTAAAATGTTAAAACAACTATCTTCAATTGCTGTTATATCTGGCTTTCCTCAGATAATTGGTTTTATTACTTGCAATGTTAAACAAATTACACCTTGCTAAACAAGAATGTTTGTGATAACAAATTGTATGAAATTTGGATGGGAATTTCAGTTTTTAATGTGCCATGGACATACGGCTGTTGTTCTGTTGTTCTTATCTGCAAAATAGACAGCTCTGCATTGAAGAGTTTCCGAAGCTCGATCACATGGCATCCACCGGTTGTTCTCACTTCTCTATCTTCATTGTGACATTTGAAGTGTTTGTTTTAGTTTTTTTTCTTTTTCATAAAAGACCCAGAAAATGATTGCTAACGGTTTTAGTTTTTTGTTAGATGCTTCAAAGGATATGAAAATATGTTTGTATATTCAAAAATTTATCTGTTGTTTGAATATATGAGAGATGTGAAAAAAAAGTAAAAAATTGTGTTTTATATGTTAAACATATTTTAATGAATTTAATATTTCACCTAAAAATTAAATAGTTTTAAAATGATTTTTGTGAAAAATTTTTCTATGGCCAGTTTTAAAAAAAACAATAAGAATAGGCCATGTGTCATATATTCATTGTGATTTTAACGGTTCGATATGCAATAAATTTTACCCTCCCAAAACTTTTAACAGGTCAATCTGTGTTAACATCAAACAATTAAGATTAATAGTGTGATTTAGAAAACTGGAAGTCAGAGAAAAAATTTAGGTATATAGATAATAATACTTTCACTTATCAAAACATAGTTATAATGAAATAATATAGAAAATACTGGAGTAGCAAGTGGAATGTAATGAAGCCTTTGCTGATGTCTAACTGCATGGCGTATGAAGGGATTACCTTATCAAGCTGATGAAGCACTGTAATTGAATGGGTTACTGTTGGAATAAGTTTGAAATCTAAAGCCATATGCAATCCCTTAGCGGAAAACCATTCAGGTTTATCTAGAAGAATAATGTAGAAAAAAAAGGAATAACTGATCTGGGTAACCTCAAATGAAATTGAAAACAACTGCAAACAGAAAAAGAAAATCAATTTAGACTTCACACAATAGGAATTTCGAATAGGGAATTATCAATCCTAAATGAAGTTTTAGCAAAGGATTTGAAGTGTATTAGTATATAGCATCATTTATATTGATCATTTATCTCACTAGAAACTAAGACCTATCATAGAACGAATATCAGTTCTACCATGATAATTGCATTTCAGAAATAGAATTCCTACTCCTTACACCTTAAAATGCACTTAATATTGCTGATAATCTAAGAAAAAAAAACTCAAGTCGTGTTTTAGTGGTGACCCAACTGTTTTGTAGGAATGACAATTTTTTGTAAAGTTATGACAACGTTTTATAGTCTGGAAATTAATCTACAGCCTTTTGAGCTAAGTATTTGATAACTACAACCTAACCATAACCTTCTCATTGTAACAGTAAAATATACATTTTTTAGTAAAAAAGGAATAAATCTAATTTAGGGAAGACTAAAATCAAGGTAATAAAATATTCGAAATTGCATGAAATTGTATCAGTAATTCAGAATCAAGTATACTGACTTCAAAACTTATATTCACTAACACTTTATTTAATAACCAGCAAACGTACACGTCTATGACACAATCAAAAATTCTATTATACTTTATATTCCAAAATACCATTAGAAATTATAGAATAGTAGAAAATACAATTATTAAAACAGTGTTAAGCAAATGCCTCTGTATTCGCTACATGAGCTGTCTGTCCTTCAGGTTCATGGAAGAACAAACAGTTGAAACCTCTGACCATTGAGCAAGTAAACTACACTTGACTATGTGTGAAAAACTTGGTCCCGCTAACTTGAATTCCTGCGTTGGATAAAGTTTCCCCTTGCGACTTAGTTAAAGTCATTGCGACTGAATTATCAATCTTTCAGAGCCTATATTTTAAAATAGGCATACACAATCTAGTGTCAAGGTTTCAGCTCGCTATGTCTCATGGTGCCTGAGTTTACTTGTGACAAACGTTTTTGCTTTAAACGTCCATAACTTCACTTCTACGTTGAATTTCCAATCAATCCAGAGCCTATATTTTAAGTTAGACATACATAAATCTACTGTCAAAGTTTCAGTTTGCTATGTCTTATGGTAGATCATTTTACATGTGACAAAATTTTGCGGACAAACCTACAGAAATTTTTCTAAGGGTGGATTCGGTTTCTCCAATGCATGAAACGTAAAGAAAACTTGAAATGAGTCAGTTCTAAGTAATGTACAGACAAAATCATTCATTTATTTATATAAAAGCTAATTAATTATTAATGAATTAATAGTAATTTTTTCAACCACTTGGTCTTGTAGTTGACAAAAGTTTAGTGCTATTCAAACAATTAAAATTTTGCTTTGTTGTTTGGCTAACACTTTAAGTATCCGCATTACACTTTACGGGATTATTGTTTTATAAATTTTTCCATAAAGCCATAAATTTATAGATAGCCTTATCGACAAATATGGATTTTATTTGATGGAATAGTTTAATTAAACTCCTTTTTACATTATTAATGTTATTTTATTAATGTATTAATTAAATTGTTTAATATATTTTAATATATTCATTTTTAAAATGAGGTATAACTGTTGATAATAATATCTTATTTACTAACCTCTGTGGTTCTAACATTATTTATACTTTGTCTAAATGAGACAATTATATATCCAAGAAGTATGATATTATCTTTGGTTTTAGTAAAGTTGAGTGTAGACCACTCCAGGTTGTAAGATTTTTTCTTTCTTCTGATTTCTTATTCTGGTTTGGACGGTAATATTATATAATATGTATATTTTATGGTGTATCCTACACCTATAAGGTCGAATATACACCTATGTAGAATGGTTGGAAACAGAAGGGAGTTTGATAGTGTCTATTTCAGCCCTAACCGTTTTTTAAAGTTATGGTTTAAATCAGTCAATATTAATTAGACATCGTTGTAGGACCTTTTACGTTCAATTTTTTATTTTCTGGCAAAGTTTTTACTATTCATTCTTGCAGAGATTGTTTCAAGAAATTGTGCAATATTAGTTAAGATACTTATTCATTTTTATTTCAGGATACCTAAATAAGTGGTTAGTTACATTTTGAAGAATATATAAACAATAACTAAATTTTAATATTCATTTTAATGTGTGGGAATATTAATGCTCTTATTGTAATTAATGAATTTGTAAAATTGCAAATTTACAACTTTCAATTTGATTCATGTTGTATAGTTTTATTGTTGTGTAGAGTGGATGTTCACGGTATGATCATCTCCAATTCCTGTAATACGAAAATCTTGAATTTATTCTAATTGTTTAGTAACTTAATTACTAATGAAAAAGAAAATATATATATCAAGTTAATACTAAATCAGTCAATATTAAGTACATATAATTTTTAGTACCTTATATGTTAATTTTTTTATTTTACTAGCAAAGATTGTACTATTAAATCAAAATATAATATATTAATTTTATTAATTAATTCATTCTACTTAATTTTAATACTCTTATCAAGCGTATACTGGTATTTACACAAAATGCCTTTTTTTAAATTATATTTTACCCTTGTGAATCAGGTTTAAGCTGTAAGTTTTTAATTAAAGGTATTCTACTGTTGTTTTCTCTCTAACAATAAATCTGTAAAATAAAAACAATCATCAGTGTTAAACTGAGGACGAGACCGTTCCAAACACGAAGTTATTGGATCCGTCCTGAATGAACAACGAGATTCAGCTTAGCTCAGACTACTTTGAATTCAAAACTAGTTTCTCCAAAACCAAACTCTTTGCCTTTTTCCTTTTGGCAATTTCACACTGGTCTTACCATTTAATTTTCTCCTAAAGTAATCTCTCATCCATGGGTCTATGTTTAATTCATTTCTTTCTGAATAAATTGTAGTTCTTGTTTACATTTTTTTAAATAATTTCATCTCTTCTTTGCTATTTTAATTTATAATTCTCTCTCAGTTTTCTAATACCAAAATTTTATCGAAAAAAAAATTTGATTATACATAATAATTTAGTTAAATTTAGAAATTGTAAAGTCAGGTACTTCCTGGTTGTTACCCATTTCAGGAAAATCAAATTAAACTATCATCATTGAAATATTTTGATGAACTAAGGAGTTCATATCATCATCCCTTTATCTGCATGAAAGAAAAATAAGAGAGGAGTAATTAATCTAAGTGAAGATTTTTAACATTTTTGATATGAAATTACATAATTAAAGTTACACTTTTTACTCAGATTGTTGAAGTAACGGTGTTTGGCTCATTTGGAGCTTTGTCCGTATTCAAGGAAAACTTAAATATAAATTTGAATATCAGTATTAACAATGTTCATGTCCTATCGAAAGAACTCCTACTCAGGGATTACTACTAATACTACGTTATGGGTCCATACAGTATATTTCGTAACGCATTTTCGAGTAATCTCTCTGACAGTAACAAAATAAAAATCACTATACTTTATTTACAGTAAAGTAAAAAATAAAAACATGTCCTGAATAAATCACATTTGTTATCATAATTTCTAACTTTTTAATTCTATTCTAATTATTTCATCACAGTTATTACAATTTGCATGCGTACGTGTGAAGAAGGTAATATAAAAGTTTAAATGTTTTTCATGTATATAAGAGACATTTCTTATCACCTTAGAACTTTCCCAAGGGTATGTAAATGTAAGTTTTATGTGATCAATTTAATTTAAAACTGAAATCATTATTATTATTGTAATTTCCCATTATCTAATTGTATTAAGTAGAAGTTTTATTATTTACATGATTACAAGTTTTGTTATAACAAACGAATATATATTTAACTTTAATATATATATATATATATATATCGATAAAAAGATTTCACATAAACAAGTGAAATAACAATCAATGATCAAACCACAATAAGAAAATGGGAAAACAAGACTAAGATCTTTCAACCGTAACAAGCGGTCTTCGTCAGTCAAAAACCCAACTGAATGTCTTAGTCTTGTTTTCCCATTTTCTTATTGTTGTTTGATCATTAATATATATATATATATATATATATATATATATGTATTATATATATATATATATATATATATATATATATATATATTAATGATCAAACAACAATAAGAAAATGGGAAAACAAGACTAAGATCTTTCAACCGTAACAAGCGGTCTACAGTCAGAGTCTAAAACCCAACTGAGTTGGACACCTGTGTCCAGTGAACACCTGTTCCCTTTCTGTTTCTGATTTTTTTTTTATTGGAGGTTGGGCGTTGGTTTTTTTCTATTGTCTGCTACGAATATTGATTTTATTTTACTTGATACTCTCATTTGTCTTCTAGGAGAAGTAGCCTTTTATTCTAGGGGAGACAAAGATGGATAAAGTACATAATATATATATAATCTCCAAAAATTGTTCCTGACCTCTTCTATTCTATTCAATGTTTTGTTATTGAGGGCTAGGTCAAATAAAAGAAAATAAACTCCTTCCTAGGCCGACGTTTCGATGTATGTGTACATAATCTTCAGGGCCAAGGATGTGGTACTGACGGGTTGATCCAGTACCACATCCTTGGCCCTGAAGATGATGTACAAATACATCGAAACGTCGGCCTAGGACGGAGTTTATTTTCTTTTATTTGACCTAGCCCTCAATAACAAAACATTGAATATATATATATATATATATATATATATATATATATATATATATATATATACTCTCCAGTTATAATGAAGTTGCTGTGCAGAAAAGAACAAAGAAAACATTTGTATTCTTTTTTCCTGGACTTAAATTTGAAATTTCTTTGTTTTTCATATGGATTAAACAATAATATCTGATATTACAATGCAACTAAAATTTTCCAATAAAGATTATATAATAACATTAATGGTTAATTCAAATAAAAACAACATCATGTTGTATTGTTTTATTGTTGTGTTGAGACTTCTGATGAAGTGGACGTGCACGGTATGATGATCTCCAATTCCTGTAATACGAAAATCATGAATTTATTCTAATTGTTTAGTAACGTAATTACTAATGAAAAATAAAATATATATGTAAAGTTAATACTAAATCATTCAAGATAACGTAGACATCTTTGAAGGACCTTATATATGTTCAATTTTTTATTTTACTAGCAAAGTTTGTACTATTCATTTTTGCAGAGATTGTTCAGAAAATTATGCAATATTAGTAAGATATTTCTATATTAGTAAGATACTTCTAATAGTAGGACACTAAAATCAATGGTTAGTTACATTTTCAAGAATATATAAACGATTACTAAGGAATTTTAATATTCATTTAAATGTGTGGAAATATTAATAACATGAAGTGGTAATAGTTATTTGAGAAGTAACTTATTAATTAAATTTTCTTGTTATTGACTAATAATAATATAACACTGCAATAATAATAATAATAATAATAATGAACTAATGCATTTGATTTTTGTAAGCTATCAACTGAGTGATATGTAAACATGGAACTATCTTAATAGATGGTGATTTTGTTATGAAAATGTTAGAGGGACATTTAGAAGAATTGGTATTCTCAGTTCATGAAATGATTGATATATACTTAAATCAATTAGTATTATTTATGATTGATATGTAATTGTAGAGTGTAGAGTATGGAGGATGAATGGAATGGATGAAAACAAGCATGTGATTAATATATTGCGGAAATGTAGAGAGTGAAAGAAATTGATTCACTGCTGTAGGGAAACTGCAAAAAAAAAACTTTAATCAAACCAGCAACTGATTGACATCGTGAAGATATAGTAAGTGAAAAATATGATGATTTAAATATGTAAACAGGAAAAGAATGTTGTAATCAAACCAGAAACTGATTGACATCGTGAGGATATGGTAAGTGAAAAATATGATGCTTAAAATATGTAAGCAGAAAAAGAATTTTCTAATCAAACCAGAAACTAATTGACATCGTAAAGATATAGTTAAGTGAAAAATATGATGCTTAAAATATGTAAACAGGAAAAGAATGTTGTAATCAAACCAGAAACTGATTGACATCGTGAAGATATATTAAGTGAAAAACATGAGGCTTTACACATTCTAGAGAAGCCGAATAAGAAAGTTTCAAACAAGCTATAAACTGATTGATATACTGTAAAGATTTAGATAATGCAATAATACGTTGTAAATATTGTGCAAAAGATGAATTAACAATTCTGAAACGAACAAACAAGTGTTTGATGGATTCTGGAGGTGTAAATAGTAATTAATATGTAATTGTAAATACACTAGAAAAGTAAGTAAGAATGTTTCAAGGTACACAACAACTGATTAATTCATTGTGTATATGTAGCAAGTGAAATAATATGATATGCGAAATGCTGTAAGAAAGATGAATAAGAATGTTTCAAGCAAGCCTGCAACTGATTGATGCCTCGTGAAGGCATACCAAGTGAATTTCACTAGCCGGTCGATACCATCTGTTGCTATTCCAATCTCGACTCTCTCGTCCTATCAACTAACTTTCATCCTTCGTATTAAGGCCACAAAATTTAACCCTTTTCTTATCAATAACTTCACATATTTCCTTTTATCATATCTCCAGCTAGCATGCTTCCTTTTTAGTATCTTAATACTCATGGAATCAAATGTGTTTTCATTTTTAAATGACAATGGAATGTACTTCTAGTAATGAAAATAATCATAACATGTTATTTTGATGTAATAAGCTATAAAAGATGGTAGTTTGAATTAATCTTATTTATTTTTATCGTTTATAATGATATAAAAGTTATAATTTTGGCAAATTGAATTACGTTATAGTCAGGTATTATACGAATGGCCAACTCAACTGAAAATCGTTTACCAAACTACTAAATTTTTTCCTTTCTTAATTTGTAATTTAATGAAAAACAAGTAATCTGTTCTTGTTCAGATTACGACAACTGTTATGCATCCTATGGTGGTGACAACCTGTTATCATATTACACTGTGTTATATATGAAAAACAGAAATGTAGCCGGTGCATCTTATTGTTTATTTCTGTTTATTATCTCTAACGTCAAGTAGGTTAATCTATCTGTATTTCTATTGAATATCTGAGGCGATGGTTAGTTCTAGCTATAAATTTAAACAAATTAGGTCATATATTTTCCTTTTGCTTCAACAAAGTAGTTCTTTATGTAACTGTAATATATAGATAGATGCCAATATGGATTATTTTTGAAACATTAGTTACGATAAGAAATACAGTTGTCACTAACTTACCAGTTAATCAAAGATTTTATATAAAGATTCTATGTAAATTCATTTAAATAACATATACTTCTATTGAGTTTCATTATTGTTCAATAATTCTAAATCAGAGTTTTCCAAACTTTTTTTCGACGCGGAACCCTTTTTGGTTCCAGTAACTTTCCCGGGAACCCGAGATTCTAATGATTTCATACAGTCATAATTACTAGGAATTTTAACACAGAGTTTGTTTTGTAATCATTTTTGGCTTCATAGTTGACAGTTTGATTCTCAAGTTAGCCCCAGCATTAAGTCTACTTCGGTATTTGGTTTCTATGGCAGTTTAAAGGGAAAATTCAGTTTTACATAAGTACTATAGGTAGTGGAAATGGCAGCAATGTGTGAAGTGCTACTTTTGCAATAGCAGGAAATTCGGGAATCAGATAGTTCCAAAAAACTGACTAGTGATTCATCCTAAGTATGAATACAATTTTGACCACTTCTACTTATGGGTATATGAAGATATAAACATTATTGGGTTTCATGATTCACAAGAAGTATAGAATAAATCCATACCCACAAAAAAAAATAATTAGAAAAATGTTTTTACTAAATGTTTTCCACTGAACTCCAAACAGTCCGTTAAGAAACTTCTGGGTTCTGCGGAACCCACTTTGGAAACCTCTGCTCTAAATTATATCATATGAAGTTTAGACAACAAACCCACCCTTGACTAAACAGAAAGAAAAATTGTTCATTGATTTCTAGTTATAAAAATAATACTACCAATTAATAGAGGGATGATATTAAGTAAACGAGATCCAGTGACACTTCAAGGTGGACCTTTTAAAAAGAACGATACAAACTATAGACCGATAACTAGCAAACCTGAGTCATTAAAATCATAAATATTTTGTATAAACTTGATTATCCATTAGATGAGTATGTAAGGTCCGATTGATTTATCAATAACGTTATTAATCTGGACAAATCAAGATAGAACAGCTGGTTATTGTCATATATACGGAGGTGTGATGTCAAAGGTTGTGTTATCTTACTCGAGAAAAGACTCGTATGGTCAGCACTGGATGGGCTCGTCATCGAACACAGGCAGAACAGAGCCGGTGTAGCCATTGTGCGGCACCCTCCGCAGCCATTTCCTGTAGTACAAAGGCAAGCACTGCTCGTCTGCAGCCTCCACCATTTCGTCTTTGTATATTAGGGAGGGTCGAAATCTTTTCAATGGTTTTCCGTACTTCAGAAGCGGCAACTCCACCTGTAATAAGATACTTGTTCAGAATTTTCAGTATATGTTTAGATATTAAATACAAAGTTTGTCTGTCTGTTCACTATAGAAATATACTGAAGACATTTAGATGTAAAGAAACATGTGGATCGTATATATATATATATATATATATATATAAAGATTTCACATAAACACGTGAAATAACAGTCAATGATCAAACCACCATAAGAAAATGGGAAAACGAGACTTAAGATCTTTCAACCGTAACAAGCGGTCGTCGTCAGAGCCAAAAACCCAACTGAAACACTAAATGCAGAAAACATCTGGTGAGGGGTTGAGAAGAGTGGGAGGGAAAGGTGGTATTTTAAAAGGGTGAAATCGCAGGAATGGACTAATGTCCAGAAAGGGATGTTTTCTGTAATGGTTTACTATGTTTAAAAGATAAAAGTATGAACAAACGTTGAAAATTAACCACTTGATAAAAACTACAAGGCTATTGATAAGAGATCTTTCCATGAAAACTAGAAAAGACATATTGCATGAAAAGCCAAAAAAGAAAAGTGACAGATGGAAGGATGGAAGCCAACATTGACTGATGGTTTAGTTGGCCGTAAATTAAAGAGTATAAGTGTTTTCCTTTCAACATCTTGTTCTCAAATTTCTTTCTAAAACTATTAATTTTTTATATGTTTACATTCTCAAATTGTAAAGCGTATAAATATGATTCACAGATAAATCCATCATAATGTTGCATTATCGAAAAATGTTAAAAGTTAAGTACGGAATCACAAAAGAATAAATGAATATCGCTAACACTAAAAGAATTGTATAATATATGAGTTAAAGAGTAACACATTAGTTCCTGGGGAAATTAATACAATTATACATACCTTTTAGCTATTCAATTGCCTCTCTTCAGACCAATACACCTAACCAGATTTCACAATAAACACGTGAACAACAATGAATGATGAAACCACAATAAGAAGTTGGAAAAAAAAGACTAAGATCTTTCAACCATAACCAGTGGTGGTCTTCGTCAGAGTTAAAGGCCCAACTGACCCATTGGGTCAAAAACCCAATTTCTTATTGTGGTTTAATCATATATATATATATATATATATATATATTACTGAAAACGAAACATATTACTCTAGGGAGTAATTTCAGTTCTCAATAAAATAGAATTTAAAAGTACCACCGTGCTTGACACAAATAAAACAACATGTTGTTTTGTTGTTATCGAGTACGGTGGTACTTTTAAATTCTATATATATATATATATATATATATATATATATATATATATATATATATTTTCACATAAACACGTGAAATAACAATCAATGGTCAAACTACAATAAGAAATAGGAAAAAAGACTAAGATCTTTCAACCGTAACAAGCGGTCTTCGTCGGAGTCAAAAACCAACTGAAACACTAGACGCAAAAAACATCTGGTGAGAGATTGAAAAGATTGGGAGGGAAGAGTGGTATTATATATATATATATATGAGTCGTTGTTTGCCTACGGAGCGACTAGTTTCTATCTTCCTGATGTCGAGGACATCGAGATATAGTAGTGAGTTTCAGTTTAATTTCTGAGTGTTTTTTGTGTCAATATAGTTTATATATATAAAAAGATTTCACATAAACACGTGAAACAACAATCAATGATCAAACCACAATAAGAAATGGGAAAACAAGACTAAGATCTTTCAACCGTAACAAGCGGTCTTCGTCAGAGTCAAAAACCCAACTGACGAAAGTTGGGTTTTTGACTCTGACGAAGACCGCTTTTTACGGTTGAAAGATCTTAGTCTTGTTTTCCCATTTCTTATTGTGGTTTGATCATATATATATATATATATATATATATATATAGGTGTATAATAAAATCGGGATTCGGTCAATTTTCCAGGATCAAAATCAAACTCTCAATGCCGACGTTTCGGTTTTCGGTTATCACAATCAATTAGAAAAGTTTTCAAACGAAATGTACCTGAAGTTACATTGGCATTTTATAACAAAAGAAAAGTCAAGTCTTTATTTTCAAATTTGAAACAAAAAATACCAAAGGAGTTACAAAGTAACCTCATTTATTCGATCAAATGTAAAGACTGCGACAAGCGTTATTACGGAGAAACAAGTCGTTTTTTAAAAGAAAGACTTTATCAACATTCTTATTCAATAAGAACTAATAAAAGTAACGCAACTGCTTTAGCATTCCATGCTTTAAACGAAGGTCACATGTTCGATTTTGAAGAAGCAATTATAGTAGATAAAGAACAGGATGAGCAAAGAAGAAAGACCCTCGAAATGCTATATATTAAAAAAGATCTAAGTTCAGTTAATCATAGAAGTGACATTACCAATTTGAACACTATTTATTCAGGAGTGTTAAGTTGATTTTAGTGAAATTTAATTTCCTTAGTTCCTTTTTGTGTTCTTTGAGTGAACAGTGTTCGGTTTACATGTAATTGTAATCAGTTAGTCTGGTCCAAGTTTTTGACCAGTTAAGATGTTAGTTCACTAACTATCTATTGTTACTTCATTTTATATAATGTAAATTTCATCATTTTTCTAATTCAAAAATTCTGACTTCTGTAAGTTCATAAAAATATTTATTGCTTTTCTATTACTTCTACTTGTATATATATTTTTGTTTTTTCACAATTGTAATATTCCATTTTGATGTTAGTTATATGTTGATGTTTATATATGATTTCTTGTCATCCTTTGTTTGTAGGCCTATGAAAAAGGTTTTAAATAAAACCGAAACGTCGGCATTGAGAGTTTGATTTTGATCCTGGAAAATTGACCGAATCCCGATTTTATTATACACCTATTCTATCCAACGGTTGATATATTATTGAATTTGTTATATATATATATAAAACTGTAACACTTAGAAGGAAACGTAACAATTGTGACTTATTGATCAACATTTCGACTGTTATTGCGGTCGTTCTCAGGAGAAGAAGAAACTTGACAGAGGGAAAGCAGTCAACTGACTGAAGCAAGGAGTTGATATTGAAAGAAATTTAAAGGAGAATAATAGGGACGAAAACAGAGAAAATAAATGTATTAACAAATTATTAAGAAATTATAAAAAATTGTATTTAAAAAAAACTGCTAAAATAACTGTTGATAATGAAATAAAAATAAACAAATTTGAAAATTATGGGAAAAATAATTTACAAAAAATAATGACTAACGGTTTTAAAAATTCATGCAAGATTTGGAACGTGTTCTAGGAGCTGTTGTTGTGATCTTACGTATAATAGTGGATAATATTCTTAAGATTTCTTCTAGGTCGCAATCATCATTTTGTAGGTTGGATCATCGTAGGTCGCATTATATTCAATGAAACACTCTGCAGTTGTCCCATCTATTGTATACTGTTCGTAGCATTGTCTTCTGTAGTACATTTTGTAAATTATGCCTTTATATTATGATATGGGATCTTCAAATTTTCAAAAAATTGTTAAATTTTTTTTTAGGATAATTTTTTGTACAAATAAGTGTACTGTGTGACGTGTTGAAATGTACCAGTTAAATGAATTCTTGTACCTAAATTGGAGTTGGGTTTGAGTGGAACTCATTCATTCAATTAGCTTCCTACGAGTTGCATTATAATTTGACAAAAGGGTTTTAATACGTGCCTGCATTGTAGAGAAATTAATAGAATACTATTAAAATTAAATTCATTTTCAACGAGTTATGCAATAGTTACGTACAATAAACTTGAGTATAGCCCACTGCTATGTTTATCATATCCGATAAAAACTGCTAACGTAATAATCTTTGCAATCTAAAAAACTATTTTCTTTTTGTTTTTAGCTTTACTAGCAATTCTGTATTTTAATGTTATCTCTTCAAAATATATGGACTGACATAATCACCTAGGGGATAATGCTATTCTATATATAAATGTATGTTGACAGGAAAAGTAAACATTTATTAAATATAACTTATTAATTTTATTATCTTTTAAATAAAAGTTTTCTAATTATTCAGGTATTATGGTTATTGTGATTGTAAAATATGTTTCAATTTTTTTATCTGAGCTGAACATACGTGGAATTTTGACAGATTATAAGGTATGTGTCAGAAGGCAGGATGATAACAGAATCGGGAATATTTGACTCAATTTAGTGGCATTCAATTGAGTTGAATGTCATAGAGAGGTGAAATTCTGGCCAAATATGTAAACTCCGATATTCAATAACACACTATAATAGATGCATACAATGATAAAATCATTTTAACTTACAGTTCTATCTAGTTATAAACTATTAACACTTAAAATATTGCTCTTCTTTTCCAAATATATATTGTAACCTAAATTACATGAATATACAAGTATTAAAACCATTAGATGGGCCTACATTTACGTTTTTTTTTCTCTTATTAGAACAATATTATTAAAAAAATGACTTTAATAAGAAAACATAAAAAAATATTTCTATTTAAAACCTTTATAAATTGTTTCAAGCAGAATAAAATATAAGGTATTTTGTTATAATTTTTTTAGTGAATATTTTATATTTCATTTTTGACAAGTATAGATACTCTTATCTATATAAATGAAAGAAAGATTTTTCTGCACATTGCTTAGAAATTTATTTCTAAGCACTTTTTAGCATTATTGCTTAGTGTTTCTTAAACACTGCAAATATCTTTACGTTTTTTATATTAGGGAAACCGAATCCACCTTAAAAAAAAATCTGTCTTTTTGTTTATTTGTTTGTCCACAAAATTTTGTCACAAGTAAACTTAGCCACCCTAGGTCAGAGCAAGCTGAAACTTTGCCAATATATTTGTGTATGTCTAACTTAAAACCTGAGATTTGAATGGATTGGAAATTCAACGTAGAATCGACTAATAAAATAGCCTATTCAGAGTTATTTTCATTGAGTCAGCTTATTATAAGGAATTGTTTATGAATAATCTTGCATTAAAGTTTGTTTTTGGTTGTAAAATAGTTTTTTTTTCTAAATTATATCTTCATACCGTGTTAAGAGCATACGAAATGGCTTCAATGGGGCTTGCATTTGCTCTGGTTGACAACACTTCGACTGGTATACGTTGATATACTCCAGCAGCAACACCTTGAGCCCTAGGAAAAATAGAAATACAAATTAATACACAAGTTTAGCTATTTTTTAACCTATATTCTCCATAATATATTAGTATTCTAAAGCCCACAATGGTACACTCAGAATAATTTTTATGTATTAATAGTTATTATACATACAGCTTTTATTACTTTTATTATAAATTTGATTTCCAACTGTTTAATTCAAATATCAAAGTTCATTGAAACTCGATACTGTAAAAAGAAGGACAAAAATTCTCTCGTGATAATCGTGAAGATTGATATAACTGGGCAATTCAACTGTATTTTATAAAATTTATCCCATGATAATAGATTATGAACTAGGCTTGCAAGCTTGAATCTGGGCATATAAAAACTGGGTTTAAATCTCACTCTGGCCTACATTCTCTCATGCAGGAGGTGAAAAAAAATCTAAGAACGTATTCCCTCGGAGGGGATGTTAAGCCGTTCGTCCTGAGTCTGTACGTTGTCAGGCACTCGTTAAAGATCTCTAATCTAAACACACTTAAGATCAGTCCTTGGATTTCCATTGAAGAACCATTAGGGAGACACAGTGTTTTCTTGAAGAATTAGGCTCAGAGGTGTAGCTTGCTAGCAGTGCCTCAATTCCAAACAAAAATAAAACCTCCTAATATATGATTTCCTCCTCACTACTTCATACTAGGGTTTATACAAAAACTGACATTCTAGAAAACCGGTTTTATAATAATAATTTTTCCAAAAAACCGGTTTTAACCGGTTTCAAATTTTTATAGCTAAAGTTTTTTGCTCTAATATTCTGTAATTCGAACAAAAAATTAACAGATAATTTAGTGTGTATATAATTTTCACATATAAGGATGTAAATATTTTTATAATAGTGAAACGAGTTATTCAGCAAATGGTTCGAATAAATAAAAACAATATATTTTCATATTTTTATAATAACTATATTATTAACCATATTATTTTATAATCATATTATTAAATCGAACCGATATTATTCCAAGAACCTATCCGCTTGCAACAGTGTTTTCATCAATCTGGTGCATTTGACTACATTTGTCATTTTCAATTTTTTTTTAAGTGTTATTCATACATTGAAAACCGATATTTTCTACTAAAAAACCGGTTTTCAAATTCCATAATTTTCTCCAAAAAAACCGGTTTTTAAAAACCGAAAAACCCTACTTCATACTCTTATTTTCTCTCTCTCTCCCCTTCTAAAATATGAATTAAACAACCACAATAAACAAATATATGAGCCGTTTATTTTGATATTGGCCTAATTCCATTTTCCAAAAAAATTTAGCTAGCTATTTAAATAATTACATTTTTACGTTATCTTTACCTTTTGCAGCAAATTGTACAAAATTTATTTAAAATTACTAAGAATTTTTATAACAAAAATTAGTTGATAAATAAAATGACAATATTTTTAAATTTTGTTAAACGCAAACCCTTAAATATCTCGATTTTAACATAAATGGAATTAGGCCACTTTCAAAATAAGCGGCTCATATATTAGTTACAATGCTCGAAGGCCTTTCGTTATAACATCATCAGAGAACTAAATAAACTAAAAAAAAATATATTAACAAGTTAACCTGGTTGATTGAAATCTTCAGGATTGCTGGCATCCCTGTCTGAATTTAATGTTCCTAAAATTGAAGGAGTCTTGATCTGTTTACTTATTTCTTTTATTGATATTTCATCTAGTTTGTAAAGTCCTGGACTATTGTTCAATAATTTTCTATTGAAGTTCTTTATGAGTGCAATTTCAATAATATTCCTCTTTCTTTCTGATGGCACAAAAATTAATTCCTTTGTTTCACTCCAATTGATTATATAATTTTTGTTTCTTACATATAAGAACAGGGTACTCTTTTGATCTTCCCATCTGATTGGTTGTTGGTGTTGTTTTACTCTTGTTAGGAGACCTTTACTCGTTAGTCCAATATAAGACATTTAGCAATCAGTACAAGATATTCTATGTATACAACTATCTTTTTCTTCCCCGTTATTATTAATAAGCCTATTAAACAAATTACTATCATTACTAAACAGAACGGAGAGGTTTAGCTTTTTCAAAAATGAGGGCAGATCTTTCAAACAGGAGTTTGAAAGTAACTAAGTAATTCTTTTCTATGAGCTAGTCTTCATTGTTTGATGTCAGGGATTGTTTCATTCTTTTCTTGATATTATCAATTAATATTTTTGTTTACCTTAAAGAACTTGATATGTTATAATTACTTTTGATTTCTTCATCTATTTAGAACATTATGAGTAATGTTTATCATTTTAATACTGCACACTAACATAGTAAACCATACTTCGATACAAAATTTACTGGCTACCTTTCTGTCTAATATGGGTTACCTTCTGGATATTGTTAACAAACTTTATACTTGTTGACTTATATAATTTTAGTCTATAAATCGTCTGTAATTTGTATGCACTAAACTAAACTAAACTAGGTTTTGACTGCTGACATCTGGTTCTGGCTTGGGGTGCATAGATATCAGTTCATTCTACTCTTGCTTCTAGCACTCATTGTTTAGTTAACTACTATTTTCAACCAGTTTTAGAACTTTGTTGAAATTTATGATTTAGTCTTTAATCAGGGCACCCTTCTATTAACTATGCAGAATCTCATTTCTTCTAATTCAGAAATTTGCAAAATTCATATCATCAAAAAATCTATTTTTCCTTCTCTTCCAAAAAGAAAAATATTCAGTAGTTAAAAACCATAACAGCTTATAAAACATTAAAAAATTTAATCTAATTTTAAATTTAAAATTTAAATTTGATTTATTTAAAATTTTAAACAAAGCTTATAAAACTTTAAAAGATTTATCTAATTTTAATTGTTAAAATCACTGATTGCACAAACAGAAGTGCAGTGTGCATGCGTGGGGGCTACTCTCGAATAAATTAAACATTGAGCTGTGCAGACCTATGCCGTCCTTCCTACATTTGCCTAAAACGAAAATATTAAATAGCCTACTAGAAATATAGTAGAGTGAGAGCATCCTTATCCACATACTTCCGAGTGAGAATATACCGAAGATTAGAAAGCTGATGATTAGCTAGAATTTGCTTAAAAGCCAGGTTTAATATAAACAATTTTCTTAACGTATTTTTAACTTGCTACATTTATTTATACTTCTTATTATTATATTTTTATAACAAACTTTTTAACATACATAATTATTGAACATAAAAATATGTATGTCAATTTTTATTGATTTCCATTATTTTTTACATTATTTCTTTAATTTTGTTCCAAAAAATTATTGAATGATACCATATTTTTTACATGTTTTACTTACTACCAGTTCCACGGGATAAAATTTATTATATTTTAGAAATATGTTTCTTTGCCAAATTCTTATTTTTTAAACTCTTTTTTTATGTGGCAAAACAAGTGATTGAATATTAAAAGCAATGAAAGAAACACTTTTTAAAAAACTAACTGAAAACAGTTATACAAAATAATAAATTTACGTAAAAAGAAAAAATATGATTTTTTTTGAGTTCGCCTTTCTGTAAAAAACATAAAAATCTTGATTTTCTCAAAATCATCATTTTTGTTTTAGTTCAACCTTGGTTTTAGAATTTTTTGATTCTTGATTGCAATTTTTCACAAGTATTACACAATAAATAAAAAAAAAATATTGAAGTGTCTGAAATTTTTGGGTCTACTTGGATTATTTATTTGTATTTATTTAATGAGTAATAATTACAATAAAATGGGATCCAATAATAAAAAAATTGCGAATTATGGTATTTGGTACAAAGAAGATAGAAAAACTACATACGTAAGTTGAAACAACTTTCAAAAGAATTTTTAAGAGCAATAATAAGATATTTAGTAAAAAATGTGTAAAAGAGAAGCTTCTCCAAAATATATATACATGCCAATAAAATTGGTTCATAATACACATCGACATAGTAGATAATATGTGGTCATAGTAGTTGACAGGTGTTTGCTAAAGTACCATAATATCAATTGTGTGACTGTATCTTGGGTTTGAAGTTACAACAATCCTGAACACATTGCGTATTGTTTCCTTAGCCTTCTTTGCAGGGGATGCACAAAGTGCAAACATTTTCACACAAAAATTTACAACTAACTAGAATTATCAAAATTAAAAGAAAATTAGTTCAGAAGTGAGCAAAAACAAAAGAAGATTAGTTCAGAAGTGGATTTTTGAAATTGATGCAAGTGTTGTGAAACAAATTTTAGATAAACATGGGGCAGTTTTTTGATAGATTTTTGAGTTCTAGAAATAGCTGTTTTGATGCTCTTTAACTCAAATCCAGATAACTATTTTTTTTTTATTTCTATTACATTTTTTATTTATTCTAGTTAATTTGTAGTATAATAAATGAAAGTTAAGAAACAAGAGGTGATCAAAAAGCAAGGTGACCTTTTGAATTTCACGCTGTTTGTAACTCTTAACTTCCAATTTATTGTTTCTACAATCGTCACGATAATATGTACTCAGTTTTGTGTTGTTTTTATGTGAGACATATAAATGATAGACTCGCTTTTGCGTGCTTGGCGAGTTTTGGCTGTTAAACAAATTATTACCGGTGAAATAACTTTTTCCAGTTATAAAAAATAATTTTTTTTTTTACTTAAGTTGACTCACTATACCACTGAGTCAACATTTTTTTAACAAAAATTAATAAAAACTCACTGCTCTATTATTTTCAACAGCAATAAATAGCCGAGCACCAAATACGCGTATAACCTCTTTAATATTGTCTAGCATCTCACATAAAAACAATACATGCTATATAGTTAAAACTGGGAACAAGTGCACCAACATGATAAACAAAAAAATGAAATTAGAATGTGTGGTGCGCGTGAAATTCAAAAAGTTACCTTACTGTTTCATCACGGCTCGTGTTTATTACAATTCAAATTCTCTTTAGAAAAATACTACAACCGCATATATTGCTCTTGTTTTCCCTCTATTTTTTAAATAACAATAGTTGAATTAAGGATAAAATATAATTAACTTCATAATTGTGTTATTTGTTTCAGGTAAGTGTCGAGGAATATTCCTAGCAGTTTTGGACACTAATGGTTTAAACTTTTCGGTTAAGGTAATATTTGTTCTATTGCATTGATTAGAAATTAATAAGAGTTGAAATGGGGAAAAAGACTATGATCTTTCAACCGTAACAAGCGGTCTTTGTCAGAGTCAAAAATACAGCTGAGAGTCAGTTGTTACGGTTGAAAGATCTTAGTCTTGTTTTCCCCCATTTCATATTGTGGTTTGATCATTGATTGTTATTTCACGTGTTTATGTCAAATCCTTATATATATATATATATATATATATATATATATATATATAAAATTAAGTAATATTAATTCATGTGTTGTTAATTTCCAAAAGGTTCTTGATTGAATTCAGATAACGCATTCATTAATACAGCAAAAATAAGTTAGGTTATAGCTTTGTTAGATTTTAGCACGTAGTTAGTTATGTTAATATATTTATTTATTGTTATAGTATTTTTCTATTTAAAGTTTTTTTTTACTTACCAAATTTATCTTAATTTAGTTTTGTTTAATTGTATTAATTTAAATTATTTTTAGTAATTCCTAAACTATTACAAACAGTTTTGAACTCTTCATAAAGCCGGTTTTTTTTTATTGTTCCTGTGAGCATAGAGTAAAGAACGTTGAAGAGTAATGGATATTGGGTATTATTGGAAGAGGTAGACTTCCTGTTCTATATTGCACGGCCCCACTTTGTCCTCTAAACCATAACTCTTCCGGCAAACACGCCTCTGTGCCATTACATTCTCAAAAACACTACCGCTTTAAGTCATTTTTAATATGCTAGCTGTATCTTTGGAAAGTCTTTTACTTTAAAAGACTTTACTTGCAGTCTTACAAAAATCTACTAGTACGAAAATCATCCAAAGTATTTGGCAATTTTTTTGACAAGATTAAGATTAGCTCAATACTTGAAATATTAATGGTCTCTCATCAAATAATATTTATTTAATACAATAAAAACAGTAATTACCAGTTACTAACCATTTGATAATTTTTAACAGATCTAAATCATTTCTGATATTATTATCTTAATAATAGTCACATGTTAATATAATAAATTTAGTTTTAAATATATCTTAATATTGCAGTATTGTCGGGAAACCCTTGCGTCACTGTTATTATATATATATATAAATATTGATAAAAGTATCGACCGTGGAATAGAAACAAAACTACAGTTTATCGGGTCTCGATCAGTTCTCGGTAAGAACTGACCGAGTCCCGATCAACTATAGTTTTGTATATGTATATATATACTAAATATAAGAAACGGTCCACAATGACTATAAAACTTTAAATTACACAAAGCACCACACAGAAAAAAGAATAAAAAGAACACTTACAGAATTCAATATTTCGAACTGTTGTTCGTCATCAGGAGTAGACTTCGCGCTCCGTACTTCGAAGTGGGGAGATCTCTCTCACTTCGTCCTCTCTTCTAGTCCACTCCTGATGACGAACAACAGTTCGAAATATTGAATTGTGTAAGTGTTCTTTTTATTCTTTTTTCTGTGTCGTGCTTTGTGTAATTTAAAGTTATATATATATATATTTCAATAATCAAACCACAATGAGAAGATGGGAAAGCAAGACTAAGGTCTTTCAACCGTAACAAGCGGTCTTCGTCAGAGTCAAAAACCCAACTCATCAGTTGGGTTTTTGACTCTGACGAAGACCTCTTGTTACGATTGAAAGATCTCAGTCTTGTTTTCCCATTTTCTTATTGTGGTTTGATCATTGATTGTTATTTCACGTGTTTATGTCAAATCTTTATATATATATATATATATATATATATATATAAATTAAATAAAACGATTCCACGAACTAAATAAACTATATTGACACAAAGAACACTCAGAAATGGAACAGAAATTCACTACTATATTTTTATGTCCTCATCATCAGGAAGATAGAAACAAGTTGCTCCACAGGGAGACAATGACTGAGTTCGAGGATATCGAAATATAGTATTGAGTTTCTGTTTCATTTCTGAGTGTTCTTTGTGTCAATATAGGTTATATCAGTAAATTGATTAGTTTCAGATAGGCCTCTTTAGGCAGATACCTAAACAAGCTTAACTTCTTGTAATGGTTAACAAGTTATCTAACATTGTGATTAACTAACATTATGGAACTTGTGAGTATGGCATAAGCAATAGATTATAGAAATTATTTTTTGTCTAATTGCAAATGATATTCTGAAAAGAGGCTAGGTAAGCTCAGAGGCAACATGCTCGTCTATGAACTATTAAGTCAGGGTTTAGATACCATAACTACTCTGGCCCCTCAATTTGTTCTTATGGGAGATGTATAAATATGAGCACGTATCCCTCGAAGAGAACGTTAAATAGTCGGTCTTGAACCTATACGATATCAGATACTCGTTCAGGTTCATCACCTTACTCTAAATGCATTTGAATTAGGCAAAATTTAAGACTACATGTAGAATAAATGGGAGATGCAATATTCCTTTGAGAAATCAGCATCATCATTCTCTTAGTCCTCTACAAAAAATAAATAATAAAGACGTTTATGTTAAAGACGAAAATATTTGTCGTAAAACATATCATGCAATAGAAATTCGGTTTGATACTTTCATGCTTCCAAGGAGAAATTAGAGTTTCTCAATTTCCTGGTTGTTGCTCTTATAAATTCAAGCAATAAATCAAACTTTCAGTAAGAAGGAATTTATTAAAAACTTTTAGTGATCATCATAGAAATGAAGGTTTTTTTCATTATTTTATATAGTAATATAAAAATAAAAAGTAAACAAATTGTCTGGTCAAAGGTTTTCAGCAGTCCATACATCACAAAACACTACTGCACGCATTCACACTCGCACACATAAACACACACACACACACACACACACACACACACACACACACACACACACACACACACACACACACACACACACACATAAACACACATACACGCACATAAACACACACACACACGCACATAAGCACACATACACGCACATAAACACACATACACACAAACACACACGCACATAAACACAAACACGCACACACACACACACACAAACAAATATATAACAAAAATCCGAAATTGATTAATGAAATTTTGTTTTATATAAATAACCCAAAATGTTAAATGGAGTTGTTTAGTAATTACTTTTAGAATCATAATGCTTTTTAATAATATGTAATTAGTAGTATATATTAGTTTTAAATTTAAATTTAGTTTTAAATCTTGGAAACACGTTTCAAAACGTTAATTTTTTTGAGTTTTCAGAAAAGAAATGTATTTATAAATCTGGGGTTATTTTTTTCCTCGATCCAATTTCAGTTAATTACTAATGACCAGTATGAAATTTTAATAAATTTAGTCACTGTCATAAAACAGTTGGGTTGGACTAACATTTGGTATATTATCTAGACAAAAATAAAAAGGAATAAGAAAAAGAACGTAAAAAAGCTGATAAAGCAATATTATCAAATGCTTGAATTTTGCGTGTATTTATACAGTTCGATAAACTATATAGAAATATCTATGGACAACTATAAGAGTATATAAAGGACTTACTTGTCTAACATAGGCAGCTTGCACTCTTGCATCTCCCAGAGAATGCCCCAAACAGTCCCACCTTTCTCAGGGTAAATAGTGGCCAGTCTTCCTTGCCAAAGCTCCGAAAAACGTCCAAATACAAGCCTATGATCCTGTGAAAGCAAATGCAGCAAACCTTGTACCATTATGATGTTTTTTTGTAGATTTCATTTTATTTCTTATCACAACTTTTAATGGATTATATTAACTATATTTGTAATTTATTCAGTTGATATAACTATGAAATGTGAATTCATTAGATTTATTATTTAGCCTGGAAATAGAATGTTAGCACTCCGAAAGATTACAACTATAATAAGTACAGTTGATAACAAAATTTTACAATAAACATGTGAAATAAAAAATCAACTGCCAAACCTCAGAAAGATATGAGAAAAAAGTCTTAAGATCTTTTAACCGTAACGTGGAGCTTTCGTCAGTGTCTAATCTGAACTACTAGTTTATTAAGATACCCAGTATTAAATAATACTAGAGTTGTCTTCTTGAGTTCATCGTATATCGCCTTCTACAACCAACTTCTACAGTTCTGATTGACTCTGACAAAGGTCGTTTCTTTGTCTTTTTCATATTTGTTACTGAGATTTGGACGTTAACTACAGTAGATTACATCCTGCTAAAATTGAGTTTGTGTTAAAATTGACTTTGACTGTCAGTATATGTCCCATGATCAAATAAACGTACTAGTTTATTAGGGTATCCATTATTAAATATACTTGAACAGTCTTCTTGAGATCATCATATATCGTCTTCCAGCTTTTATGGTGTATCGTACTCTTCTTATATATCGACGTCTTATACCTCTAGATGATTCTCGATGGTCCCATTGAGGCAATGTAAAGTATAATATGCATACATATATTCTATTGTGTCCAAACTTTTTTTGATACCATGCATTTTTCTTTATTATTGACCAAAATGTAAAGTAAGGGTAGTTGGCCACACATGATGGGAGTTTATTTTGCATGATTTCAGTCCATTGTTTTTCCTTAGCCATTAAAAAATGACATATATATATTACTGGAAGGGATGACAGGTTTCCGAACCATAGAGAAAAGAGTTCTCTCAATCAGCCTCATAAAACATCAACAGTTCATGAAATATTACCAGCTGCGATTATTTAAACCAGTTTTAATCGTACTTGTTCTACCTGAAGATGGCCTGCGTTTGGTCGAAACCTGTATATCTACTCTCACATCATGATGTATATGTGACAGCTATTATTACAACTCTAGCCATCAGAAAGGAAAAATGAAAGAAATATTGAAGAGACCATCAAGAAAGTCGTAAATGCAAAAGCTCCCGTATTTGATTATATATATATATAAATATATATATATATATATATATATATATATATATATATATAATACAAGTTTATAAGGACTCGTTGAGTTCTTCAGATTCAAATTAAACTCTCATTGCCAACATTTTGGTTGTTATTTGCAACCCTTTCGATAGGCAGAAGTATAAAATTTTGAAACACAAAAACTAAGTATTACATTAGAGATTATTTTTGAAAGAAAGCAATCTGTTTATTTCAGCAACAACTATGTAGTTTGATGTTTTGCTGAAATCCAACGACTGTTTTCTTTGTAAAATAATCTCTAGTGCAATACTTAGTTTTTGTGTTTCAAAATTTTGTTTTTTTGTCAATGAAAAGGTTGTAAATAAAAACTGAGAAGTCGGCAATGAGAGTTTAATTTTAATCTGAAGAAATGACCGAGACCTGATATATTTTATTTTGTTTCTACTTTGCTGTCGATACTGTTATCAATATGTATATATATATATACATATATATATATATAATATATATATATATATATATATATATATATCAATTAAAAGAAACAGTCCAGCGGACTTTTTTAAAATAAAATAAATTCTAAACGAAGAAAACACACAGAAAGACACAGACATAACTCACATCGATATTTCGACCATCGTCGTCATCAGGAGGTGTGAAGAGCGAAGAGAGAAGAGTCCCGCAGGAAGACAGGCGGTACTGGCTGCGGTCTCCGAGTTCAGTACCGCCCTGTCTTCCTGCGGGACTCTTCGCTCTTCGCTCTTCACACCTCGTGATGACGACGATGGTCGAAATATCGATGTGAGTTATGTCTGTGTCTTTCTGTGTGTTTCCTTCGTTTTGAATTTATTATATATATATATATATATATATATATATATATATATATATATATATATATATATATACATAAAGATTTCACATGAACACGTGAAATAACAATCAATGATGAAACCACAATAAAAAAAGGGAAAACAAGACTAAGATCTTTCAACCGTAACAAGCGGTCTTCGTCAGAAGACGAGAAATCGTCATCTGAAGAGAAATTCGTCAGTTGGGTTTTTGACTCTGACGAAGACCGCTTGTTATGGTTGAAAGATTTTAGTCTTGTTTTCTCATTTTCATATTGTGGTTTGATCATTGATTCTTATTTTACGTGTTTATGTGAAATCTTTATATATATGTATATATAAGCAAAATAAAAAAAACCGTATAATTAGAGTCAGTTGAAACAGAAAAATAAAGACTGTACTTTATTGATGTATATAAAAAAATCTTGAAGAACAGAAAATATAAAAAAAAATACCAGTATATGTAGTGAAAAATAAACTCACTGCTAAAATTATTTATTCGTTGAATTACTGTTTGTTATGATCCTTGATTTTTTATTCGAGTTTGTTTATTGTAACATTTGTGCCTTTAATGTATATGTGTGCATGTGTGGTTTAAGTTAAATACTTCAATTTGAGGTTCTAAAGAAATTGATGTATTTTTTTTCCTTTAAGAAAATAACTGAACTAAAATGGTTTAACAACTCAAGGCTAAGATAAATTGCAGGCTATAATTCAAGCAAACAATCAAATCATGTTGCCTTACCTTCCTCCGTATATCATAACTGGCTCCAAATTGCAATATCAAAGTTATTTTTCAGAGTATTTGAGGTAAATTTTAATAAACAGTACACATAAAAAATGAGTGCGAAAGATCATTCGTTAATATAAATCTTATGTCCTGAGGGATACTAGATGATGAAGAAACATTTTTCGTGTAATATAGACTTCGTCTTCTCTTTTAATAAATCAACCAACTTATCGAAGAATTATGTTGACTATTTCTATTACAGTTAGCTTCAAGTAAGGTGATATTTTTTGTAACTTATCTTAAAGAGAGGGGACTTTGAGGTTCTAAATGTCAAAGAATTAATCTGAAAGTTCAAATCAAAAAATATTTTTTGTTTGAATATTTGTGGAACTGTTGGAAACAATAAAAATATTCTTAAACAAAATACTCTATTGTTTAAGCAACAGAATGTTGTAATAAACAGAAGGTAATGACATCATTTCAAATTTAATAGAAAAAGTACCAAAGAAGTTGCAAAGAAAACACATTTGAGCTGTTAAATATAAAGATTATGACCAAATACTTTTTGACATTTTTTTGAAAGAACTACTGCGTCAACAAATGTGGACATTCGTCATGAATTTTCATGTAAGATTGAATAGGAAAGATAAATTACTGTGTTGTCCAAAGAATTACATGCGTTTATTCATGTATCACAATGAATATATATGTATCACTTATCAGGGAATAATTAGTACAGCGGTTGCTCACATATATAACTTTATTATATATATATATATATATATATATATAGTTTTTATGAGTTGCCCAGGGAAGGATATTGATTTGTTACGATGGTGGTCAATAGGAGAGTGGTTTGTAGCTCCATGAGTTTGGTTCTTAGAAAGATACAGTTACCCGCTGCCCAGCAAAGCCTCCGTTATTCAGCCAATGGGTTTAGAGGTTGCACAGTCCCTCCGTGATATATGAATATTGGCAGAAAACATGAGCCCCACTTTGCAGTGAACTTCCATTTCATTTCCATTTCTTATTTTTTGGTGGTTGGGTGTTGGTTTTTTCTATAATCTGCTACGGATATTGATTGTAGTGTACTTAATACTCTCATTTGTCTTCTAGGAAAATTTGTTTTCCAAATTAACAAAAATTGTCTTGACATGCTTGATAACTTTTGGGGTCGCGTTATATCACGTTAGCAGATGCTGTCAATTCACCAGAGAATTAATCTGAGTAATGACAATGAAAGGCAGGAAAGGTGAGAAGGTCTGAGAAAATGGATCGGTTATGAACCTCGCCCAAGGCCCGATAAGCAAAAGAGATCAATGTCTTCTGCTTCCCAAAACAATTTGCCCCTTTTCCCACTTATCTTTTCATAAATGTTTTAAGATTTTATCGTTTTACCCAAATAGTGGGTTTAAAATCAACCTAAAGTCAATTTCATCCTGAATTCATTTCCCTGTTCCTTTTTTTTTTAGGTCTTTATTTAATTTAAAATCTGATTTAACCGCTTTGTAATGAAATATTACTGCATGATTAGAACTCTGCTTTTTCGTTATTTTTTTTTTCTTTTTCTATAAAAGATTGGAAAAACTGTTAATCATTTTTTTTACTACAGGAAAGTACAGTAAAAAAACTAATCAAAAAGTTTGCGTGTTTGCTTGAAAATCCCATCTCAAACAATACTAAACACTAATAACGACAAAATCTTAACAAGTTTAAAATAAACAACTAGTTTTACAAGAATATTCACTAAAATTTAATTTCATTATTTTGAATAACGTTAGCTTTTCTGTTACATTATTAATACATCATTCCAATTAGTTACACAATTTTTAATTAAGATAGCAAACTTGAGTTTTTCCCATGAAGAAGAATTTAAATTAAGTCCAAATTTAATAATTGAAAGTTTGATTTGAACATGAAAGAGTAACCAAACCCAGATTCATCTCACGTCTATTGTATTAGACAGTTCATCATCATTCCAACTGTTTAAATATAAATAAGAAATGATGAATATTAATTGTTTTAATAATTGCTATAGTTTAATGAAATATTAATATTTTTAAGTAAGATGGAAATACATGACTACATGTAAATCGTATTGTCAGTCTGTTTGTAATAAAATCATTTTTTTTTTAAAGGTTTGAAAAATCTAAGCAGTTTTCAGCTTTATAGAAGTTTGTAAGCTTTTTGTTGTTGATGATTGTTTATGACCCTAGAATCAGGCCTTAGAGAAGCTAGAGTACTAGATGCCTGCAAGAGTCTACAGAAAGTGATGCACACACACTTGTAGGAATGGCTGTGTGATCTTGTTGCTCTCTAGGGCATACCAGATTCATCGCCTACTTTCCTTTGTGAGATTCCTGAGAATGCCCAGAACTCACCAAGTTGACCCAACATTGGAGTTTCAACTTACCATGATGCCAGTACCATTTAAGAGCATGCATAAAGTGATTGATTAGATCACTTTAGACTAATAAATATTTATTATTTATTAGTCTAATACATATTAAAATTACCAATATTTAAATATTTATATTGGTAATTGAAAAAAGTGTATACCAATTACACATATTTTAATTGATATACACTTACATTCGTTGGTTTGATGGTAATGTTTATATTATCAAACATTATATTACGATAATATAATATTTGATAATATTATATTATCAAATATATTATCAATGTAATGCTTGATAATATTATATTATCACAAATAATATTATATTTGATAATATTGTATATGAGACAAAATACAAAAAAAAAATGGAAAATAAAACTTGCCACTATTTTGGTAGTATAATGCTATTAGTAATGGCACGCTTGATGAACGATAATTTATATTTCAAAATATCAAGTAAATCCTAGAAAACTGTTGTAACATCATCTATTGTTAAAAAAAACCTCTAAATAAATATATTTGCATTTTTGCAGTACAAAATACAAAATGGTATCTAATGTAGATACCTTACAGCAGTTTTTCAAACTTTTTTCGACGCGGAACCCTTTTTACTTCAGTAACTTTCCCGGGAACCACAGTTTCTAATGATTTTATACAATTATAATATGAATATTTTCATATGGTTTATAAATAGTATGTATGTTTAAAAACAATTAAAAAGTAATATTACTGCAATGAGTATTTTTGGAAGAAAAATTCAAAACTAAAAGATTTAAATTTTCATATCTTTCACAAGTACATAACAGATGAAACAGAATTATTAGCAACTATAACACAAAGTTTATTTTGTAATAATTTTTGGTTTTTATTATTGAAAGTTTGATTCTCAAGTCAGAGAAGTCAGTAGTCTTAACATTAAGACTACTTTGGTATTTAGTTTTTATAGCAGTATAAAAGGAAAATCTGGTTTTACATAATTAGGTAGTGGGAAGTGGCAGCAATGTGTGAAGTGGTATTTTTCAATTGGACATTCGGGAATCAGATAGCTCCAAAAACTGACTAGTGATTCATCCTAAATATGAATATAATTTTGGCCACTTCTACTTATGTTTATTATTATTATTAGGTTTCATGATTCATAAGAAACACAGAATAAATCCATGCCCACTAAAAAAAAAATTAGAAAAATGTTTGCTCTAAATGTTTTCACGGAACCCCAGATAGTCCGTTAAGGAACTCCTGGGTTCTGCAGAACCCACTTTGGGAATCTCTGCCTTACAGTAAAGGTTTTGATGTTAAGGAGACACCAAAATGTTGGGTAACAAATCTGAAGTTACCATTGACGTGGTCCCACATAGGTTTTATACAAAAACCAACATTTCAGAAAACCGGTTTTCGAATAGTAATTTTTCCAAAAAACCGGTTTAAACCGGTTTGAATTTTTATAGCAAAATTTTTTGCTCGAATATTCTGTAATTCGAACAAAAATTTTAACAGAAAATTTAGAGTGATTAAAGACAGGTTTTTAATAAAATTATTTACTGTTCAATTTTATTGATATTAAAATTTTATTTATGCAATTTAGTAGAACAAAGAAATAATAGTTGACCAGGATTAAATAACTTTAAAAACAATTATTCGTTGTTTATGCATAATTGTCACATATAAGGATGTAAATATTTTTATAATAGTGAAACGAGTTATTCAGCAAATGGTTCGAATAAATAAAAACAATATATTTCCATATTTTTATAATAACCATGTTATTAACCATATTATTTTTTAATCATATTACATTTATAATAACCATATTATTAAATCAGACCGATATTATTCCAAGAACCTATCCGCTTGCAACAGTGTTTTCATCAATCTGGTACATTTGTCATTTTCAAATTTTTTTTTAAGTGTTATTCATGCATTGAAAACCGATATTTTGTACTAAAAAACCGGTTTTGAATTTCATAACTTTCTCCAAAAAAACCGGTTTTTAAAAACCGACAAACCCTAGTCCCACATAATGTGATACGTTTGGTGAATGCTCAGTATTTTTAGCATAGCGGCTTCAGAGCAATTTAAGTCTGTGAAACTGAAATAATATCTCTATCGAATGAAATTTTACTGATAAATGAGCTTGTATTATAGTTACACATCCTTAGGAACTAAGTTTTTAAGTGTGTCATACTGCCAGGAAGTTATGCAGGTTATAACAGTTAAAGTAAATGAAAACCAAATTTTAACAAAATAATTATTGTTAGCTACATTTTGAATGGGAGTTTCTTTGAGAATTAAACTAATGCTTGTTTTAAATACAATTATTTGAAAGACTCACTTGAAGTTTGACTATTCCTTTGCTGGTAGCCTTGGGATCTATACAGTGCTTCATCCTCCTAGTCAGCATATTGATGCAGTACGCAAAGTACAAAATCTTCCGCGGATCTACTTCATTCATTTTTAATTTTCCTCCTTCCTTTCATAAGCCAAAAATAGTGTTTTTGTGTTAAACTGTGTAAATTTGTTTTTTGTTTTGATTCAAAGTGTTTCAAGTTGCCATGGAAGTTAAATGCACGAACGATTACATTTATTTAAATTTTCCTAACTTTCTTATAAAACTACTTACAAATTCAAGTTATTTTTGATAATATTAAGTATATAATAACTAATTTATTACTTTCTTATTTCATAAAGCTTAATTTTACTTTTCTTCAAAAAAAAAAAAAAAAAAGAAATTGAATTGATTATATCATACTTATTATATGCAATCAATGTTTAATACGAGAGTTAATAAAGCAGGCATATACTCTGTAAAAAATCCGTGACATCTATGAACCTAATTTCAGAAGTTTTATCACAATTTTGTGACATAAAAAACTGTCTTTACAAAATTTTTGTTATTAATGTTACCCCATATTCTTTGTCTTTCCTTTATTTTAGAAGTTCATAGTTAGTTATGCATGAACTATTAATATCTAAATCGTACTAAGAAATTTAGAAATATGACTAAGATCTATAAAAGAAAACAATTCGTCTTTTTACTACTATGAAGAGCAGTTATTTTGCCTGAAAGATCTGTTTTATTTCTGATTTTCTTACAGTGGTTGATATGCTCACTATTATTATAAGAGACTGCTGCGTAATTATTTATACATTTCCATGACAAATAAAACATTGAAATGGAATATTATATTTTTGATTGCTGATAGTTTGAAGTAGCCTTTAAACAAGGCTACTGCTTGCTCATGAGTTCAGAAAAAAGTGTATTAGACATTGTTTCTGAAGATTTGGATAAAACACTCAGGAAACAATAAAGAATAATTTTTTATTAAACTGTTTATTCATTCAAAAATAATTATAACTGTTTTTTTTCTGAATTATATTTAAATGGTTACCAGATATTAGTTGTAGTAAAGTAATTAACATTTTTATCATTTTTTTGATATTATTTTTTATATTTTTTTTTTTAGATTTATCAACCATGATTAGCAAAGAAAGTATTTGTTGTGGTTGGTATCACAACCGGGGTTGCTTGAGGGTAGTTGCTGCTTGGTTGGAGAGTTGGTCTGTGATGACTGAAATGCTTGACTGATGGTGGAGAGAGTGGGCGCTTGGAGGTTGGAAAGTGAATGCTTGATGTCTTGCTTGCTTGAGGTGTTGACTGCTTGGTGGTTGGAAAGGGAATGAATAGGCGAAGGGTCCGACACCAACCAGGTAACATTAGGCAAAGCTATGAGGGCAAGTACCGCTAAGCCGCCCTAAGCCGGCAGTTCTGCTAGGCAGCCCTAAGAGGGCAGGTATGCTAAGTTACAATCTGAACAGTATTAGAATACATCCGTCTTTAAATTCCAAAGGCTGTTCATTCATTGTTCTTTGAAATTAATGCACCACTCGTTTCGTAAAATAATCTACATTCTTAAGAATAAGTTTTATCCGATCTCTGTTCATATAAAGAATTGCAACTATAGCGTAGTTGATTTATAGATAATTATAAATATTGTTTCAGGGTTCAAACTATAACGTTGGCGATAATTCCCTTGATTGTAATTTATTCATTGTTATATCTACTTAATATATTTTTTTATTTATTTCTATTATTTCTAAATTTTGTTTCATTACTTACCATAATAGTGTAGTTAATTTGGTTATTCTCTTTGTTTTCTTCTTTATTCATCATAAGTTGGTATCACTGGCTGTCAAGAATCAGTTCTTGTCTTTGTACTTTTAAAAGGACAAAAATCGGAAAAATTAATGTGTAGATGTTGTATGTGAAAGTCCTGCTTTGGCCTGGCTGAGGATCTTGTTCTGGAAGATATGAGACATATAAATAAACCTTTCAGACGTAACATTTTGCTCATATTAAAACATTCATATTTTGCACAATAACTTTTGCTATAGCTTATAATACATTCACTTATTCCTGTAACACATTGTCCTTAAAATATCTAATTACAAAGTTTTTCTTGACATTTCAACTACCCATAAATGATCTAATAGTAGCAACATTTAATGATTAATATCAATTTGTCTAATATTAGATATTTATTAATACGCTTATGTTGATTTTTGTATGCGCTGGATAGATTGTTTTGTGTGGGCAGTGCGCGATTGCGCATGCTCGCAGCATAGAGGGAACATTGACGATAGATCTCAGTATTTCTGCACCTAGCGCCATACTAAAGAGTTGTTGAACTGGTTGAATTCCAATCACTGTTGTTGAGCTCTATCCATTATCTAAGCCTTACCACAGTGTAGACTGTAGACGTTTCATGCACATCCCTACAGAAGACACAGATATTGGTTTCTATACCAATATGTAGTCATATAATAGTTCAAGTTGTTTCGTTTTTAACATTCATTGTGCTAATGACTTTGACTGGACAATCTAAATATTTGCATTTCTTGATATATAAGTTACCGCCTGATGGAAGGGGATGAAGTCGTCGTGGGGGTAGCTAATGAAGAAACTGTAATGAGCCCATTTGAAGGGTAGTAGGGTAGGTCACTTAGTAATGACGTCATCGATCCCAACTAATCAGTTTATCTCCTCCTGAACGTGACTTCTACCTCGGCTTCCAATTAAGCAAAATTCCTTAAGGGTACACTTTTACTTGATTAAATTATAAAAAAAAAATGCATTTTCATTTTGAAAGATTCATAGAACATTTTAACAAACAGTTTATATCCTTAAAGAAATTAGTTATGCATTGGTTGTACCTTACTTATAGATATTATTTTTGATGTGTTAGAATTCTTTATATAATCAGCATATTTTATTTTACATTTTTCTCTGAATGTGAGCGAAGATAGTCAGTATTGTCAGAATTGTAGTGTTTGTGAACATCTCATCACAAATTCTTAAGCCGGGTACAGTTCTTCATAAAGTTTAAACTTTTGTGGTGTTTATAAACTAAAATACATGAACAAAGTCAAACTGGAAACCAAAAACGTGGAATCACAGAAATAGAGGTGTTCAAACTCCATGAATATCAAAAACTTTTATAAGTACTCTAGAAATTCTAATGGTTCGGTCGTTTGACCCGACGATTAAAATCCTGATTCAGACATCACCCAAGAGTAATTACTAGTTTTCTAGTTTACTCCTCACCAGAATAAACAATTCGACTTGGTAGAGACTGCACTGACCTAAGCCGCCATATGTGTGATGATAACTTCATTGCGCAGTGACAGAAGCCTTCCACTACTGTATATAAAGGGGCCAGGTCAGCTCAGTGATTAACGTACTCTCCTCTGAACTAATAGGACCGGAGTGAATAAATCTGAGTACGTCATCCCTCGGAGAGGACGTTAAGCCGTCGGTCCTGAGCCTGTACGATGTCAGATACTCGTTAAAGATCCTTACTATCTAAATGCACTTGAATTAGGAAAACATGTAGGACTCTAAATGTAGAATCTGTAGAATCACCAATCAAACAAAAAGCACGTAAACGGCTGACGTTATCACCCGCTAGGGGATCGGTTTAAACAATAACAATAACTGTATATAACATTCCGTAAATGTCAGTAAACATAAAATGGTATTACTTTTCAATGACTTTTCAAGAATGTCCCCCCGAAATGTATTAATATTGATTGATTGATTGATATCTTGAAAATGATAACAGAAGGTAATCGAATCGTCGACCAGGATCACATATTGCCTCAACCATTGTTCTTACAGCAAAAACCTGTATTTGCAAGTCAAAGTTCTTGAGACTTCAAGGGGACAATGCAAATGCTTATTTTTAATACATAGAACATGGAATAATGCGAGATTTTTTTTATAATATGTGATAGAATCTGGAAATGTAGTTGTTTGATAAGATAAGGGTAACAAATTAAATTATTTAATAATTTATATATGAATAGGATGTGGTGGTAGGTTCAACGGGGAAAAAGGATATGGAATAGTAAATCTAGTGCAAAAGGAAGGATAGTAAGAGGAATGTGTAAGCTCGACTTGTGAGAAAGCTATATGAAGATGTCTGCCAGAAAGTGGAAATAACTGGAATATTTTAGCTAGTTAAAAATTTTGAATTTTAAATGTTTTTGCTAGCTAAAACAACACATGAAGGTAAATTACTTTTTTTAGTAACACACTACTCAATTTCAGAAATTTGTTAATGGTTTGTCAAATTGTTGGCTGACTGAATTTACTTTTCGCCACTAGAAACCAGTACGCTACCATTGTCTTTTCTAAGTACTGTTTCTCTTAGGGATTGTAAGTATAACTTAAGTCATTTAAACAAATCGGATTGTACAATGCAATTAGGGTTTGGTACCGTATTTCTGTTAGAATATAACGGTTTTCATATCTAATCCTGTTCTCATTATCAATGGAATCATAACTGTTGGTATAATAAAGAGTTATAGTATCATACACAAATGTATAGAATCATAACTGTTGGTATAATAAAGTGTTATAGTATCATACACAAATGTATGGAATCATAAATGTTGGTATAATAAAGTGTTATAGTATCATACCGAAATGTATGGAATCATAACTGTTGGTATAATAAAGAGTTATAGTATCATACCGAAATGTAAGGAATCATAACTGTTGGTGTAATAAAGTGTTATAGTATCATACCGAAATGTATGGAATCATAACTGTTGGTATAATAAAGAGTTATAGTATCATACCGAAATGTATGGAATCATAACTGTTGGTATAATAAAGAGTTATAGTATCATACCGAAATGTATGGAATCATAACTGTTGGTATAATAAAGTGTTATAGTATCATACCGAAATGTATGGAATCATAACTGTTGGTATAATAAAGTGTTATATTATCATACCGAAATGTATGGAATCATAACTGTTGGTATAATAAAGAGTTATAGTATCATACACAAATGTATGGAATCATAAATGTTGGTATAATAAAGTGTTATAGTATCATACCGAAATGTATGGAATCATAACTGTTGGTATAATGAAGAGTCATAGTATCATACACAAATGTATGGAATCATAACTGTTGGTATAATGAAGAGTCATAGTATCATACACAAATGTATGGAATCATACAATGTGTAAAAGTAACGCAATTTTTCAATAAAACTAGAAAATTGTGTCTGTAGTACTTCTTTAATATACTAATAAATAATACGATTTTGGATTAGCCTGCACGCAAGTTTACTGTAAGTAAACTTCTTGGGTATATAATGCCCCATTCAGACGTAATATAAATGTTTATATGCCATATGTTTATTAATTATTGATGGATATAGAAACCGTGGAGATAGTGCTTGAACCAGTTATTAATCTACAAGCTTATTTTTTTATATCACACAACTGAATCATATAATGTCCTTGTTATTATCAGTAATAACACTTTTGTAAATTCAAAGAAAAAACAAAACCTGTTACAAAATAATCTCTTACAGAAGAACTTGGCTTTTGTTTCTATTGCCAGTAGATCTCTTACATGACCATCTGTAATATCATATGGACAGTGGATCTGTTAAATTTAATTTAGTATTTAATTTTCTTCAATTTTACCCAAAGATAATAAGATTCATAAACAAAAGAAAATTTACAAGTAACATTAAATCTTGTTCAAGGATGCAACATTCGGATTGATTTTGTTAGACAAATCCATCATACCGTGGAAAGCATCAGAAATTATATTTTAATTGGAGTTGAATTTTTATACGGAAGAGTTTATTCCTCTTAGCTGTTATATCATATCATTAAATCATTTGAAGTTTTTCATCAATTTTATTTCAATCGTTTAACTCGAAAAATGCCTATGTCAATTTAAATAAATGTAACAGGTATACATCCAACAAGTATTACAGATGATCTATTAGTCGATGATGAATATTCAGTTTTTATAGCTTTATTGTTCTTTGCAGTAATTAGAATTACAGGAATTCCTTTTATAAATTGTTTATTTTCTGTTTAATTTTTTTGAAATATTTCATTCTCTTTAATGAGCCTCTTAGCTCGAGCAAAATAGTTCCTGAAAACATAAAATCTACCAGAACATCCCTTTAGTTAGTATAGTTTCGAATGAAGTTACCTCAACTTATGTCCATCACAATGGTCTATTTTTATATACCATTTTATTTTGATCCGTCAAACAGTATGTCTTATATCTTCCCACAACCTGTCAGATTAACTTATCAGTCAAAAGTTTTACGTTTTATTGAAAAAAAAATATTTCACGTTGAAATTGAATCTGAAGATTATTTCAGTAATCTTTTTTGTTTTTTTTTTTCATGATATGCCAAAATTTAAGACTCTAAACTTCAGAGTACATAGTTTAGGAGGAAAAAAGATTGTCTAAAACTGCAAAAAAAGTGACTTTCTCATCATGCATAATTGCTATTAAACAATAGGGCACATCTACACAATGAGGCTCATTTTTGTGTAAAATATAAATTTCATTCATCAAAGATTATGAACTGTAGAGTACTCACAAACTTTTTTTACACACACGCACAAATCAAAAAGACACGGACATCATCGTAATAACGTCTTAAAATGTCTTTGGGGACCTCTAAGCATATAAATCCCTTCCATATTTTGAGATAGAATTTTTTCATGAGCAGTGTAATTTTCTTATAGTAAAGTAATAATGGAAATCACTTTGGAGTTTAAATTGAGGACAAACTAGAGTAATTAGAGTAAGAAGGTAAGGAACAGGCATCAAGGGGTCGTTTGGATAACCTTACAGGGTAATAGAGGTCATTTGCCTGGTCTCACAGGGCAAATGACCGATAGGACAGATAACCTGTCAGCCTGAGAGAGAAGGAAAACGACCCCTGTCGTCTACTTAATATCTCCCTTACAAATTTGTAACTATTTTTAAAGTGATTATGACTACGTACCTTATTTCTACCTATTTTATCTATCATAGTTGTTCACATTTCCCCGTTAATGACAATACCATTATTAATTTATATTTAGGTATCATTACAGGTCATACACTGCTTCAGATTAGAATAACAAAGGCTCATAATTTCTATGAATCTAATCATCTAAGCCAGGGATCTTCAGCCTTTTTTACATTGCGACCCATTTTTGACGCAAAAATGTATTCGCGGCCCTTTAGTGAGAACAAAAATAAAATTAACAACAAATAAAAAAAGGGAAAATTATAATAAATTTGATCAATAGTAACTTTAATGAGATTGTTTGCCGCATTAATAATAAAAAAATTATTCATTTAATTTAGTCCTTTATTTTCTATTTAAAAATAAATAGTTTCAAACATTTCGTGACTTACCAGTTGAAGACCCTTGATCTAAGAGTAATATTGGGACTTCCAGAGCTTTCAGCAGGCACTATAGCGTCCACTGAATCACCACAAGTTTCTGATATAGGACAATTGCATTAGCTTTGAATAAACTTTTAAATGCATCTAGAGCTCTGATGTTTTAGACCTCTCATGTCTAGTTATTGGAATAAGAATCTCATGACCTCTAGTCATTGAGTTGCTGTTTTTTTTTAAACTGTAAAACATCCGGTATTATAATTAATGTAAATTTCATTTTCATAGTCAAAGAATTCTTACTTCTGCCTATAAAAATGATTTTAAAATAAAACTGAAACGTCGGCAATGAGAGTTTGATTTTTGAACCTAGAAAATTTGACAGAATCCCCATTAGATAACACACCTATGGTAACAACTATATAACCTCCTCTGATCATACCCTGAGTCAGTTAGAACCTTCCGATTTTAACTTCTACACTTAATGTAAGGTATGAGTAGTTATTATAATTTTGTCTATCCTTTAATGTTTTAGTTGCTGATAATAGATTATAAATTCTTCTGTAGCATTGATAATGAAAGACAGAGTTGAGTTTTTGACCAGATAACCCGCAAATAGTCCAGTAACATTAGTTGCATAGTTTATTAAATAACTATACTTGACTATTTGCCGTAAGAGTTTATATTCAGAAGTCACCTACAAATTCTGCATATATCCAATTTCGCGTAAATTTCTACCATATATATGAGGTAATGGGAATGAAATATTATTATTAGCTTAGATTCTCCAGAAATATGTCACTATTATTCAAGGAAACGTTTTAAGCCGTTTGTTTTAAACATTACGACTAGAATTTTATTCGCATGTAAGACTCAGAATTACAGTGGATTCCGCTTAATTGGGACACTGCTTAATTGGGACAACCGCTTATTTGGGACAAATCTCAAAGAACGGAAACCAAACTATGAACTACAATTGTAAATTTGTATGTTTAATTGGGACAACATTCCGCTTAATTGGGACAGTAAATTTAAGATTTTAGTACAGTAGAGTCCTGATTAACCGAGTATGTTTTAACTGAGTTCCAGTTTAACCGAGCCAGTGCAGCGGCAGAACAAACACACCCCCTTCTAAATCTCGGGAAAGCCAGAAAGGCGGCTTCTTTCTGAACCCGATACCCGTGTTTTAAAAATTCGCAGCTGCCTCATGTTCACATTTGCTATCTTTTCCATCCGAGCCAGTGCACTGGCAAACAATCCCCCCCCCCCCCCCCTCCACCGTTCAATGCTTAATGGCATTGTTCCTAAAACCAATCAAATGAATTTCCAAAAAAAAAGTGAAAGTCGTTTAATTGGGACAAAACGCCTCGGTCCCGATGTGTCCCAATTAACCGGAATAGACTGTATATAAAACTTTCCAGGAATCAATATGAATCTGATCCGCAATCTGTTTGTAACTTGTGTAAAGAAGCTTTTCACGGAAAAGTGTGCCATATCAAATACCGTCTTTTTCCGAAAATAAGTCCTAGTGTGATTTTCGGGATGTTTTGGACTTATAAGCCTTCCTTGAAAATAGGCCCTAGTTAAGTTAATGTGAAAAATATAATTCGTTAAAAAATTTCTGTTGAATGTAGTAGATATCTCTAGCTGTCGTAATATTTCAGAGAATTCTTTAGAAAAAAATATTCCAAGAAATTCCTTGTTTACCTATAAAGTTCGTTTCAAGCAGGCTACGTTGACAAGAAGTACCTATTCATTTAACGATAGGTATTTGGCAAGCGTGAGAGATTCGGAAATAGATTTGGAGAAAAATCAGAACGGAATTCAAAATTTTGATAACTTATGATGATGTTGGAGAAGTCACGTACAAAGGATAACTAGTACATCCGACATGGCTGTAATCGGATAAATTTAAATTTCTGTATGAAAATAAATATTAAACAAAAATATGTAAATCGACTTAATGTACTTGAAGCCCTCCCCCGATTATAGCCCTAGCACGGATTTTGACCTAAAAATAAAGTAAGGCAGTGTCTTATTTTCGGAAAAAGTTGGTACGTCGATCTTCTTATTTTCAACGACATACTTAATACTCTTGTGTAATTTATTTAAAGAAAGCCGATAAAGTTATTTTCAGTTATGATCAATAACTTTTAGGTTCCTACAGAACAATAATATCAGGCATTCTATACTCTATACTTACCAACAATCTATAGAAATAGAAATGCATATACCAGCTGAGTTTTGGGCATCTGAGGCTATTGTCTCTGTACATATAGATCGCACTGTATGCTTAAAGAAAAACTAATTTAAGCAAAATAGGTTTCAAATCATACAAACTTTTATGGTAAAATATTGATTAAATTTTTTTAATAAAATTAGTTCATACTTATTGAATATATTGATGTAAATAATATAGTTTTCTTTCACATATTTTTTCTTTATTTTACTCGACAATACTTTCTGTGTGTAGGATGTTAATGAGGCAAACTGGTGCAGTTAACTATGTTTCGACAATGTTTAGATAAAGCTTTTTCGATAAAGTTTGTTTCAATATCTGTAACTGTATAGCTTGAAAATGATAGTTCAATTGTTAAATAGCAAAAAAATGAATAACGAAAAATTCATTTCAATACTGGAGGCATATCATTTTTTAAATAAATTTAGAAAAATGACAAGAAAACATATTGTCCGATTATATTTTTTGATTTCGTTAATTAGAATAATTTTCCAGAAACATAATGTTTTTGTTATTAAATGCCTAATTTTTTTGAAATAAATAAAAAATTTAATGAAACATTTACAATGAGAATGAATTTAATTGTTATTGTAATTATTCTAATGAAAGTATTATAATGTAAAAATATTTTGAAAAAGTTTGAGTGCATTTATTACTGTAAAATATGATAAAAAAACTAAAAAATGTAATGTAAATAACGTAATCCAATGATAATCTTTATTGTAAAGAATTTCTATATAAAAACAATCACTCCGGAAGGGAACAATTGCAATTTTTTATTATACTGGTTGAAACGGATTAATAATTGTGCGTAACTAATGAAAGGTATCTAATTATTTTCAATCTATATACAATTATCTTAATAATTTGATAGTTTGAAACAACGTTATCATCATTAGACAGGCGAAGTAATTATCTCTGTAATTCATACCGCTTAGGACAGTGCATATATTATCGCCTCACGCAATGTTTAATCGCTTCAAAAATGTTAAATACTTTCCGACTGGGTTCACAAATCTAAATCGTATTGACAGTAGCTTAGAAATGAGATGGGGGATGGGTGGTCCGCTCCGTGCGGTACATCCTAGGTGGCGGCATTTTGAGGAGGAAAATAGAAAATATAAATAAATAAAAAAAACTTGACAAATAATCTGAATTTTTTAACCAAAATTAGTTTTTAATGTCAGTTGTTTTTGTTTTTTATGTGAGAATGCTGTTTTCGAAAAGATTTTCAATTGAAATATTTGCAAATTAAAAATTAATTTATATTTAATATTTCAAAACTATTTTTTTAAAGTGGTTGGAAGTTTATTATATTGTTTCTGTAGCGAGTTAATTTAATTTAACTTTTTTTTATTATTTGCATTGTACTTTTTTTTACAAAAAAATGTTTGTCGGTCTTTGATGACGACTGTATGTGTATACGTGTACTGTAATAAGATGAAAGTCTGAGACTAATAACAGCAGTCTATAATTAGATCCTTAATTGTAATTCCATAAAAATAAATATTTTGGGGGACTTTTTAGAATTTTGACGGTAGGTTAGGTTAGGTTAGGTTGCAGTGGCAGTTCCACAAGGGAACACACGTAGGCCGAGCATTGGCCCTTTGTGATACCACACAATGAAGATTTGATTCTACAGTGGGAGTCCTAAATTTTGCCTAAACTCAAATGTATTTAGAGTAGGGATCTTTAACGAGTACCTGACATCGTACAGGCTCGGTACCGATGGTTTAACGTCCTCCGAGGGACGACGCGCTCAGATTTATTCACCTCCCGCGTGAATAAATCGAGGGCCAGGTGAGAATCGAACCCCGGTCCTATCAGTTCAGAGGCGAGCACGTAACCACTGAGCTACCCTGGCCCCAATTTTGAAGGTAATGGATTAGGAATAATCTGGTAAATCTGACGACCGCCCCAGGCGGCAAAAGGAGTTGCTACGCCATTGTGTATTGAACAAAGTATTGTACGAAACACTTACTGAGACCAATATATTGAAGAGGCAGTTCATCACCATGAAGATGATGAGAAGATGAGAAGTAGGATAGGCGTGGTCTTTGATGTGATAGTCTTTCTCAGACACAGAACTAGGAGAAAGGATAACTATCACATCACAAATAACCTATCCGACGTCTTCGTTTCTTTTGATTACCCAAACTGCGAGTTTAAAATATTAGTCGCAGTAAATTTGTTGTTGTAAGAAGGTTTTGTTAAATCTACTAGCCTATCTTTCACCTGATTCCTACAAGTCATGCTGCTATTGAAAAGTATAGATCTAAATATTTATCTTCATGAGTGAAAGCCAAATAAACAACTAATTGTAATTGTAGGGTAAAAAGCTAATGAAATGGTCTCCACATATAAACATTTAATGGTATAAACAACGCGTTTCGAACACGTAGTGTTCTTCTTCAGGCATTAACTAAAAAATACAATGACACCAGAGAGTTATCTATAGTACAAAGTAAATATAGTACAAAATAAAAATAATATAAAATAAGAAAGAGAATACGAACCTAAGGGTGAGTGTCTGTGGTACAACCACTGGGAATAGGATGGACGTGGGTGTGGTTATAGGGTACATCTGTTTCATATTAGAAGGCAGGTACATTTTATTCTTATTTTGTTTCCTAAAGGTTAGGCTGAGCCTAATTCCTGAGTGTAGGAAACATATTGAAAAATATAACACAGAGAACCATAACGAAATATAAACAAATATAGGAATACGGAAAAAATAGAACTAATTCTTTTTTATTTTTAAATAAATAAATAAGGAAAGTTGTAAATTTGGGAATTTGTTCATTGAGGCAAGTAGAAGTATTATCTCCCACTAATTTGTTTATTTCATACCCTTCTAAAATAGTTATTTCACGAAATTTCTGGTTTCTATGTAATATTTGTATATTTTGGTCTGGGAAAAATTGGTGGTTATTGGTGACTAAATGTTTGGCAAAATAGGATATGAATTGATTATGGTTGGGGGATTTGGTCTTCTGTTTAAACAAAAGATAATTATAAATTTAAATTAGTTTAAATCCAAATTACATTTAGAAGCATAACTTTAAATATTTATGGTGTTCTACATATATTTCTTATTTTATTTTAGTATTGATTAAATTAGTTACTTTTTTATTAGCGTTAACAAATTACAAATTGTCTAGTATATATTTTTTTCCAATCAATTGATATTGATCAACTGATATTAAATAATTGATATAATGTTCAATATTAATTGTATCATGTGATAATACTATGGTAATACCATTGATAATAGGAAATATGAACTTGTTCATAAGTTTCCATTCTAATTATTCTCAAAGTATCACGGGATATCCTAGCTGCTCACATCAATCATCAAATTACTGAGTGCAATAAAAAATTATATAGAAATTATGTATACTTAAAAGAGTTATCTATAGTACAAAATAAAAATAATATAAAATAAAATAAGGAAGAGAGTACGAACCTAAGGGTGAGTGTCTGTGGTACAACTGACTGGGAATAGGATGGAAGTGGGTTAGGGTATGGGGTGTTTTTTATTTATATATATAAAAAAGTTCTATTTTCTCTTTATTCTTATATTTGTTGTTTATATTTCTTTATAGTTTTCTGTGTTATATTTTCAATATGTTTCCTACACTTAGTCTTAGAGCAAATGTAAAGGCTCAGCCTAACCTTTAGGGAAAAAAAATAACAATGAAATATACATGCCTTCTAATATGAAACAGATGTACCCTGTTTCCATGTACCTATTCCCATCCTATTCCCAGTCAGTTGTACCACCGACACTCACCCTTAGGTTGGTATTCTCTTCCTTTTTTATTTTACATTATTTTTATTTTGTACTATATTTACTTTGTGCTATAGATAACTCTCTGATGATATTGTATTTTTTAGTTAATGCCTGAAGAAGAACACTACATATTCAAAATGCGTTGCTTATAGGATTAAATTTGTATATATGGAGTCAATTTCATTAGCTTTTTACCCTACAATGAGTAAATACCACATAATAACTGATTGCACTACGTTAGAATAGTATTTAAAACAGTATGACAGGTTAAATGAGTTTGAAAAAAAAATAAAAAATCCTTATGGGAGGACTTCAAAAATAAATAAATTTTACTGGCTTATAAGAAATCTAAGTTATTTATTTATTTCTTTTTTGTTTAAATTTTAAGTTTTAATAAAATATATAACATTTAATTCTTTACAAACTTCTTGCGGATAGAATAAAGTTGAATCACGTTTGAACCTTTAGAGTGTATGTTTCATTAATATTTATCAAAATGAAGTGTTTGTCTGTGTTTTGTTCGTTCACATTATGGAGGTTAGGCTTTAGTGGCCATCCGACCAGAGAGCACATATAAATCATGCATTGCTTTTTTGTGATACCACACAATCAACATTCAACATTAGGATTCCTAAATTTTGCCTAATCCATTGAATATAAAGTCGGAACTACAATAGGTTATTCCATCACAATGTTTTTCAAGGGGAAACCCTTGGACATATATTTTTCTTTTTATTACAGAAACATGACTTCGTTTTAGTGAAATTTATTACTTACGACCAGTGGCGTAGAAAGAATTTTTACTTGAGTGGTAAAATGTGCCCCCCCCCCCCTCCTACCGGGTAGTAGTTGATAATCCGTTAACATTTAAAACTCCAGAACGTCCTGAAAATATTTATTTTCATGGAATTGCAATGCATGATCTAATTTTAGACTACTGTCATTGTAGTATTACAATACTCGTATACATATACAATCATCAAATACGACCAAAGATTTTTAAAACAAAATAGGTATAATTGAAATCATAAAAAAAATTGTTAACTTATATTAACTAGTGGAGGAAGTAAATATAATACATTTTCAACCCCATTAAACGACTAGTTTTGAAAAATTTAAACTAATTTTTTTTAAAGTGAAAATATTATAGTTGAAAATCTTTTTAAAAACAGTATTACACAAATAAAACATAACAATTACAACGTTAATAACTTATTTTTGTATACAATTATACATTTTTTGTTAGCTTTTTATATTCATTTTTTTTCATTTTCTATTTTACCCCTTCAAAATGCCGCCACCTGGCACGTGGTGCCCTGGGTGGACCCTTGCTATGCTACTGCTTACGAGAAGTTAATAACAAACAAAACACATTTTAAGAAAACTGTCAAAATGTGTTACTTTTTTACGATTACCTGTAAAGATAACATTTTAGCCTATGTAAAAGAACAAGTACATAATTAAAAATATGTTTTATAATATTTGAACTATTACTGTTTGACTAAATATTACTGTTCCTTATATTTTGTTTAAAAAAAAATACAATCCTGGTATTATCAACAACAAAAGTGTTTTTTTTTTGTTTGCTGTAGACATTGGACTGTTTAAGTGACTTTCATGATCTGGCTCTCTTCATGTCTTCAAGAGTTTCACAGTAATTATTCAAAAGGTTTCCCTACAACCTCAAAGTGTGCCTCTTGATAAACGACTTCTTCTGTTTCTCGTGAAAAAATAAGAGGCAAGCGAGTGAATAAACCAACACTCTTGTTCCTACCTTAATTGCATTTTGTCTACTTTACAAACTTTGTTTACGAAATAATGTTAAAACACTTTTAAACATTTAGAATATTAGCTAAAACCGTAAATAGCTAAATTTTTTACAGAAACCATTTATTTCAATTTATAAGTATCATATCCTATAATATTTATAAATAAGGTGTCAGTTTTAGTAGTTTTCGATATTTTAAAACATGATCAAGACATTCTCATAATAACGAGTGAGTCACAGGCTACGGGTATATATTCAAATGTTTGAAAACTGTTTCCTTCTTGAGCTTCGAAGACGAGGAATCAATAGGGCATCAATGTGGTTTCAACAAGACACCACAGTGTCGTATTGCTCGTACAGTGAGAGCATCCATGACTGCTGTTAGAGCTCCATTCCTTAATCATATCATTTCACGCTTTAGAGATCTCACCCGACCTTTCAATGTGCGATTTTTATCTCTAGTGATTTTTGAAATCACGTATCTCTGCTGTGGAAATCACGCACACTTGAAGAATTGAAGTCTGCGATACCTCAACATATCAAAGAAATATAGGTGAGAAACATTAGTGAAAATGGAGGCTAACTTTAGAAAACGGTTTCAAATTTGTGCGCGCGAAAATAGCCATCATTTGTCAGATATAATTTTTTGCTTCTTAATATTCCAAAATGACATAGTTTAGTAAATGTATTATGTTCACTGTAGAATTTTTCTTGAAATATTTGCAGAGTTCTTTTTTTTAAAAAAACATCATTTTCCATGACTCACCCATTACATTCTTAAATGTTGTAGAGTAAACATCTAATAAAGTTTACTCTACACTAATAAAGTAGTCTCCACATATAGATATTTAATAGTATAAACAACGCGTTTCGAACACGTAGTGTTCTTCTTTTTCATACGTGTTCGAAACGCGTTGTTTATACTATTAAATTTCTATACGTGGAGACTATTTCATTAGATTTTTACCTTACAATGGGTAAACACTACATTATAATTGATTGCACTACCTTAGAATTCTTATATATATATATTTAGAAAAGCGTCCACGATATGTTTGAAAAATGTATCATTTTTTATTTGGTAAAACAGAAGCTAGAAGAGTACAGAAGGAATATCTGTAGAAATGTTACTACATACCCTGATCTTCATTATTTTATATTTCAATTTAACAACACAACGTCTGTATTTTAACATAAACCACAAATTTCAAAGACAAGTTTCTACTATAAGACTGCATCTGTCTACACTGAAAATAGTGCTACCCGGGTACCTTGATTTAAGAATTTAATTTATTCGGAGACCGACTTCGTATATCAAAATTGTCATATGGCGAGAGTAACTTTCTCATAAGAATACATTATAATTCGATTAATCTGGGCCACAACTCAAAAACCTAGGGTAAATCCTTAATAAGTATGAATATAAATAAATATTACACATTCATATAAATAGAAATCAGTAAACTAGATATATTTAAAAGATAAATAATAAGAAATAAAGAATGGAACATCGTCTTAGCTTAGAGTTTGGCGAATGAAGGTCAGAGGAGACGGTTGGAGGGTGTGTAGGTAGATGTGGATACAATGATATGTTGAGCGTAACGTAACCTACACTGTAATTTACTCGACATAACATAGGTCGGAGGGTGTGTAGGTAGAGGTGGTTACAATGGTATGTGGAGAGTAACGTAACCTACACTTTAATTTACTCGATATAACATAGGTCGGAGGGTGTTTAGGTAGAGGAGGATACAATGGTATGTGGAGCGTAACGTAACCTACAATGTAATTTACTCAACGTAACATAGGTCGGAGGGTGTGTAGGTAGAGGAGGATACAATGATATGTGGAGCGTAACGTAACCTACACTGTAATTTACTCGACATAACATAGGTCGGAGGGTGTGTAGGTAGAGGTGGTTTCAATAGTATGTGGAGAGTAACGTAACCTACACTGTAATTTACTCGACGTAACATAGGTCGGAGGGTGTGTAGGTAGATGTGGATACAATGATATGTTGAGCGTAACGTAACCTACACTGTAATTTACTCGACATAACATAGGTCGGAGGGTGTGAAGGTAGAGGTGGTTACAATGGTATGTGTAGAGTAACGTAACCTACACTGTAATTTACTCGACATAACATAGGTCGGAGGGTGTGTAGGTAGAGGTGGTTACAATGGTATGTGGAGAGTAACGTAACCTACACATTAATTCACTCGACGTAACATAGGTCGGAGGGTGTGTAGGTAGATGTGGATACAATGATATGTTGAGCGTAACGTAACCTACACTGTAATTTACTCGACATAACATAGGTCGGAGGGTGTGTAGGTAGAGGTGGTTACAATGGTATGTGGAGAGTAACGTAACCTACACTTTAATTTACTCGATATAACATAGGTCGGAGGGTGTTTAGGTAGAGGAGGATACAATGGTATGTGGAGCGTAACGTAACCTACAATGTAATTTACTCAACGTAACATAGGTCGGAGGGTGTGTAGGTAGAGGAGGATACAATGATATGTGGAGCGTAACGTAACCTACACTGTAATTTACTCGATATAACATAGGTCGGAGGGTGTTTAGGTAGAGGAGGATACAATGGTATGTGGAGCGTAACGTAACCTACAATGTAATTTACTCGACGTAACATAGATCGGAGGGTGTGTAGGTAGATGTGGATACAATGATATGTTGAGCGTAACGTAACCTACACTGTAATTTACTCGACATAACATAGGTCGGAGGGTGTGTAGGTAGAGGTGGTTACAATGGTATGTGGAGAGTAACGTAACCTACACTGTAATTTACTCGACATAACATAGGTCGGAGGGTGTGTAGGTAGAGGTGGTTACAATGGTATGTGGAGAGTAACGTAACCTACACTTTAATTTACTCGACATAACATAGGTCGGAGGGTGTGTAGGTAGAGGTGGATACAATGGTATGTGGAGCGTAACGTAACCTACAATGTAATTTACTCAACGTAACATAGGTCGGAGGGTGTGCAGGTAGAGGTGGTTACAATGGTATGTGGAGAGTAACATAACCTACACTGTAATTTACTCGACGTAACATAGGTCGGAGGGTGTGTAGGTAGAGGAGGATACAATGGTATGTGGAGCGTAACGTAACCTACACTGTAATTTACTCGACATAACATAGGTCGGTGGGTGTGTAGGTAGAGGTGGTTTCAATGGTATGTGGAGAATAACGTAACTTACACTTTAATTTACTCGACGTGACATAGGTCGGAGGGTGTGTAGGTAGAGGTGGATACAATGGTATGTGGAGCGTAACGTAACTACTATGTAATTTACTCAACGTAACATAGGTCGGAGGGTGTGTAGGTAGAGGTGGTTACAATGGTATGTGGAGAGTAACGTAACCTACACTGTAATTTACTCGACGTAACATAGGTCGGAGGGTGTGTAGGTAGAGGAGGATACAATGGGATGTGGAGCGTAACGTAACCTACACTGTAATTTACTCAACGTAACATAGGTCGGAGGGTGGTACAATGGGATGTGGAGCGTAACGTAACCTACACTGTAATTTACTCCATATAACATAGGTCGGAGGGTGTTTAGGTAGAGGAGGATACAATGGTATGTGGAGCGTAACGTAACCTACAATGTAATTTACTCAACGTAACATAGGTCGGAGGGTGTGTAGGTAGAGGAGGATACAATGATATGTGGAGCGTAACGTAACCTACACTGTAATTTACTCGATATAACATAGGTCGGAGGGTGTTTAGGTAGAGGAGGATACAATGGTATGTGGAGCGTAACGTAACCTAGAATGTAATTTACTCGACGTAACATAGGTCGGAGGGTGTGTAGGTAGATGTGGATACAATGATATGTTGAGCGTACGTAACCTACACTGTAATTTACTCGACATAACATAGGTCGGAGGGTGTGTAGGTAGAGGTGGTTACAATGGTATATGGAGAGTAACGTAACCTACACTGTAATTTACTCGACATAACATAGGTCGGAGGGTGTGTAGGTAGAGGTGGTTACAATGGTATGTGGAGAGTAACGTAACCTACACTTTAATTTACTCGACATAACATAGGTCGGAGGGTGTGTAGGTAGAGGTGGATACAATGGTATGTGGAGCGTAACGTAACCTACAATGTAATTTACTCAACGTAACATAGGTCGGAGGGTGTGCAGGTAGAGGTGGTTACAATGGTATGTGGAGAGTAACATAACCTACACTGTAATTTACTCGACGTAACATAGGTCGGAGGGTGTGTAGGTAGAGGAGGATACAATGGTATGTGGAGCGTAACGTAACCTACACTGTAATTTACTCGACATAACATAGGTCGGTGGGTGTGTAGGTAGAGGTGGTTTCAATGGTATGTCGAGAGTAACGTAACTTACACTTTAATTTACTCGACGTGACATAGGTCGGAGGGTGTGTAGGTAGAGGTGGATACAATGGTATGTGGAGCGTAACGTAACCTACTATGTAATTTACTCAACGTAACATAGGTCGGAGGGTGTGTAGGTAGAGGTGGTTACAATGGTATGTGGAGAGTAACGTAACCTACACTGTAATTTACTCGACGTAACATAGGTCGGAGGGTGTGTAGGTAGAGGAGGATACAATGGGATGTGGAGCGTAACGTAACCTACACTGTAATTTACTCAACGTAACATAGGTCGGAGGGTGGTACAATGGGATGTGGAGCGTAACGTAACCTACACTGTAATTTACTCAACGTAACATAGGTCGGAGAGTGTGTAGGTAGAGGAGGATACAATGGGATGTGGAGCGTAACGGAACCTACACTGTAATTTACTCAACGTAACATAGGTCGGAGGGTGGTACAATGGGATGTGGAGCGTAACGTAACCTACACTGTAATTTACTCAACGTAACATAGGTCGGAGGGTGTGTAGGTAGAGGAGGATAGAATGGGATGTGGAGCGTAACGTAACCTACACTGTAATTTACGAGACGTAACCGTAACATTGGTTATTTGTTTTATTTGTTATGCTTCACTTAACGTAAAAAAAATCTCAGCTTACTACGTTTTTACAAAGAGACTTTTTTTTTACATTTTTTTTTAACTTTTCTCTTTAATTTTCACTTAGACCTTTTTCACTTTAACTCACTTTTGGCTTTTTTGTTCTCTACGTTACTTTAACTCGGTTCATTTCGATTATTATGTGACAGTTCATCGTAGGTCGTATCTCAAGTAAATTTCATGCATGGTGATGAATTTTAGTAGAAAATTTCCGATGTATACATAAATATTCGCATGTCAGTACATTAGAAAGTAGAACAGTGTAATTATATCTATCTGTGTGAAGTTAAATGCGTACTATATGAAATTTGATTTAATTTGGATTATTTTTTTTTTAATCATTTTCTTTATTAAAGTTAAGTGGGCTGCTATAGACTGGGGTTGTGAATAGTAGTGAGACTTTAAAAGGTTTGGAACTACTGATTTAAGTATCTTTCTAACGCTGTTCTTACTATTAGGATTTCCATTTGTGTATGACCCCTGAAAAAAAATTGTTAAGTATTGCTACCATTTTGAATATTCACTAAAGTCATAATAATTGCCTCAAAAAACTCATGTTTCTCTATAAATAATTAATATTAGACTGCTATAGTGATAACGGGAATATTTAGCGAATGTAAAATACATTATATTTTTCTATTAAAAAGAGGGAAATATGTTTTCTTAATGATCAGTCAGAAATATCATTCTTTACAATCTGTTGAATCAAATGGAATTGAGTAGGAAATATGATTAAAAATGTGATAGAAGATGAATAAACGGGATTGGTCCAACCAACACTTTCCAGGTCGGAAAATACGCATGGAATGGATTATCAGCTTAATATCTGCTGAAACAAGTTGCAAAAACGATTATGCATTGAAACGCGCTAGAGAATATTCTTTGGATTTCATTAAATGAATGCCATGCATAAAACTGATTGCATGGAATCAATTCATTATTAGATGAAAGATTATATATTTATTTATTGAATTTGTTATTTAATAAAAAAATTTTTTTTTGACTGAAATAAATGTTCAGATATAACCTTGGGAAACAAGGAATTGAAATTCACACACTTACTTTCTCTAAGTTTCACTACGACCATGAACAGAAGAAAAGATTCTGAGACACCGAGCATAAAGTGTTTGTGATAGATCAAAGCAAACAGTACAACTACTCGTGTTCTTGGTTGAAAAAAAACAGTCAAAGAACATTCTAAAGTGGAATTAAAAATAAAAAATATGGAAAAATTAAAAAATTAAAATTTTAACTAAATTATGAATTGAAATGAATTTAATATTCTTTGTAAATAAAAGTATGAGTTTGATTTTCAATGGGATCCTTCTTTGCTCTTGACGATGGAGGTTGTTAAAATATCGTAGTGATTTGTTGAGTTTTCTATAAAGGGGATCTATTTGATTTAAGTTGTTTGCTTTACCTAAAGTAAATCGAATCCTAGCTTTTTACGTTAGTACAAAGAAAGATTTTTAATTTTGTTTTACGTTTACATTTTCTTACTTTTCTTTCTAATTTTCACCTAGACCTTCTTTATTTTAACTCACTTAAAGCTTTTTCTGTTCTTTGCTTTACTTTCACTCGTTTCATTACGATCGCTATTCCTCACATTATCGTACGTCGTATCCCGATCAGCTGTTTCTTGAACAGTTTTTGATGTTTGCTTATATCTGTATTATATTGTAACATGCTTATATTATTTATTTTTCTAAATATGATCTTATTAATGTCATTTTAGGATCGCATGTAACTGAATGATGAGATGGTATGAATAGTACTTAGGCAGTGCTGTTTCAGTAAAGGACAGTGTAGCCAACTTTACGCATTAATCACCCGCCAATCTGCCGACACAGGGTCCTAATTGCTGCGGCCCACTAATATCTCGTAACTGACCATTTCTCACACCCTCTAATGCCAATTTGCACCATGTCAATTCCCATCCTTCATCAGTGTGAATCAAATTGGCTTGGATCTACCTCAAAAATAACTTCGACAACAAATTAATTTATTTCTTATTAATAAATAAAAAGTAGAGGAGGGTTATGTAGAACTTAGCATTATCATCAGGAAGCATCATTATACCATAGTATTAAACTGGTAATTAAGCTCGTAATATCGTAAGTAGATATTACGAGTTATATGTGAGGTTCAATAAATGCATTATAATGTATTTTCGACAACAAAAATGAATAGAACAATATTTTTGTATGAATTCCATTTATTATATATTCCATATCGCTTCAAGAGTAGGAGATCCAAAATTCAATACCTCTCTGGATCTCGGTTTATTCACGCGGGAGGGGAAAAAATTTGACCACGACGTCCCTGGGAGAGACATTTAGTCAACATGACAATATTTACTCTACATTTAAGACGTTAAATACATATTTATAGAAATAAATATGTATTTCAAAAATGACAAATATTGGTATGTGTTAAAAATATAGTGTAATGCACTAAAGAAAACAAAACTTCAATTTTTCTATCTCAGGTTATTAATAATATTATCATAAAAATATCTCTATTGTAAAAGCATTTAATAAATATTACCAAGATCGATTTTGAGACTACATCTCACTAATGATACGATAACCAAAGGACTTTGATGAAAGGGAAAAACTGTTAGTCGCTGGATATTACAGAATTCCTATTCTTAATTTTTCGACAGAAAATGTGATATTATTATTATTTTTCAGTTATATTAATACTTTTGTTGTTATTTTATAATTTATTTATTTACCTTCTTATTCGTAATACTGTGTCATTTATGTACTTATACTCTCACATACTACTATCTATTTACCGTTTCCATCTTCATTTAATAAGATTTCTTATGTTTCTCTTTTCAATTTTCATCTTACTCTATATTTATCACTTTTTAATCACTATTATGATGTATCAGTATTAACTTTTATGTAACTCCACTTATCATCAACTCCTGTCTAATAGAAAGGATTAGTATTTATTTCCTGGCTTTTATTTCTGATTGACTCAGCTGTATGGTTTGCACCAATATGTTCTAACAATTCTCAACAAAAACATCGCCTTTTATCTCTGAATTTAATTTTTTTTATTTCCTGAGGCTTGATTTACAATTCACTTATTACTATAATTACCAGATTAAAACTATAATGATGCTTCCTGATGATAATGCTAAGTTCATTCATAAGCACTTCAGTTCTGGTGACTTTTTTCATTGTCATTGTCATAAATCGTTGCTATGAAGTAAATTATCAGGTAAAGGCTAAGTTAGGTTAGTCAGATAATCGGTCTTGGGTCTCCAACCGTCTCTGTACCAGTGCGCTTGGTTTCCCTCTCTTATCTCCCCTGAAAACGGCTTAACCGAAAATTAGAGACTGTAAGTATGTGATTTTAATTTCCCTATGTTTCTTTATGTACATTGAACTATATTTGTCCATTTCAGATCGTATTTTCATCGAAAAAGTATATATATATATATATACATACCATGATAAACGAAAAACGGTCCGGCAGGACAAATAAAACTTAAAATAAACAGTGACACATAGACTGAAACATAACAAAAGACTCACTTTTCAATATTTCAACCGTAATGGCAGTCGTCCTCAGGAGAAGAAGTGAATTGACGGAGAGACGACAGTCAACTTAGGGTTGGCTTTTGTTACGTTTGTTTCAGTTTATGTGTCACTGTTTATTTTAAGTGTTATATATGTATATATATTAATTTAACTGTTATATATATCAATGATCCAACAACAATATGAAAGTGGGAAACCAAGACTAAAATCCCACAACCGCAAAAAGCGGTCTTCGTCAGAGTTCTCTTGTTATATATATATTATATATATTTGTAAAAGTTGGAAGCAGTCCTTCATTTAAACATATATTGTTAAATAACGCCCCATATTTGGCTTATGTCTCTTTCTTACACAATTTCTCCAGTTTCCGGAATTCCTTCCTCGTCTCCTCCTCCTGGAATGTTACATATTCGATAGCATGTAATATATCTATCGAGCATGCTAAATTAATGGATTTAAAAAAAAAGGATGTATATATTATATATATAGTTTTATAAGTCACTACTTTGATGGTCATACTGTGCGCAAAAATAGAGAAATGTGAATTGTCTTTTTATTTTTCAGGCTATGATGATATTCTGTGAAGTTGAATTGAAAAAACAGCAAAATAATAAACAAATACACAATAAATATTAATTATTTCCGTTTCCAATTTTTTACATTTATCATCAAATTTGTAAATTTATTCTAATTATTTTTTATTAGCGTATTTTTTTCTTGATATTAGATGAAATATAAATGTAATTTTATCTTATAATTTGCTTCGTTAATCAGACAAAATAAAAGTATTGCATTCATAAAGGGAAAAAAGTAGAAATAAAAATAATAGAAGAAATTAATATAGTTAATGTTATATTTTATAGATGCATAACTTAGTTACAAGAGTATCTCAAACTCTCAAAATCCCTCTTTCTAATTTTAATGAATAAAGTTAAGAATTAAATGATTACAAAACTTCGAGACCTAAATATCTTCCTGTTCAACAATAAATTTTGCTTCTTGTTCTGAATTATTTTTTAAGGAAGAACTTTTTCTAACTTTTTTTTCCTAAAACTTTTTTACTTTACTAGAAGTAAAGTATAGTGATCGTGAAAAAATTCGATCTCGAAATTTTGACGGAATTACATGTTTCGAGGTCCCAGAAGTCGTTTTATGAAGTTTTTTCGATGATGTCTGTATGTGTGTGGGTGGGTGGGTGAGTGTGTTAGCATTGCTTGTTACCACGCTACGGTCCAGAATCTTTGAAGGATCAAGTTTACACAAAAATGGGCCCCATAGGGAAGAACACATACTTTCCGTCTGCACCCCTTGGACGGGGGTTGGCAGCTTTGGTCGGGCTGGGCGTCTTATCTTCAGTTAAACTTGCCCTAGGAGATTTGATCATCTGGTCTTCATTCCTGGAGAAGGTTGATTTCTGATCGGCTTTTGGAGACTTCCCACTCATCTCGCCGGATGCTCCTTGTTCTCTTGGTTAAAATTTCGTTTTCCCTGTGCCTGTAGCTTCAACAGGAAGCCGAGAAAAACGCGTTTAAAAGTGGGGGCAAAGTACAATCTAGAAATTTTCTGGATTAGGGGATTGGCCCAGAGGACCGGAGATGATTGGGAAACTGTCAGGGGGGTAAGAAAATAAAAATGGGTAGGGGCCAGGTATATGAAAAAAAAGGAGGGGGGGGGAGTAAAATCGAAAAAACGCAAAAAACGCTGAAAAATTCGATGAGTGAAGGTTAAGAACTTCTCACTATTGCTCCAAAAAATAAAAAACTTAGATGAAGACGCACTAAAAGAGTGCTCACGCGCAATGCGCTCTCTCTCGACGAAAAATGAGAAAACATTTCCCACGGGGGATGTTCTGAATACCACCAACGATCCAGGAGTCGCCGAATCCCGGATCTGTTCCGCGACACGTACCATCCAAGGTAGCATGCACAGGTACATCCACAGGTAGCATGCACAGGTACATCCACAGGTAGCATCCACAGGTAAATCCACAGGTACATACTGCGGATACCTGTGGATGCTACCATGTTGGATGCTACCTGTGGATGCTACCTGTGGATGTACCTGTGCATGCTACCTTGGATGGCTACCTGTCGCGGAACTGATCCGTGGATTCGTGCGACTCCTGGATCGTTGTATGGTAGTCAGAACATCCCCCGTGGGAAATGTTTTCTCATTTTTCGTCGAGAGAGAGTGCATTGCGCGTGAGCACTCTTTTAGTGCGTCTTCTTCTAAGTTTTTTATTTTTTGGAGCAATAGTGAGAAGTTCTTAACCTTCACTCATCGAATTTTTCAGCGTTTTTTGCGTTGTTTCGATTTTACTCCCCCCCCCCTCCTTTTTTTTCATATACCTGGCCCCTACCCATTTTTATTTTCTTACCCCCCCTGACAGTTTCCCATCATCTCCGGTCCTCTGGGCCAATCCCCTAATCCAGAAAATTTCTGGATTGTACTTTGCCCCCACTTTTAAACGCGTTTTTCTCGGTTCCTGTTGGAGCTACAGGCACAGGGAAAACGAAATTTAAACCAAGAGAACAAGGAGCATCCGGCGAGATGAGTGGGAAGTCTCCAAAAGCCGATCAGAAATCAACCTTTTCCAGGAATGAAGACCAGATGATCAAATCTCCTAGGGCAAGTTTAACTGAGGATAAGACGCGCGGGTATAAAAGACCAAAATCGTAAAAGATAATTCAGAATTGAAATCTTTCGTTTGAAGATTAATAAATGTAATTATAAATTATCTTAAAACGACATTTTCTCTTCGATGTTTATGACGTTTGTCAGAGAAAATAAGAGTATTTTCCTGTTTTAAATTTAAAAATTTGGCTTAAATATTCAATGTAGAAGGAGGTTAAGTAAACGATGTAAGAAATCCACTGGCTACTTGAACAAAAGCCATGTTCTCTTGCAGGAGAATATTTCCTAGCAATAATTTTTTTACTTTGGCTTTTCAAAAATGTTATTACTACTGTAGTTATACTAATGAGATTATTTGCATCAGTAGTGTGATATACAAAAATAAGCTTATATTTTGATAAGTCGATCAATCATTACTATCTGACTACCTCAGGAATGAAAGACTAATAAACATCTCCCATTTAGATGTTTGCATTATGCTTAAATGAAACATTATATCTTATATACCCAAGGGGATTGATATTAAATTTACTTATAGGAAAGTTGAATGTAGGCCACTCCAGATTTTTTTGTTATAATGTTAGCCTGTTGTGTAAGAATTGAAGGCATTTTTACTAGTTTTAAGTGTGATATAATTAATAGTGTAACCATTGTAGGCATGAACTAGGATTCCAAAGTATAATTGATCATAAAATATTTAACTTGATTATTTGATAATATTGGGTAGAACGATGCTAGAGATGTAGCGTAATATTACTAAAGGATCTCTCTATTGATGTGAATTCTATTTTATTAAAACAAATCTTTTATTAACAAAAAATGCAAATAGCTTTATATTCTGACTTGAAAAATGAAACAATATTTTATTTGACGGAGACAAGGGTTGCTAGTAGGACACGAAGGGTTGGCTGATAGACCTTAAGGGATCTGCCATCTGTTCCTTAATTCATGCTCCCTTAACCCTTCCTTGGCACCCTTTAGACTTTTATCATCCATCTATTTTACAGTAGCAATTTTTGAAAAACTCTAAAAACTTGTTCTTTGCTTAGACTTACTGTTCTGATTTTCAAATGTGCAGATATATTAGGTCTTTTGACTTCCTAAATATATATATTTATTAGAAGATGAAATAGTTTAAAGCAAAATAAACACTTTTTGGCGACGTCAAAATCAATTTATTAGTGTGTTAATTCAGTTCTGCTCTTATTCTCTTGAAGGGACCGATAACTAAAATATTAAGTTCGTGTGAATTTTTTTCCGTTATTGACGAAATATATGATTTTAAAAAAACATCAACTCACGTCTCTTCATAGAATCGTTCATCTGAAACGATTTGTTTCCATCATAATCACATTTAATCTTCTTCTGATGCCAAATTTGATTCAAAATGTGGTAGATTTTTTGGTTAGCATCTGTTATTTAAATATATATATATTTTTAAATTTGTTAATAAAATATGCTTCTTCAGCCGGAGAAATAATTAAGCTGACAACTAAAAAATAAGAAAACAAGATAAATATTTACGTATTGTTTTTCCATCATCAAGAGAAGGGAAAATATGAGAGATGGAACATTTCACAGAACATTGATATATATAGCTTCTCAATCACTGATTTTTCAACTTCACAGAGCGGATTTTGATTAGTGTTCCGTGGATGTATTTGTCTTGCTCTACTTGTGGTTAATAAATTCTTTTTAGCCTTGAAAATGCCAAACAACTTTTGGTGAAACATCGGCATATAATCAGTAGTTGAATATTTATGACCAAAATCCTCAAGAACTCCTTCTGTGAACAATTCCACAGAACGTTGGCTGGTAACGAAAAGTGCATTTAAACAACCAACCATTAAGAAAACTTAGAGATAAAAAGAGATGGATAACAGGAATACATTGAAATGAGTAGTACAAATTTATATCAATAGAAGGGTAAAAAATAGATCGAAGACCAACGCTGAAATAAATTATCAATAATCATTATCAAATATACGAATGCAAAATAATAATAAAAAATATAATATAATAAAAGTATAGTACACCGTATTGGGTTGAGAAGAACGTAAAACGTAACATGGTAAAACAGTTTGAACAAAGATTTTTTGAAAGTATAATTTAATTTTAAATGAACAAGTCATTACTAGCAAAGTGAGATATTGATGCTTTTGGAATATCGTACTAGTATAATTCTATTTTTTTTTCATTTAATCCTTTTAAATAAATTAGCTTATATTTTTGTCAGATTCGTTTCTTTCAGGATATGGCTGATATTTTCAAATGAGTAAGGAAAATATTTCTTCAGCATAAGAAATTTATTTTTAGGACGCTTTTTGAACACTTAGTGTTCCAGAATCAGGTCCGTCTACAATATAAATTGTATGTAATATTTGTGCCTGATGATGAATACTAAGTGTTTGAAACGCGTCGTAAAACAAATTCCTTGTGGTGAAGACGTAACATATTTTCCTCACTATCAGAAGTAAATTCCACAAAATAACTGCTTGCATACCCTATAATTCAAATGAGTATTTCCAAAAGTCTTATTACTTGTAGATCTTTGCAAGTACAGAAATGTATTACAAACAGAAATTTTGTTTATATATTTCTTTGTTTTACAACACCCTCTTATAAGACTTCACCATTTAGCGCTGTTCTAGGGGAGGAAATATATGACTCATTTATTATTTAGCACCCAATTTAAGTAATGGTGGAGCCACTTTAACTGTGGATTTTACATTAGGAGTCTTAAATTTTGCCTAACACAAGAATATTTAGAGTAGGGATCTTTAACGAGTGCATGTTATTGTACAGTTATTCTACATTAGGAGTCTTGAATTTTGCCTACCTCGAGTGTATTTAGATATATGGATCTTTAACGAGTACCTACCATTGTTCAGGATCGGGACTGACAGTTTAACGTCCTTTTTGAGGGACAAAGTGCTCAGATTTTTAGCCTTCACGTGAATAAATCCAGGGCCATATCTCTCGAACCCTGGACCTACTAGCTCAGAGGCGTGAACGTTTACCACAGAGCTAACCTGGCCCCTGTGTTTTGTGACATTCTGATCACTGTCACTAATAGATGATTTGTTGCTTTCAGGAATTGGTTTCGAGCAGCGAGATAGAGCGTAACTGGCGAGGTGTTCTGATCGCTCTGGTCGTCATCATGGCAGTGCTCTCCCTCATCCTGGTCTCCACAGTCCTCTTGTCTCCGCCTGAGCCTGGGCCCAGAGTCAACAAGGTCAAACTCGACTTAGGCAATATCACTCCGCCTTCAACCTGGATCTACACCAACAACGCTACCTGGCTATCAGGTACATTCACCATCTCTAACATTCTATACCTCACAACAAATTGATCACAAGGAATTATGGTTATTTGAATTGAAAATTGACCGTTCAAACTTATGTGTATTAAAGTTTCAACTAGAAAGCACAAAAAAGCTAATGCTCACGATTCATGATCATTTGGGGTTTCCTGCCATCTTCAGGACACTAGCAAAGAAGAAACACACAGTGTCATCAGTTATGTCCTGATGACACAACAAGTATAATATAATTGTGGACTTTTGTGATTCCTTTTATTTATGTTCTTTCTGTGAATTTATTTTGTTGAGTTCATGGAAGTGCTCACGTGAACGCATTCTCCAACCGTTAGAAAATCAAATAAATAATAATGATTTTTCGACTGTTGAAAAAAAAATTAATGATAGTTTCTACATATAGAAATTTACTGTGGAGACACATTACTACAGTGATATTACTATTCGGTAATACAATTTTAATACAGACACTCATCCATAGTTTTACAATTTATTGTGCCTGAAGAAGAACACAATTTATTCGAAACACCTTATTTATAATATTAAACTTCTATATGCGGGGACGGTTTCATCAGCTTTTTACCATACAATGAGTAAATACTTTGCAATAACTGCTTGCACTACCATAGAATGATTCTTCAACTTTGTTATCATTTAGTTTGAGTAAATATGTATTATATATAATTTACACCGTAGTATATTTTACTGCAAGTCTAGTCCTCATGATGCAGTAAGCGGAATGTAATAGTCAATTTTTGTGATCACTTTTATGTGTGTTCTTTCTGTGAATTTATTTTATTGAGTTCGTAGAATTCCTTTGATGAATCGTTAATTACAAATACGGTGCTGGATGACAATGTATTAATTTAGTTAAAAACAGGATTTTTTAAATGTAATTAAAAGAAAACGATGTCATTTCTTTAAAATAATGATAGATTAATTAAATAATAATTAAAACACCTCAGTTATATGAAACTAGCGTAGTAGTGCCACGCTAGGAAGTAATCTGCAAAGTAACTGAAATTGAGTTTTTTTTTCGTCTAAATGATGTACTACAAACCTCGGTCAGATTTCATTTGTAGATTATTCTTCATGACACAATGTTGACTGGTTTGTTATAGCCTAAAGATCATTTCGCTAAAATTGAACTTTGCTACTGAGCTGGTCTTTCTGTTAAAGTTTTTCTGCTGTTCTGAGTTATTCAAATGTTTGTAATTAGTAAGGTTAAAATTGTATATTTCTGTAATATTGGAATTACTTACTACTCCAAGACTATACAATACATTATGCCAATAATGACTTTTATCATATACACAGCTAATATTCTCTCTATTTCTGTGGCATTTCTACAGCCAATTTATAGATAAATATCCCTAATTTCAATCTCTATTGTACTATTCTAATTACTGTAATAGAGAAAAATTTGCGTAAATATAGCATTTTTTAATAAGATTAAGACGTATTCGTCTGATTTCCTTGAATTATTGAAATCAGAAACAGAACTAATTTATAAACATAGTCTTTTAAAGCCACTAAGTCTTAGGTAATGAATGTGTTTCTCCCAGCTTTTTCGTTTCAAATTAGTATTTCGTTACTTACAGAAACCCAGATATGACATAAAAAACAGACAGACACACACTAGCACACACACAGTTTTGTAAGAATACAAGCACACTCAATTTCAGACCCATAGATATTCATATAAAAACACAAACGCTCACTAATACTTCATACTTATACACATGCACTAACGTTCATATAATCGTACATGAACATTCACGCAAACTCATACACAAATGAATAAATAAGTACACATGAAAAAAACAAACATATATACATACATACACACAGTTGTTCCTGTACATACGGACACACACACTCTCTCATGTTTGTAAGATAAAGTAAGAAACAGAGAGAGTAAAACCTGCTTACACACAATTCTTTTCGAATTCTTTTTTATGAATATTACAATACTGCTTTATTTTCTGAGAACACTATGGTCATACGTTCCAGTCTTTTTTATGTATTTATTTCTATTGCTTTATGGTAACAACTTTATTATATTTATATTGATATAGCTTCTCGAACACTGATATTTCAAATTCTCCGAAAGGGGTTCTTGATGATTTTGGTCATAAACATACAACTCCTGATTATAAGCAGACGTTTCGACAACATTTGTTTGGCATTTTCAAGGCTTGTTTTAGAGGAAAACTATTTATCGTCCAGCTGTTATCTAGCTGTATAGTACACAATTATTCATAATAAATAAAGCATGGACCGGTAAATAGTGTTTCCTCTAAAACAAGCCTTGAATACTCGTATGCCAACAACTTTGGGCGAAACGTCGGCTTATAATCAGGAGTTGTATGTTTATGACCAAAATCCTCAATAACCCCTTCGGTAAATTTATTATTTTCCTTCAATATATTGAAGAAATGATAATTATTCATTTAATTTGAAACTTTGAATCATGAAACCAAAAGATCTTTACTTGTTATTTTTTTTGTTTTTTAATGAAACAAAGAAATTTTTGCTAGAACATTGGGACCTTTAAAACTTTGCTTGATAACGAATTTAATGGATTATTGCAATTTTTTTAAAAAACTTTTCGGTTTGATGAATTGGATGTGGCTTATGTTTCCTATTTCTACAAGTTTAAAAAATCTCAAGTCATTTCAATATTTCTTAATGAACTAAATGCCGCTTAGAGAATAAAGGACGAAACATTTGAAGCAACATATTATAAGAAATGTTTATACCTTATTTTTAACCAATAAAAAAATTTACCATCTAAATCAAATTTTAACCCATTAGTCACTCGCAATAACAAAACTTGAAACCTATCCATCTCCAAAACTAAGTTTCAATCTATTGAAGAAGGCCAATTTAAAACTGGTGAGGTCACTGTTTACCGTATGAATTTATATGAAATACCACATATATTTCGGCATAAATTGTAACAAACTCTGTGATACTACTAAAGATGAAGCCATTGTTATGTAAGTATGAGACTGTCTAATTTTCTTCATTAAGTAATATATTATATAAAAACCATTAAATTTTCTTAAGAAATAATATTTGTATTCTTAAATTTATATCAGTTTTAAGAACTTTAATGTAAAACATCCTTAGATAAGTCCACTTCTTTGTTTTGTGCGACAGGGTGAAAAATAACCTATGATAAACACATTGGGATAAAGTTTGTGCTAAATTTAGTTTGAGATAATCAATGGCCTTGTTTTCCAAAGTAGATTGCTATGTTGACTCATGTTATTGCTTTCAAGAGGTAATGTTTTCTGACGTCATATTAGCTTCAACTTTGCCCAAATGTGTGCAACTGCTACAATATAGCCATCGTTTCAAGAGTTTTATAGAAAACCTATTTAAAGATGAATCATTTGTTTTTTAGGTAGTTTTAGTTCTGTTTACTTTGTTGTTTTTTTTTTGCTCAATTTAAATCAATTAAACATTCTGTTAGCAAAGAGAATAACATTGCTCAATATCAAATATAACGTCTAGTTTGAAACAACACTGACTTTTACTACATCCCAGCTAACTAACATGCAATTCAAATTGGCTTCATTTGCCATTCAGATCAGTTGTGCAGATATCTCAAATGTATCACGGCTTACAATCAATCAGCTTGTAGTCCTTCCGTTCAAATCGCACTAGCCATTACGATTTGCATCATTTGTCAATTTATTTAGACAAGCTGTTTAAGTGTACTTTACACCATCGTAACTCCCGCTCCCTGTTATTAAGCCAGTTCTACCTTTTATTATTAAATTCAGTCATGAAACATAACTTCAAATCTGAAATCAAGTGATAAAGAATGATAACATCAGCTCCGATATTACAATATCCAAATTTGGCTATATCAACATATCAAACAGAACTCTAAATTTAAAACAGAAGGCACACATCTGTCAACCAATAACTGCCAAAGGTCACTGTCACAACGAATCATATTATTTGTTATGAGTACACACACACAACACACTCAACACACACCCATACAAACACACACACACCCATGCCCACCACACACCTACACACACTGCAAATACAATACATGACCACAACCACACACAGGACATGGGCACAAACAAGACTAAGATCTTTCAACCGTAACAAGCGGTCTTCGTCAGAGTCAAAAACCCAACTGAACGAACCCAACCCATACACATACCACACCCCCGCCCACCACACACCTACACACACCCATACACCCCCCCATCCCACACACACACACACACACATAAAACACACCCAGACACACACAACACACCCCCCAACACACACTACACAGCACCCATACACCCCCCACAACACACACACCCAACTCAACATTCACACACACACAATGAACAGTTTACACACACACACCACGGACACCCACACAGAAAAGCGAAGATGAATAACAATAAATAAAGCATCTGAGGGCTTTCACCATGAAGTTCACCAGAGATCAACAGAGTAAGAAATGAGAAGGTAACATGAATGAATGTTACCTTGTTATTTTTTACTTTGTTTGCTCTCTGTTGACGTGAGGTAAAGATCTTCAGAAAATTTATTTCTGTTATTATCTCTTTTCCTTGTGGTTTAAACTTCATATATAAATGTCTCTGTTGATCGCTGTCCACCAAAAACCTGATCTTCACGAAACCTCTTCTTCTTCTCTTATTATCTCTATTCCTTGATGGTTTCAAACTTCGATATAAATATCGATCTAGTAAGTCGCTTCTCGTTCAAAAACTGAGTCTCACGTCTCTTCTTCTTCTCTACTACTCTATCTTGATGGCAAACTTCGGTTCGAAATTTAATCCAGTAGTGTTCTCGTTTTTTGAGTTTTTTACTACATATATATATCAAAATAATGAAGCACCATTTAAAAATAGATGCCAGCACTAACATTCAATACTTTGTCCCATCTAACGGACATCCTCAGGAAAGCACGTTGAACAGCGGGAAGACCAAACCCAATATATATACTTAAAATAAACTGCTACACATAGACAGAAACATAACAAAGACTCACTTTTTAATATTTTGAACGTAAAGGCGGTCGTCCTCAGGAGAAGAAGTGAATTGACGGAGATACGACAATCAACTCACAGTCAAGTGTACTATATATATATATATATATTATATATGGTGATGTTCCCAGTTCCTGGTAAATTTAAAAGACTCTTAAGAGGTTTCGAAAAGGTATCCAATAAATTAATTAAGAAAACAATAGGGAGACAATTTAATCTCACATGTATTAACGAAGGACTGTTCCCCAAATATACGAATATATATATATATATATATATATATATATCTTTCTATTGAAATCAGAATTTTCCAAAAGTAAACTACACTTTACTTTATTTTACCATAATAGGGTAACTTCTAACTATAGTTTAGAAGTTAGGGCCCAAGTTAACTCAAATATTTGAGGTTGGTGATCTACTCGAGTTTATCCCGAGCTTGTAACATTTCATAGTTACTCGTTAAAGTTCCATGGATCTAATAAACATATATATGGTAATATTAAGAACAATGCAGAATGAACTGGGAAATAATAACCAACTAAAACGCCCTCTTTTCTTCTTGGACACTAGCCTGGAACTGTTTCCCACATTACCTCAGGCAAGGCCATTCATTCCCTTATGTAAGACATCCTAAGTTTAGAATTAGTTACTCTAGCTCTTCTAGGTGTTTTTTTTTTGTAGTAAGTATGTTTTTGACTAGCCAGTCCACCATATTCCACACATCAGCACTCCGTATCATTTTTGGCTATAATAGTTTCTGGTGAAAATGTACCTATTCTCTTCACGAAATCACTCCACTGCCTATTCCATTTTTTGCATGCAGAGAACGTGTGCTCCACATAGTCTACCGTTGAGCAATACAGGCACTCGGATGTCTGGTGTTTTCTTATCTTGAATAGGTAGATGCGGAAGTACCCATGTCCGCTGAGAAATTGTGTCAGGTAATACCCCACCTCTCCATGACTCCTTTCGGCCCACAATCAGACATCTCTAATGACCTTAAACGTCCAATGCCTTCTATCTGTAATAGAAATAGTATCGTATATAAAACACAAAATACTTATGTGAAACATTAATAATAAAGATATTAAAAAAAAACTACAATGATATCACTGGTGCATTAGAATTAAACAAACCCATGATATTAATAGTACATAAATCAAATATGAAAATTTTGTTTTTTATTCTAAAATCTCTTTAATAATTTTCTTTATTTTATATTATTTAAAATCCTGTAAGGATATCCGTTTTTATTTGGAATTTATCTTCTTTAAATTTGGTCGGTTGAGATGAAATAAGCTCTTGAGTGTAGTATAGCGGTTAGGAAGGAGCTCTTTTGCTATTTGTCTACCACTTGAATTCCCTTCAAGGATGAACTGAAAAGATTTGCAGACTGCCCTTTTTATTAGCTACTTCTCACATTCTTTGCTGACAGAGCTCTCAATTTCAGACTGAATCAATGACTGATAAATATTTTATTTACACAGTTTACAGATTCTAGTTTTAAATGATATATGATTTTTAATTTACATGTATAGCTGATACTTAATGACTATTTCTATAGAAATTAAATATAAAAATCTAAATGGGCTTGTTGAAGAATTTGGTCCAAAGAATTAACTGCTCCTGATTATAAAGTTGACGTTTCTCCGAAAATTTTTGGGCATTTTCAAGCTTAAAAATACAATTTATTGAGAACATAAGTACTGAACATGAATACATCCATAGAATATCAACCAATAGAAAGCAATAAGCAACAAACATGAAATTATGTAAACAAAAACCAAAAAAATCATACGTTAGCTTATAATCTTATAATTAGGAGGAGTTAATTCTTTGGATCAAATTCATCAAGAAATCCACTTTGAATTTTAAGAATCAATGGTTGAGAAGCTACGTCAATACACAAATCTGGTCACATCTTTTTACGAGTAAAGTGCATCCTGTATTTCATACATTTATACAGTTATACAGATATACGAATCACATAAGCAATATCGGTATTATCTATTAAAAAATTATCATCACAACAATATTATCCTGAATGTGGACTAATACAAGAAATAAAAATGCAATTCTAATATGATGTGATTAAAACATTATTATAAAAATGTTTTTCATATGTAATATTTAATTATGATTCATATAGGTCAAATAGTTATTTTGTAAAGAAAATATATTGTCCTCTGGTCAAGTATAAATTAATATAAATATTTATTTTACATTCTTTATTAAAAAAATGGATAAATTTTACATAATTTTAAAAACGAAAAAATTCGTAGTTTACATAAAACAAATTACTTTACTTTTTATTAAAAAGGAATGTGTTCATTAAAGGTATTGTTTCTCATAAATATCTTACTTTTAATACAGTGGTATATCAAAAGGGTGGGCGCTTGTCAGGGGGCGGCATTTTGAGGGGGTAAAAATAGAAACACATTAAAATAATAAATAGCTAACAAAAAAAAATCTAAAATTTTATACCTAAATGTTTTTTTTTAAAATCGTAATTGTTTTTATGTTTCTTTTGTGTATAATACTGTTTTTTACACGTATTTTTCAACTTTAATATTTGCAACTAAAAAATAATTTCCATTTGTATTTGTCAAAACTATTTTTTTTAAAAAAAGCGTTAAATGTTTATCATATTTGTTTATGTAGCCGGTTATTTTTTTTGCATTTTTTTTATGGTTTGAGTTATACGGTTTTTGTTTGATAAAATCTAAGGTTTACTTTGATGATTACTGTATATGCATACGAGTACCGTAATGAGATGAAAAGTCTGCAGCAACCAATAACAGCAGTCTAAAATTAAAAGCCACTGCTTTAATATTCAAATTCCCGAAATATATTCATTAATGGCGGCCATATATTTAATAAAAGCAACAAAAATTTGACATTACAAATATTAATTGTAATATTATCATACATATATTTCAAAAGATTAATTATGTTATTTTTTTTTTCGTCGTAGGATGTGGAAAAATCTGTTCATCAGATCCCTTAGCAAGACGTCTTGCTTAGGGTATGTGGGGTTGGGGGTCCCGATCCACTAAATGGTATAATAATGTTATAATAAATATATATTTGGTATAATAAATATAAGAGCCGTAATTCACGGATTTTCCACATTTTGAATCTAGGTGGCTTCCAGTTGGCATGATCTCTGTTACATAATTCTTAGGCCAACATTTGGCTTCACCAACTCATATGATCCTTCTAAAACCATATCCGTAATAGTTGGATGATTTGTTGATGTTCAGTGATCTGGTATGAATGCATTTCGATTAAGTGTGAAGTGTATAGGAAACATGTTCGTTGCTATCGTAGGTCATAAGTTCTTTAATACGTTTGAATAATAAAGGTTCTGTGATTACCGATACAAGACATGATAGGTACCGAAAAGAGTCCAACTAACGAATGATTCCTACCCTCATCTTAGTGACGTGCAGTCAGGAGAGGCTGTACCTTCCCTGTTTGGGGGTCAGGCTAGCTCAGTGGTTACGTGCCCGCCTCTGATCTGATAGGACCGGGGTTCGATCCCCACCTGACCCTCGATTTATTCATGCGGGAGGTGAATAAATCTGAGCACGTCGTCCCTCGGAGAAGGACGTTAAACTGTCGGTCCCGAGCCTGTACGATGTCAGGTACTCGTTAAAGATCCCTACTCTAAATACACTTGAGTTAGGCAAAATTTAGGACTCCCACTGTAGAATCAATCTTCATTGTGTGGTATCACAAAGGGCCAATGCTCGGCCTAAGTGTGTTCCCTTGTAGAACTGCCACTGCAACCTAACCTAACCTAACCTTCTCTGTTTATGTGAGGAAAAAGAAATGAAGCAATAAAATAAAACAGGTATTGTTATGTGTCATGTAAGGGGTCAGGTTAGCTCAGTGGTTAACGTACTCGCCTCTGGACGGGTAGTCCGGGGTTCGATCACCACTTGAACCTCGATATATTCACCCGGGAGGTGAATAAATGTATGTACATCGTCCCTCAGGTACTCGTTAAAGATCCCTACTCAAAATACGGTTGATTTAGGCAAAATTTAGGACTTCCAGTGTAGAATCTGTAGATCAAACAAAAAGCCGGTAAACGGCTGACGTTTTCACCCGCTAAGGGATTGGTTTAAACTAAAAAAAAAAGAAGGAAAAAAGTGTCCTCTCGACTATGATGTTGGTGTGGTTCTCAGTGTATTTGACCTTTTATAATAAAATCGCAGAAAAATCTGTATTTCCTACTATATAAATGGAGTCTCGATCGGAGACGAGAAGTGAGTCATAGACAGCCCAAGCCTCTCTCTAGATTGCGCAATCCCTCACACGCATGTAAATGTCGCGAACTTGTTCCAATTTCTGTATATATGCTTCCAATATGATCTTTAAGGACACTTTAATGTAAAAAAGAAGTGTAGGTCTTCTTTTCCATGGTGTTCGATAATGTATTACTCGTGTGTTTGTAATATTTACATCTTATTGAAATGACATAAATCTACAGGGAAAATGCTTGGCATGAGGTAGGCAGTACCTCTGTCTCAATGAAGCATCTTCTTTACTGCAATTCTCTCACCCTATTCTATTGGTATTCTACTGTATGTTTTTAAATCTCATTTATAAGTTAGTACCTCACCTACCCCAACACTCAATGCACTTCACTGTCTCACCTCAGCCATCGATAGAAAATCAACGCCACACGTGAAATAAAAATCAATGATCAAACCACAATAAGAAATGGGAAAACAAGACTAAGATCTTTCAACCTTCACAAGCTGTCTTCGTCAGAGTCTGTTGGGTTTTTGACTCTGACGAAGACCGCTTGTTACGGTTGAAAGATCTTAGTCTTGTATTCCCATTTCTTATTGTGGTTTGATCATTTATATATATATATATATATATAAACAGATTCAATAATATATCGACCGTTTGATAGAATAGGTGTGTTATCTAATCGGGATTTGGTCAAAATTAAACTCTCATTGCCGACATTTTGGTTTTATTTTAAAACTTTTACATAGTCAGAAGTAAGAATTTTTTGACTAAGAAAATAATATTTACATTATTTAAAGGAACAATAATCTCAACCGGATAAAACCTGTGACTAGACTAATAAGATGTCTAGACATAGAAGGGTGTAAATCCCAAATAAGTTGTCTAAAGGACATTGAGACATTTTTTTGAATCACTTTAATAAATATCAACAATTTTAATACAACTGAAAAACTAACATCACAGGTAAAGAATTTAAATAAGTAGTTATGTTAAATTCTTTACCTGTGATGTTGGTTTTTCAGTTGTATTAAAATTGTTGATATTTATTAAAGTATTTCAAATAAGTGTCTCAATGTACTTTGGACAACTTATATGGGAATTACCACCTTCTATTCGAAAGACGGTCAGGAGACTGGAACAGCTTAGTTTGAAAGTCGTAAATGCCGAAGCTGCGGTACATTTCAACAAAATATGTCTCCAAGAAGATTTACGGCCAACCTATACTAATATATATATATATATATATTGGTGTAAATCGGCTGCAAATCTTCTTGTATACAAATATTGTTAAAAGTAGCAGCAGCTACCGACGAGAAGTACATCCGACATGACCAACGTAATTATGGTCGAAAGCTTGAATGAATTAGTGTCCCTTGGACAATTGATGTGGAAGCTCCAACCACAAGATAGAAGAATCGCCCGCAAGATGAGGCCACCAGCTCAAAAATCGTGAGGGCAGAAGCTGCTGCTACTTTTAACAATATATAGATATACATATGATCAAACCACAATGTGAAATGAGAAAAAAAAGCTTAAGATCTTTGAACCAACAAGCGGTCGTCGTCAAAGTGAAAAACTCAGCTCTTAGTGTTGATTCTGGTGAAGACAGCTTGTTACGGTTTTGAAAGATCTTTTTTTCCTCATTTCATATTGTGGTTTGATCATTGATTGTTATATCATGTGTTTATGTGAACTCTTGTATATATATAACAAATTCCATAATATATCAACCATTTGATAGAATAGGTATATCATGTATTCGGATTCAGTCAATTTTTTAGGTTCAAAGTTTAACCTAAAAAATTGATCGAATCCTGATTACATGATACAACTTATTGTTATTTACAACTTAATACAATTAATACAACTTAATACATTAATACTTAATACAATTAATTGTATTAAGTATAACAACAGTGAACAAGAACATAAGCATAACTAAAACAAAATAACCTGTGGACAATAATAGGTACAAAATAGAAGAAAATAACGAGAGATACTAATAAAATACCTCATTACGAGAGATTGAGTTAAGTTGTATTATTAATACAACTGAATAATACTTAATACAACTTAAGCATATATATTTTTGCTTAATTGATACTTACAGTTTTCAAGATATATGACCAATGCAAAGTATTATGACTATTACTATGCATATTTAAATAAACAAAATGACCTTGCATTATGAATAAAACTTTTTCATTGCATAAGTCTTATGAAACCGTAATTTACCAGAACAATTTGCAAATTTATGTATAGATCGATGGATATTAAGCAGAGGTCAGCAACTTCTATTATTCCAATTTGTGCCGAACTAAGTTTTTTATTTTTTTATATTTTCCACCTCGCGTGCTAATAAACTCTAATGTTTAATTTAAATATTTAAATGAAGTAGTATAGTAATTTATGTTAGGAGTTTTTTGTATAACGAATAGAGTTTTTTATTATAAAACAGTAAGGAAGAAAGATTTCTTTCAAAATGGGGTAGGTACTATGTTAGTAGCTACAACCTAAAAAGTAATAAATATAAAGTCCACAATCTAAATGAAATGAGTTAGTACGGATGTTAATGAATAGGGATATTCAGTAGTGCCTTACAGTCCATTAGGGGTATATTGCCAAATTTTGTGGTAAGTGGCAGTTATAAATTAAGTGAACATATTTCTAGTATATAGAATAAAAAAAATACACTGGTAAGGACAAATTTCCTCAACGGAACATCAAAATACATCACAATTTTCATTTAGGATTTTACACGGAAATGTATGATTATTACGTATTACTAAATAACTAATAGTTTGGTATAAGACCTCAAACTTCTTCTTCTGAAAATACCCTATTAAAAATTGAAATTTTTTATTGAAATTTTATGGTCTAAAAAACTATTAGACTTACAATATCATTTTCTACTACCGCACCACTAAAGAACTAGCAGACTTACAGTATAATTTCTGTTACCATACCACTTACTGGTATGAATCAGCATACTTACACCACACCAATAAAAACTACAAACATATAATATAATTCCTATTACCATAGCACTAAAGAACTAGCAGACTTACAGTATAATTTCTGTTACCATACCACTTACTGGTAAGAATCAACAGACTTACACCACACCAATAAAAACGACAAACATATAATATAATTCCTATTACCATAGCACTAAAGAACTAGCAGACTTACAGTATAATTTCGATTACCGCACCACTAAAAAACTAGCAGACTTACAGTATAATTTCTGTTACCATACCACTTACTGGTATGAATCAGCAGACTTACACCACACCAATAAAAGCTACAAACATATAATATAATTCCTATTACCATAGCACTAAAGAACTAGCAGACTTACAGTATAATTTCGATTACCGCACCACTAAAAAAACTAGCAAACTCGTAATATAATTTCTATTACCGCAGCACTAAAGATGTATTAGACTTACAATATAATTTCCATTACCGATGCACTAAAGATCAATCAGACTTACAGTATATTTTCTGTTATCATACCACTAATAAAACAGCAGACTTACAGTTGTATTTCTATTATCACATTACTAAAGATCTAGCAGAATTATAATATAATTTCGAATATCGCACCACTAATAATCTAGCAGACTTGCAGTATAATTTTATATCTTTTACTGTACATTTAGTATATAAAAATGTCTTACACTAAACTATTAATTAAGTTTAGACTTTTATAATAATTTTGAAACTCCTAATAAGCATACGATACTAGAATTGATCTCTTCTATTCTGTACTACATAATAACTAGAATGTTGTGTATAATTTTTTAATCTATGCTCTATATAATATACAAAAAAATTTAATTTTGTTATAATCGTTGCAAATCAACTACTAGTAGACTTTTATATAATTTGTAACCTCAACTTTGCTTACCATACTAGAAAATTAATTTGTTTGGCATAAAGTATAAGATACTCAAAGCCTAGCATCAAAAGATGTGGGCAGCCGGGATTTGTGCCTAATCTTCTGGAATTAGTAACATCCTTTTTATTTAATAATTTGTTAGTGCAATTCTTTATTTGTTAATAGTGAAGATAATATGTTACATCTTCACTGCGAGAAAATTCAACTTTATTTTTAATTCAGTTCTTGAAATGTTGAAAAAAGAGGTAGCTTTATTGCTACTCGTTCTACAAAATCAACAATACTCATCATGATGAATTGTATTTTTTATTTTAAATGTTTATTATAATTCATGGTATAATTTTCTGAAAACACATGACAAAATAAAAGCTAGACAAATAGTGTTAACTGAAAGAGAAAGAGTTTAGTTTCCTTTAAAGTTGTACCTTATTTCAAGTTTATAATACCATACTTAAAGTGGATATTTAAAATTATTATTATTGGTTATATATGAGCTAAATAACTATACTCTTTTTGGGAATGCAGCCATTTTATAAACGTGAACATTACTCATATTTATTTATTTCTGTTTATAATCGCATTTAAAGGGACTTTTTTTGGTTATAAACATCTCTAACAACCAGTAATCAGATTAGTTCATTATTTAATATAATACTATTTAATGATGCTGGGCTATAATCGCTTTTTTATGATCAAATTTATGTTATGCTGTTTGAGGCAATAATAGTGCCAACATCAAATTGGAAAATCTCGGCTTGGCACTTTTCCTGCGTTGAGTGACTTCCTGACAGAATATTAGGAACATATTGACTGATGTTCCTGGTTGACTGAATATTTGTATGTGTCTTCCCTTGTCAAACTGCAATTGCAAACTAACCTGAGGTAGGTAGTTAACTGTAACTTTTAACACTTCCTGTAACTTCAATACTCCCAGTACTATATCATTGAAAGAGATAGTAATGAGTTATGTCTATTTGACAGAAATGTATTTAATTTAGTATTAAACATACATAATTGAAAATTACTACCTAACCAGATGTGTTGAACAGAATGGTTGAATTATTGTGACTATAAATCTCTTACCAGCTCTAGCAATCTTCATATGTACTAAGTTACTAAAACAATAACAAACCGCTAATTGCTATTCGGCAACCGCATTTTCCACAGCTCGCATTGACTGTGTCACAACAAATTAAATGGAAACAACGCCATTTTCTCATGCCGAGTAATTGTTTCTACTTTGGTCATTTCGGTTTTCCATATACTTTGATGATAGAGGTATGTAAACAGCTTTACCTACATTAGTAATTAGTGTAATTATTTCTATATCTGGCTTTTATAGTGTGCTTTAATTTTCTTTAAGTTTAAATAAAATAACTTAAATTTTCTTTAGAATGTTACATGTTCATACCTTTATTAACATCCCCTTACATCCTAAGTCAGGAGGTCCAACTAACGAATCACAACTGACTTAAATTGGACATATAAATAAAACATGATGCATCTCTATTACTATTAAGTTAATATCAATTTAGAGCTTGAAAGAACTATAAAATGAAAAAGTGTAAATACAATTAATTTTTAGTACACTTATATATCAACAAATTCCAAAATATAACCCACTTGACTCAAAAACTTAACAGATCATCAATGGACGAATACAAATTAAGGACTATACCATAAATAAATATAAATACATAGTAGTCATTTGAAAATTCCTGGACTTTTAAATTTCTTATCATAAAATTGAAAAAAATATGATAATGTTACAGCGAAGATTTTTTTATATTTTTAATAATATATGTATTTACAAAATCATTAAAATTTAGCATCCACGAAAATTTGCAAGTTTATAAACATATATAAATAAAATAGAAAAAAAGGCAGTCACAATCGTATAGAAAAAATTAAATGAAATATATTTGTTTATAAAGTAGGACAAACACCTACGATATTTGCTAACTCAATCAATCGGATTAAGCAATCAATAAATTTTTCAGGATGAATCTATCAAAGAAGAATTTTTGATTCTTTTTGCCCAGCTGATAAAGGATTACTAAGATGTTACGTTCTCCATGAGTGAATCTTTCAAAAAAGAATTTTTGATTCTTTTTGCCCAGCTGATAAAGGATTACTAAGATGTTACGTTCTCCATGAGTGAATCTTTCAAAAAAGAATTTTTGATTCTTTTTGCCCAGCTGATAAAGGATTACTAAGATGTTACGTTCTCCATGAGTGAATCTATCAAAGAAGAATTTTTGATTCTATTTGCCCAGCTGATAAAGGATTACTAAGAGGTTACGCTCTACATGAGTGAATCTATCAAAGAAGAATTTTTGATTCTATTTGCCCAGCTGATAAAGGATTACTAAGAGGTTACGTTCTCCATGAGTGAATCTATCAAAGAAGAATTTTTGATTCTATTTGCCCAGCTGATAAAGGATTACTAAGAGGTTACGCTCTCCATGAGTGAATCTATCAAAAAAGAATTGTTGATTCTATTTGCCCAGCTGATAAAGGATTACTAAGAGGTTACGCTCTCCATGAGTGAATCTATCAAAAAAGAATTTTTGATTCTATTTGCCCAGCTGATAAAGGATTACTAAGAGGTTACGTTCTCCATGAGTGAATCTATCAAAGAAGAATTTTTGATTCTATTTGCCCAGCTGATAAAGGATTACTAAGAGGTTACGCTCTCCATGAGTGAATCTATCAAAGAAGAATTTTTGATTCTATTTGCCCAGCTGATAAAGGATTACTAAGAGGTTACGCTCTCCATGAGTGAATCTATCAAAAAAGAATTTTTGATTCTATTTGCCCAGCTGATAAAGGATTACTAAGAGGTTACGTTCTCCATGAGTGAATCTATCAAAGAAGAATTTTTGATTCTATTTGCCCAGCTGATAAAGGATTACTAAGAGGTTACGCTCTCCATGAGTGAATCTATCAAAGAAGAATTTTTGATTCTATTTGCCCAGCTGATAAAGGATTACTAAGAGGTTACGCTCTCCATGAGTGAATCTATCAAAGAAGAATTGTTGATTCTATTTGCCCAGCTGATAAAGGATTACTAAGAGGTTACGCTCTCCATGAGTGAATCTATCAAAGAAGAATTTTTGATTCTATTTGCCCAGCTGATAAAGGATTACTAAGAGGTAACGCTCTCCATGAGTGAATCTATCAAAGAAGAATTTTTGATTCTATTTGCCCAGCTGATAAAGGATTACTAAGAGGTTATGTTCTCCATGAGTGAATCTACCGCAAAATAAATTAAACGAAATCTCAGAAGCTGGAAATGTTGATGATTTGTCGTTTACCACTTGTGATATGTGAAGAAAGACACAAAGGGTAGTTTCACACAACTAATGGATTTCTCACAGTTGATTAATTCAATCGTTTTGTCATTGACAAGAAAATGGTTTGTTTGACAGTTGTTTGTTGTTGAAAAAGGTTTCGGTTGTTGGTCTAACGCAAGGGTTTTCAAACCTTTGTTTCTTTGTGGACCTCTCGAGAGCTATTTTACATCTGGAAACACACACCCCCTTTCCTCTGGGATACTTAACAATCATAATTAAGGGCGTGTGAACTTTCAAATAATTTTTTTTAGGTACATAAAAAATGTGCAATTACGAAATAATTTCACTATATTTAAAACATGATGTCGAAATATAAAAATACTTTTAAAAATAAGAACAAAAATGTTTTATATACATTTTATGAGTATCTTTAAATAAATTCTAAAAGAATTAGTTCTCAAAATAACATAATTGAAAACAATTTTAATAAAACATAGAAGGTCATTGGAACTTTATAACAAACTAGCAAGTATATTTGGCCTTGTTTTAATGAATTTGAATATTTTATCGGTTACTTTGCTACACTGTGATATAGAAGCTATACCAATATATTAATACCGTAATCAGTTGTGTTTAAATTTTTATTTTGAATTGTTTAATAATCATGGTATTTATTTTAATTGTTTAGAGATATTAAATACAAGATAATTTAAAGTTAAAACGAAATCACCAAGTTAATAGAAAGCTGTTATTCAGAAAGTAATTTATGTGGCAATCCGAAATTATTATGCATAAAGGTAGGTTAATCTGTGACTTTTATTCCTTCGGTGACAGAGCTCGTAACTCAGTTGGTAAATACATTAATTAATATTCCCCATTGAAATTAATTGAACTATCATTAATCCTGGAACGTCTAAAATAAAACGATCCCATTTTGAAAATTACAATTGAGTCTTTACAAATAATAAAAAATATACATATAACAGACATATATATACAAGTAACTCATCACAACAAAGAAGGAATTAACAATTTGAGGCCTTTCGCATTACTCCAATATACGCCTGTATATTTTTTTTCAAAATATTTGTTATAAAATTAAGAGATTGATGGTGTATTTTATTTTAGATTGAAATTCTGTTTATTTAAAAGTTATATAAAATTGATAAACCTTAATGACGTGATTGTGTTGTGAATCAAATATTCTTTGATTGACTAGGTCGATGCAGTATTAAAGAAAAAAATGGACTATCAATCAAAATTAGCAACTAATGCTTGAATCTTAATGGCCTAGTATGAATTCACTTGCCCTCCTACGACCTGTAATACCAACAGCATCAGACTGTTAATACCTTGTACTTTGTGGTGAGTTACTTTAATATTTATGTCACACCAAATATATATATATATATATATACTTAAAATAAACTGTGACACATAGACAAAAACATAACAAAGACTCACTTTTCAATATTTTGACCGTAATGGTGGTCGTCTTCAGGAGAAGAAGTGAATTGAAACAGGGACGACAGTCAACTAAAAATATTAATAATAATTAAGTATGCTTAATACTTAAGTAACTTAAGTTAACTTACTTAATACTTAAGTGACTTATTATTAAAAATATTAATAATACTAAAAGATGAGTTTTTTAGTTTACTGTCATCCCTCCGTCAATTCACTTCTTCTCCTGAGGACGATCGCCATTACGGTCGAAATATTGAAAAGTTAGTCTCTCTTATATTTTTCTCTATGGGTTGCAGTTTATTTTAAGTGTAATCTGTCCTGTCTGACCGTTTCCGTTTATCATGGTATATTATATATATATATACATATATATATATATATATATATATATAACAAACACTTTTTCTTCTTCTCAGAATTTGGTCAGGGTAAATATATAGAATCACCTTTTTGCCAGGCATAAATATATTCCATATATTTACTGCAGCTTCGGTATTAACGACTTTCAAACTAAGCTGTTCCAGTCTCCAGACAGTCTTACAAATATAAGATGGTAATTCCCAAATGAGTTGTCCAAAGGACATTGAGACACTTTTTTGAAATACTTTGGTAGATATCAACAATTTAACAATTTATGTATATATATATATATATATATATATATATAGGGAGCAAACCTTCAATAAGGCATACACAATTAAATTTCTTACCAATTTCTTTTCTTACGCATTTCTTGGACAGCTTTTCCAACGTTCTTAGTGCTTTCTCTCATTTATCATGTGTTGAATGTATAAGTTCACCAAAAGAACTACTATCAAAATTCATATATACTAATATATACTAATAATTAAAATTAGTAGGATGGCTGAAACGTTGGATTATAATTATTAAAATATATGAATTTTGATGGTAGTTCTTTTGGTATATATATATATATATATATATATATATATATATATAATATATATATATATAATCAGTTCAAAATTGAGGATAGGTAGCAAACAAAGTAAAGAAACACACCTACAAACTCAAATTTTCAAATTTGAAAATAGCCCGTTACGGCTAGTAACCCGTAACTAGTAACGGGTTGTAGGTTTGTAACTTGATGAACACTTTTTCCTCTTACGAGATACTCATTTTGAATGAATATCTTTTTTCATTTTGTCGGCAATGATGGAGATGGAATTGAGTGGGGTTTGATGTTTATGTTTAATGATAGGGAGTTGATTAAATGGCTGGTGTTGCTGTTTGACTTACGGTCGCGCAAGTAATTACAGCCACTGGAGAAACTGTGGAGATCTGTCGGCTACGTGTCGCCTGGCAACCGTGAGATCGATGCCGCCCGGACCAACTGCTCGTCACTCTGTACTTCCTTCCAACTGTACGCTTACTTCATGCGTACAAATAATTAATTCAAACCATTTATATATATTGTTATTTAATGTTTGGGTTTGACTTAATAGTATAAGCCATGTTACCTAACATTACAAATTTACTGATGCTCAGGCACGACTGTTTTTGAAATATAAAAATAAAATCCCTATCCCTGATTGAAGTTAAACAGAAAAACATTTTAATAGCAGTATCATTATCACAGTGTTTAACCTGAAGAAATCTATATTAGCTAATAAATATATATGACCATTCTAAGCTAGTCCATTCAGTTATTATGCGGTGGTTACTCATTGTAGGGTCAAAAAATTAATGAAATAGTCTCCATATATAGAATATAAAATATAAACAACGCGTTTCAAACACGTAGTGTTCTTCTTCAGGGATAAAACCAAGGATGAGTGTCTGTGGCACAACTCATCCACCTGTTGTACCACAGACACTCTGCCTTGTTTTTATGCCTGAAAAAGAACAGTACGTGTTCAAAACGCGTTGTTTATATTATTAAACATCTACATGTAGAGAATATTTCATTAATTTTTTTTTATCTTATAATAAATAACAATCCCTGGTTTGATACGATACTCTGTGACAATTCTCAACTTCCAATCTTATATATCAGTTACATTTCATGATTTGACTAATAATCAAGTTTATTACCAGTATAATAACAATAACTTTCTATCACTTAGAATAAAAAAGAAATATTTTCAGTTGTTAAGACTGTTCTGATAAACATAATTATTTGATTTCAATTATCAAATAACAGGGATAATCGAAAAAAATATGAAGAAAACGTGAATCTCAATGGGTAGAGAGAATTGAAGGATATACTAACGTTCTTAATTAGTTGGTATGCAGAAGAAGCCAGTAGGGTAAGATTGTGGAGACTGAATGAATTCATAGCGTGGATTCACTTTGTGTTAGTATTTGGACAATTCTATAAAGGCTGTATGCTTACAGCTAAACAGGGTTGGTTGATAAAGATATTTTTATTCTATTATTAGTAGCATGGAGGTTCGACCAACGAGAGTTTCCTTGCAATGTTGCACGTTGTGGTCAGGCAGTTCCAAGCCAGTTTCACCTGCTTGTCTGTTTGTACTGCTTTAATTGTTCAGGTCTCTCGCGTAAGTCGGCATGTTAGTTTCTGACCTGTGTATGGTGAGTATGATTCGTGGTCATATAGTCTTAGAGTCTAACGTCGTCAGTTATCGTGAATTTGGTGATCTGATTAGCTGGAGGAGGATTGATTTCAGGGAATTCAGTCATGGTAGTTCTTGTAACAACCTTATAGACAACTTCCTTTGTCCCATGAAGAGTATCCCATTATGTAAGCATGGTACAAATGACACAATAACGCTGTACCCAGTTTACACTTCATTGCTAAATGAATTTAAGTTTTCAAATTAACATGTTCTACAAATGTGTTTTGCAGATTATAATAACTTCAATAAAACACATTTTATTATTTTATTAGCATTTTTTATTATTCTGTGAACACAGTTTTTTAGCTTTCGACCAAAAATTGGTCTTTTTTAAAATATAAGGGTATGATATCAAGGAAATGAGTGAATGTTGATATCCAAGAAGGGATTTTTCAGTTTAAAAGAAAAGAGCATACAAATATTACTACAGAAATTTAAATAATGGTGTGCGATGATAAAGAGCGTAAGATAATATAAGTGGTAAATAAGGGGGAATTAAAAAATTACATCCCCACACAAAAAAAAAGGTTGTGTGAAAACTAACAACATATTTCGAACACTTAGTGTTCTTCTTCAGTCTTTTTTTGTGAAGACGTAATTTTGAATTCCTCAATATGATCAAATGCCACACTGTAACAGATTGCACAAGTAAAGAAGTGAATAAGGTAATAAGCCATGTTAGTTGTATATGTCAGTTAGGTGTATGCCAACAGAAAAAGGTTAGAAATGTGGACTGACATATTTTGAATCACTAGAGAGAAATTTTTCTCTCAATGTTAAACATGTACACATCTTTAAACTTATCACAATTACGGTCAAGATGTTTTAATGGAGAAACCAATAAAATCTTGAACTGAATTTGCAAGACATGAGAAAATATCATAAGGAATTAGATTGAATGAAAAAGTAATGAAGAAAAAAAGACTGAATGAATGAAGAATAAACGAAGAGGCATCAGACACGGGGGATAAAGGAAGTTTAATTTCCTAGTAGTATGTGTCTTGTATGAGAAGTTCCCTATGCGAAGCACGTAGAAAACCGGACAGGCGAAGCCTTGCAACTATCTCTACGGTTAGCTGAGAAACATCCTAAGAGAGGAACACGTGAGAATGTATTTACGAACCACTAACTATAAGATTAATTACTTTCAAAGCAGTTCAAAAAAACCGTGAGGATTTATAAAAAAAATATACCGTACTTCTTATGATTCACAGAAATATATACATCAACCCCAATCAAATTTACCAAATAACTTCACTTTGAGGGCATCATTTACTTGGGGGAAATTCCTATTTTTTTTTTATAGAATGATTTTAGTCTTATTGATAAGCTATTACGCAGTACTACATTTTAACAATCCTGGAGATCAAATTTGCATTAAGTAAGTTATGTTTCTGTAGTATGATCTCCGTTATAGTTTTTAATAAAAGACAACACTCTCTCTCTACGAGTTAAAATTTAACACCTTTGTATAATTATAAATCAGTAACAATATGCTTCTGGTCTTTAAAAAGCCTCTAACATTATTTGAGGCAAAACTTTTATTGTTCTGTGCTGTTACTCATCTTACTGTTACTGCTTTCACCATAAGTCTGAGTCTGAGTCTCTGTGTTATACCAAACTACTAAAGTACTCACAACTCAAGTCATCTGACTCCTTGCATTTTCGATCTGCTGATTTGATAACTATTCATTTTCTCTCTCTAACCTTGTCAGTAAGAATACTGGTAATTTTATTCCAGTACTTTGACATCAAGCCATTTTGTTTAAGGCTATTAGAGAAATATCACGTCTCTTTAAAAGTCCTTTTAACATAAAGCTCTATGTTAACTAATAATAAGCTGAAGAGAGAATATTTATGAAAGGGCAGTCTAGAAACCTGAATAAATATGGAACTATATAAATTGTTGAAAGATTTGTTGAGTGACATTTTCACAAGAATAAATAAATTTTTAGTAAGAATCACCTAATAGCATTCATTGTATTTACTATTGCACAGTACTTATTATTAAATATACTTGTATCATTAAGTCTTTGTTGAGATTTTTAACCGATGTCATTTATGAATTGAATGCAAAAGATGATACTTTAGCATTTCTAATATTTATTTCCATTTTGTATTGTTATTGAGTAAGAACTTTTGTATGTTTCAAAATAATACTATCTTTTATTATACTGTGGTAAATAGGTAAAATAGTTTCCACACAAAATATGTTTTTTTTTTTAACTCGAACTGCTCGTTTCGAACGCATTGTGTTCATTATCAGGTAAACATCTACAATACAAATTACAATATTGTTTTATCCATTTAACCCAGAATGAGTAAATTCGACACAATTACGAGTTGCACAACTAATGAGTGCCTTTTATTAATGTTATCAACTGTTAGTATACAATAATGAGGTAATTAATTTTATGTTTAATAGATTTATCCAAACTCAGTAACAAGGGTGAAATTTTGGAGTTAAGTTACCAGGATTTGGCAGGAATCAAATCACTTGAGTTCCGTTTCCGTAGTCCCATTGTTGAACAGTGCTAAATCGAATTCTTAATACTTTTCGTAATATGAAGTCAAGAAGTGGTTATGATAAGAAATAGGAAAAGCGTTTCTGTCATTCTGGTTGCGAGCAGTCGACTTTCTCACATTGTTTTCACGATCTAAAACTGAGGCATATTTTTGATAATTCTTGAGAAGCGATTACATATTTACAGTTATATCTTCGCTGCATAGTGATAGTCAATAGATAGATAATCGGTGTGTAACCTGGTACAAAGTATGTTATGACTGGTACATTCGCAGCGTCTGCGAGGTATTTGTGTGTTTAGTCTACCAACACTGCTATACGAACAGTAATATCATAACGCACAAATGATACAAGCCTTTCAAGCACGACGAGACTGGAGCTACCACAATCTTCAGCCTGTTCTAGAAATCCACTATTTTTACAAACGCCACACCAAACCTTTCAGAAGTGCAGCTTCTGAGACGACCTGCAGGCAAAGCTCCAGCAGATGGCGATACTCTTAACAAAATATTTTTAATAGGTTATTTCCACTGAAGTTAATATTATTATAATTAATAGTAATATTGACCGACTTCCCTCGTATTAATACATAAATAAAAGTTATACGAGGTATAACGGATAATATTACTATTAGAAAACAGCATCATCAACCAGGACCTTTCAACTCAGTAAAGATATAATATTATCAATGACATTATTTAAATCATTCTATTCCAATTGCATTTGTATTACGCCACAGTATTATTATTTAAAATTGTTCTTTTAGTTTAAATGCTATATGTATCTATTTATTGCCTCACCACTATATTAGTATTTAATTTTTTTTAATTTAAAGGCTTAATATAGTAATTTAGGTAGAATGTATTTTTTTATTTTTTATTGCTTAAACTGATCCCCTAGTGGGTGACAACGTCATCCATTTACCAGCTTTTTGTTTGATTGGTGATTCTACAGATTCTACATTGGGATTTCTAAATTTTGCCTAACTCAAGTTCATTTCGGGTTGAGATCTTTAACGAGTACCTGACATCGTATAGGCTCGGTACCGACGGCGTAGCGTCCTCTCCGAGGGACGACGTACTCAGATATATTGACCTCCCACGTGAATAAATCGAGGGCCAGGTGGGGATCGAACCCCGAACTACCTGACCTGTTTGATTCATATGCATGCACCCTGACCTTTCGGCCAATAACATGACATGAAGCAACTCAGATCGATGTTTTTTACGTGGTGCCCTTTCGCCACATCGGCAGTGCCCAAAACCCCTTCAAACCAAATGGTAAGTCAGGTGCACGACGCACCACCGATGTGCCCAAGGTGGACCTCGCGGAGGCGGGCATCCACGACTGACATCACACAATAATACTAGGGGGTCCCTTTCCAGGGACCACTAATAACCCGAACTACCAGACCAGAGGTGACTACGTTAACCACTGAACTAACCTCAGTAGAATGTAATTTAGAAGTATTTTATGTTGTTTAACTTTATATGCAGAAAACTATTATTAATACAAATTTAAAGAATGCTGTCAAATAAATAAATGTATAAAAATAACAACTAGCATACTAAAATTTAGTAAGATATTCGGCTCAAATGATCACTGACTACAATCGCTAGGTTTTCTTTTAAAAAAGAGGGAAATAAAGTATGATATCTCATCTATAGTAAATCACATTTATGGTTGCCATCCTGTTAAGGCAACATGGTAAATTAACTTGCCTGTAACAACTTAGAAATCAGCTTAGTTTTCTACTGCTAATGGGGATAAAGGCTTAATGAATACTGTGGGTGCAGGCTAAACATGACTGTTGAGCAGAAAAAGAACCTCATCAATAAAAAATGCGAATATATGTTAAAAAAAACATATTATATGTTTTTTTTAAATATATCTTTGTATGAAGTATAACATATAATCTTTAAATATAGTTAATGGGTTAGTTCCACTGAGGTTAGTACTATTAGAATTATTAGTAATAATGTCCGTCATACCACGTAAAATCTCAGAAAAGCTCGACCGGTTTCGGGTTCATCCGGATTCCATCTTCAAGAGCAACTAACTCTCGTTAGTTGCTAACAAGGTCTAATCTCAAGTTAGTTGCTCTTGAAGATGGGATCCGAACGGACCCGAAACTGGTCGATCTTTTCTGAGACTTTACGAGGTATGACGGACATTATTACCAACAATTCTAATATAATCATTGTATGGAGATGAATGACTGCTTTTAATCAGTTTGTCATAAACGCGATGGTTGTGTGTGCTCTTCCAGGCAGCGTCCTTGCCTTTAGTACTGAAGATTGGAGGTTCGAATCTTGCTCATGACACGCACTGTAAATGTGGGGGAGAAAAATCATATGTAAAACGATCTCGGATAAGTCGTAAAAAGCGTCAAATTCGTACGATCTCAAGTGTTTTTTTAAAATTCCTATTTTAACAAAAAATCATTGTGTAAAAATAAGGGCACCCATCGTAGAATCAATTTGGTAATATTGTACTCAGAAAAATTAAATGGGTTTCAAAATAACAAATGTACCTCGTCTCCTTCTTTACAACAGAATTAATAATGTACGCCTATATGTGTGTGTTCCCTATAAATGGGAACAAACACAAACAAACAAATGTTTTAATACACGGCATTGTATAGGATTACAGCATTTCCGATTGATTTACGCTAACTAGCCATAAATTGTCTCTGAGTGCTATTTTACTTGGAAACGTTAATTTAGGCTATGACAAAGTAAGCAAGGTACTGTGGGTATTTACATGGCAAATAATGATACGTTTTCGTGCTGCTTCCATTAACAAATGAGCTAGATAAATAATTAAATAACCCTTAGACGGATTCATTCAACTCTTGCAATCTACTTCAATTAAGTTTTTATAATTAAATTTTTATATTATTAAAATATAACTTCTATATTTATATAAATATATAATCTATATTTGATATTTGATTTATTTATATATTTATATTTGATTTAAAGCAGTGTTTCTTAAAGTGGTCCATACCGCCCTCTTAGGGGCGTTAAAGAAGTTCAATGGGGCTGTAGGAAATGCCGCCTTTTATGAAGGTTTCGAATATACAGAAGGGAGCGTTGAACATACAAGAGAGGTTGAATATACAGTTATTTAGGTATTAAATAGGTTGAAAGAATTCCATTTACTACTTATTCTATGACTAGGAGGACTCACACTCTAGGTATTGTGTATGGCACGCAGGGAAACCTGCGACTGTTACTGTTTTCCATCTTGTTGGATGTAATCACAGAGTAGTCTCCGTCAGCCAACAGGTAAGTTTTGTGGAGTGAAGAGGGTTATTTGCGGCTCGTACAGAATTGTATTATTTCTGCAGAATGAATGAAAGATAGGGTTCTACATAGTCAAGCATATCTCTAGATATTATATGTTACCATTATGTACGAATGATAAACTGCCACAAAGCGCTCTCCACACGACAGACAATTGGCACTGGAAATGTCTGTTCGTTTTATAAACTTGTTTGTGTAAATTCAATTCTTGTCAAAAAAATGAATTTAAACAATGTTTCAGTTTATCATTTTTCTGCAGCTTAGAACTTATTTACATTTAGTACATTTTAAAGTTTACGAAATATTGTATATTATACAAATAAATTCTTTTGGGGGCGGTGGCAAATTAAATGGTGTCCTAAGGGGTGCAATACTTAAAAAAGTTTGAGAAACACTGATTTAAAGGCTGAGTCATTATCAGCCTTTGGAGCGATTCACATCTATTCCTGACGACGAGGACATCGAAATATAGTAGTGAGTTTAGTGATTCTTTTCTGTGTCTTCTTTGGAAAATTCTAGCATATTCAGTTCGAAGAATCGTTTCATCTAATTGTTTATATGTATATATATATTGATAAAATTATCAACCGTGGAATAGAAACAAAACTAAAGTTTATCGGGACTCGGTCAGTTCTCAGGTTCAAATTAAACTCTCATTGCCAACGTTTCGGTTTTGATTTAAAACTTTTTTCTTAGGCAGAAGTATACATTTTTTAAATAGAAAAAGTAATTATTACACTACAAATTATTTTACAAAGAAAAATAGTTTGTGGATTTCAACAACTGTAGTTTGAATAAACACGTGACACTGAACTTGGTGATGGCATCTTATTGAATGCGCTTAGACAATGAATTATATTATTTAGAGAAAATAATAATTTAGAAGAGAGAATGATGTAAACCTTTTTTTCAACAAGCTAATCTTTTAAAATTATTGACTATGCTACGAAAAATATGTTACTATAAGTCAATGATTATAAGTGTCATTACAAAGTCAGGGGGAATTAAATATAATGTGATACCTTCATGTTTATCTATCATGCATATTGTAACCGCGTCATTAATTGTTGGTGTGGCACGCTACATGCATAACTCCTTCCGTTGTATGTATATGTACAGTATCTACTTGCTCAAAGACAATTTCTCTCCCCTTTACCTTTTAACACTATCTTATTTTTTCCTTTTTTTTACTTTCTAATTTTTTTTTAGCATATTATATAGTGGAGTGACAATAAAAAGCTACGTAACTTGGCGAAGATTTACCAGAAAAGAGTTGACAGTCCTCGATTCTATATTCTGCACCAGCCTTCACCAAGAAGTGGCATGTGATACAGAATCTGGGAATGAAGAAAGTCCATGACACCAATCAATATTACACTCAGGCAAGCAGGGAAAAAAATAAAGAATAAAGAATGAGAGATGCTGAGAAAATAATGCAATAATGTAGGGTAAAAAGCTAATGAAATGGTCGCCACATATAACAATTTGATGGTATAAACAACGCGTTTCGAACACGTAGTGTTCTTCCTCAGGCATTAACTAAGGGTGAGTGTCTGTGGTACAACTGACTGGAGGGTGCAATACGTTAGAATGCAATAATGTAAATAAAAGAATACATATCACTTACCAAAACTAAAATTAAATCAAATAGAATTATAGAAGTAGTGAGCAATTATTATGAATAAATAACCAATATGGGCACAAAAATTAAAAAGTTAAATGAATTACAAATTGAAGGAGGATATTTTTGAAATTTTTAGTGAATTGACGTCGTCTGGAGGCAAACCAATACTGCTTGTTATAAAGATGCCCGGGAGAGACCTTTTTATTCCCGGTTATCAAATAATTTAAATTGGTAGAAAAAAAAGTTTATTTAAAAAATTTAGGAACAAATATCTTTCTGTTGAAGAATTTTATTAAATAAATATTTAATGTCGTACAATTGTAGTGGTAAAGGAGAAATTGATTGTTGATAGGCCTCTTGGACTGGTGCTTTTAGATGCTTTTAGCGATTGCACAATCTAAACAATCTCAAATGATCCACAGAATTCCTCTTATCGTGAATCTTTCTTGATTACTGAACGAACCCCAGTCAATCTAGATTTGGAGAGATCTTTTAAAACAATCTTCTTTCAATTCCCTTTTTTATTAAACTCAGTAATAATCGCCTCTTCAATTTGCTGCCAAAAAAAATGAGATGAAATATTTTTTTTTTTAAATAAATGAAGAATAGATGATCTGCTACGCAACAGTCATTTATCTCATTATATATATAATTGTTTTCAGCAATTGAGTTCAATTTCTTGCTTATAATCCATACTCTGAATTATTAATTGGAAAAATACCATATTGATAAGTGTCAGTTTTGGAATTTGAAATGGTCTACTTCAAAATTAGTAATAGTCATTTAATTTCGTTTTGATCCTTCTTTTGGACTGGACAGTATGGCGTTTACAAGATTTCATATTATTGTAAAATATTATTTCAAATATTTTAACATTATTTCAGCTTATGCCATTATGTTTTATAATAACCACAAAATTTCAACTCTCCAAAGTTTGCAGTTTAGGAGAAAAACATTTGCTTAAAGCACATAATTCAAACAAATTGGACTTCCTATAATGCAGTGTTTCCCAAAGGGGAGGTACCGCCCCTCTGGGTGCTTTGATATCGGGGGGGGGGGGGGGGGGGGGGGGGGAATGCAAAAATTGAGCGGGGATTCTATTTCTATAAATTGAAAATGCTCATGCAATATAATTTCTAAATTTAAGTGAAAAGACGACATGTAAACTTCTAGGAAATAGTTTCTTAAAATTATTTGTTTTGATAATTCATTTTTATGTTAAAGGTATATTCTGACCTAAGTTTCTTTTATTCTGCAATAATTCTTTTGCATAAATATACTATGAAACAATACATCCATTGAATTTCAATAAATATTCGATTAGTAATTATTTTAATTTAATTATTAAATTATTAAAATGTTACTCATTTGGTTATTTAGTCTAGGATTCTGATTATTATTCAAGAGTGTTGAGTTATAGGTTTATGGACCCTAGGGGGCGGTCACTCGAATAAGTTTGGGAAATACTGCTATAATGGAAAAATGTCCAGCAGGAGTAGATCTGTCAAATGATGTAACGTGGCATATGGTATGGATAAGACTTCAGATATAAAGGCACCTTTACACACGCTTTAATTTATTAAAGAATACATACAGGCCAATTGACGAAACTTGTTTTCTTCATCTAGAACCCTTCATTCATAATGAGGGCTTGTACGACCAGAACAGTTCACTCGTAATGAGACACTTCTTCATCCAGAACATTTGTTCATAAAAATAAACTTCCTTATTTAGAACTCTTCGTTCATAATTCGGTACATCATCATATATAATATAGAATGATTAATTCGTGATAACGCACTTGTTGTGGCGTTCATGTTCCAATGCTAGTCATAATGACGCCTACATTTCACAGCGAATACTACCTATAATTAAATCAGTGAACTGTGTGGAGCTCACTCCACATCGGTGGAATATCAATCATATCGGAGTAATTTTCAAATTTATGTTCCAGCTTACAGAATTAATATTTTTTTAAGTTAATTTACTAACTTTTGAAACAGTAAATCAAATTTGATAGTTATTAGAATAACTTGTTTATTAACTTAGGTATCTTTATTTTCTGTATGAAATATTTATAATTTTAAGTAGGTTATTTTTCTTTCAATTATATAGAAAAATAAAGTAGAACAATAATCCACCTTAAGAGAAGACGTCACTTTTGAATAGGGTTACCAGATTTTTTTAAGCCGATATCGGGACATATGAGTAAAAAGTGCCAAAAAATCGGGATTTTCGATGAATGATCGGGACAACCCCCCCCCCCCCCGGAAGTACCTAGTCTTGCCATAAGTTCTGTTTCAAACATTGGACATAAAGATTAGCTAAAATAAATGCCTACTGAAACCTGCCTACTGTTTATCTCAGATATGAAGCTAAGGATTGCCAGTTCACAATTTTATTAATAAATTACTTTTCCCAAGAACTATGAGTACTTTATTTTCTAGGAACACTTTTTCTTGTAACAGAACTTATTCTCTTTTCCATTTGTATTTTTACTTTCAATAAATAAAATATCTCTAATGAATCTTTTGAAATTGAAAATTGACACCACGGTTTTGAAACTAGAGTTCTCATTTTAGTTGATACTTACTTATTGATTCCAGTAGAGTAAGTAGGTGTAGGTAGGTGTAGGCAGAGCAGGTGTAGCACAGCGAAAAGATCACAAGCAACTGAGACGAAAAAATAAGGGGTGTAGAGATTCAAGACATCTGTTTGGTATACAGAAGGAACATTTCTTGGAACATCAGAGGGATAACTGATACCTCCAGTTTGCCTTCCAAGAACTCCTGACTTATATTTCCGAGTGTGGCCTTATAAGAATCATTAAATAAACTGTCAGATAATGAAACTGGGAAAATATCGGGACACTGCGTGTCCCGACGGGACATTTCGTAAAGGTCTAAAATATCGGGATGTCCCGACCAAATCGGGACATCTGGCAACTCTACTTTTGAATGAGGTGAAACAATCGACAGTTTTAAATGCAGAAGTTGACTCTTCTGCCTGATTGTTCTAGTCACTTACTTGTAAATGTAGTTATGCTTAATATATTATTGAAAACTTTGAAACTTAATATAACATACTATTAGTATCTAGTTATAGCTAAAAATAATGACTGCATTTGACTTACAGGCAGTAAATTGTGAATGAGTAACTAATCACTTTAAAACTACCTCTATTAAAGGTATTAAGAAAGTTATAAGTTATGAATAGTAAGAAGAAAATTACTTCTGAAGGAGAAGGTTTTAGACTACATTCTTGGTTTTGCCGATTATATTATAATTTATATATAAATAAAACAAACTTTCTTTATTAAGAGTTTAATAAAAAAAATCAATACTGTTTAATCGTTTAGTGAGGTGTATTTGAAGGGATTCAAATTATATCTACTCCATATAGACAGCTAATCGAAGATATAATTAGGAAGAGATCAACTACATTTAATGATTATTATTAGAATTTATTTAAAATGTGATTAGAATTAAATTGGTTCTAGAGGATTAGCTATAGATAAAACATTTAATTATAACCTGGCAGTTTACTGAAGATTGTTGAACATTATCAAAGCTAAAAAGCAATTTATTCTAGCTAATAACTCAACTAAGACTGTGTGAGAGTACCTCCCCAGTATGGCAAAAAAAGGAAAAAATATTCAAAAACAAAACGGAAAAAACAATAGATTACTATATTTGTACTTCATAGACTGAAGTCCTTAGTCCATTATTAATATTGTTTCTTACTCCTATATATTTTTCATTGCCTTCATATCAACATTTATGATAGGGTATCAAGGTATAATACCAATATCATAAGGCCTAATATTTATTATTAATCTATAATACTAACATTTTATATCGTTTTATATGGGGTAATCCTCGGGAACCGATTTGGTCCTGTGGACATTCAGTGGTCGAGTAGCTATATTAATTATGAATTCGTAAATTTGAAAAGTCTTTTTTTCCTTCGTTTGTCATTCATCCATTAACCACTTAGAGTTAACTCAGCTGCGATAATATAAATGAACAGTATAAGGCATAACTACATTACGCTGTATACTATTTTTACAGTAAATTTAATTTTTTTGCCGTTTATTTTAATTAAACTAGTCATTTTTTTACACATCACTAGTTTTGTTAATACACCTAAACATGTGTAAAAAGTATTTCAACAAACATTTTTTTTATAATTTTGATCCTTTTTTTTTGCAAAATTTTAATTTGAATATACCGGTAATTGGTAAATGTTTGAGTAATATGTGACCTGCTAAATTTCAACGATTATGCCTGCTTTAATTTCAACATCTGTTTCATATTAACTACATGAAACGTAGTATTGTAAGATCAAATATACTTAGCTTTAGTAAAAGCAGAAAAGACATATTATTACGTGAATATAATAAAGGATGATATTTGCTAGTAAAACAGTAGGTTTACAGATTTAAGAAGTAAAAGTCGTTGCTAACAAGGTGTTGGCGATATTTGAACCACCTTCTTTGTGAGCATTTTTTCTCATAATGTTAGATAGCGATGTAAATAACAGATTATTTTTCACAGAGTGAATATTCACGCAGTATTAATGATGAGAACAGCAAACTGACTCATATTTTTAAAAAACCTTTAAGAAGGATTATTTTGCCAGATATATAACTTATATTGTCATTATACTAATATGAGCCGTTTATTTTGAAAGTGGCCTAATTCCATTTTCCAAAAAAATTTAGCTAGCTATTTAAATAATTACATTTTTACGTTATCTTTACCTTTTGCAGCAAATTGTACAAAATTTATTTAAAATTACTAAGTTTTTTTATAACAAAAATTAGTTGATAAATAAAATGACAATATTTTTAAATTTTGTAAAACGCAAACCCTTAAATATCTCGATTTTAACATAAATGGAATTAGGCCACTTTCAAAATAAGCGGCTCATATAGGATTATAAAATTTACTGGTTTACCTCCAAGTACCCAAAATTGATGAAATGTAAGATACACTTTTTACTCAGTATCTAGACCTTTTTCACATGTGTTCAAACCGCAATAAGAAAGGGGAAAAAATATAAGATCTTTCAACCATAACGAGCGGTCTTTGACAGAGTCAAAAACTTAACCCTCTTGTTTATTATAAAATTTTCACTATATATATATATAATCAATGATCAAACCAAAATGTGAAATGGGAAAACAAGACTCAGATCTTTCAACCGTAATAACTGGTCTTCGTCAGAGTCTTATTGTGGTTTGATCATTTATATATATATATATATATATATATGTTTCACCCAAAATTCGAAAAAAAAACGATCCAAACTGGATGCAAATCAGCTTAATAACTAAGAAAAGTAACACACAGAGAAGGAGACACACTTTCAAACTCAAATTTTCGGATGATCCCTCTTCAGGAGAAAAGATAGAATAGGCGACCAAGCATGCCGGTTTCCTGCTGTTGTGTTTCCGGCGTGCTTCGTCGTCCATTCTCTCTTTTCTCCTGAAGACGTATATATATATATATATTATATATTTATATACTTTGTTGATAAGTGAAATAAGAAGAGTATTCATAAGGGAACAAATTGGGTGAAAATATAATATAGTGAAAAATAAATATGTATGGTAGAGCAAGAGAGGTATAATTTGATTGGCAGAAGTATAAATGAATAAAAATTATTTTCTTCTATAAAATTCCAAATTATAATTGAGCATTCTAACTTGTTAATTAGTATATTATTCTTCAAAATTAATGAAAGATACATATTAATCAATCATTTATTTGAATTCAAAATAAATTATAACGATTTTTTGCTAATCGTTTTCTGTAAAGAGAATATTTATTTGTAGTTGAGTAAGCGATTGTGATTATCGACGTTTCGGTCGGTTGAAATCCTTTCAAAATGATTAAAACACTAGGTCATGGTTAATAAAGACACCTGGAATCTGTGATGGACAAGTTAGCTGACTGGCAAGTTTTGTTGGGGAATATACAGGTTCATGCCTTAAGTGAGATTCTCTCACATCAAACTGCTATGATAATTGAATTTCACTAAACCTAACAGAATTACTAACTTCACTAGCTCAATTTTAATCCTAAAACTTTCCTCCTTTCTCCCCTCTTTTCATTACGGTTAGTATCATGTCATCTACAAAATGAGATAAATGAAACATTTTAATTAAAGGAAGCTCTTAGCAACTGCTATAAACTTTTAGACACTAACTCTTAAAATATAATCAAATAACAATATTATTCTAAACCGTTTACCAAATTGATTTTGATTTTCTCTAACATATGTCTTGAGTCAAACTAAATAACTAAAACAATATAGTGTTTGAAAACAATTATTTCAAAAATTTCATATAAAAAAAAACTTAGGAATTTATAGATAAGTATTTTTGGATAAAATCCTATTTCAAACATTATTGTTATCTAAATTAACTTCTTTTTAAAAAAAATCTGTTATATTGATTAATAACTTTATTATCAATGATTAGAGCTCAGGTTTCATTTCTCCACGAACTTTATAAACAAGACCAGACTTCTATATTCAATGTTTTCGATGTTTCAATTTTTAGTGTCATTGAATAAAGCCAGAAGATAATAAAATGATGAACCACACGAAAAGAATTTAAAAACATAAATTAATATATATAGAATGGCAAATGAAAGCAGAATATTTTTTTTACAATTTCATTTTTTTTTTTTTGTTGAAGGTTGAGGTACTGACAAAGTCATCCTTCCGATGATGAGTCCTCGAGAGAATATTGCATCCCCCAATGTTTTCGACTAATCCCTGTCAGATGAATTGCGAGTCTTTTAAGAAAGTCAAGAGCAGTCCGACAGGTTCTTTGCGTATTTTGTCAATTTCAGGTTTTAATTCTAAACTTGAGATCCTGTTGTGGCCAAGGCTTCCTTCATATTTGAATTACAAAATGATGTGCTGTTTCCTCCATCAAGTTGCATTTTCTACATAAAGGTTCTTCTGTAATGTTCCCTAATCTTTGAAAAAGTTCTTCTAAAAAACTGGTGTTCTGTTAGGAAACCCACAATGACTGTGATTTGGTTTTTATGTAACCTTAATTGTTCATTTGTCATTTTCAAGTAATGTTCTTTAATAATTAAAATTGCATGTTTTTGGTCAGTAGTGGAAATCTAAAGTTTTTTCATGTTTTTTAGCTTCCACTCTTTCATGGCATCCTTTTGCAGTGGTACTAGATATCCACCCCATTGAAAGGTTCTGCACCCAGAAGAGAGCTTTCAGTTTCTTTCTTGGCCAGGCTGTCATTCCATAGTGACTTGGCAAACATATAAAGTTAACCCTATCATAGGTCAAAACTATCTCTAGGAGTTTGCACTCCCATGCAAGTCTAGAAATAACTTTGTAAGAATTTAAATTTAATTTTATCATAAACGATGTATTCATTTATCTTTTTGTTTTTTTAGCATTTTTTGTTATATTATTACTTACATTGTTTTTTTTTCAAACTATGATGAACATTTCTAATATGCCAAAACTTTGCAAGTGATAATTTATTTTAACACGAGACGCCCATCGAATAGTAGTTAATTGAATTTAATTAAGTGATGAAATTATATTTGAGATTTACATGATACAAAATAATAACTCAAAGATAATTGCCTTTTAATAACAAAAAAAAATACTTATATTTTTAAAAGTCTTTACATGAAAAAAATTACTGCCAATCAATGCTCTAGTGCCAACAATAGCGTGACGGAAATATTCATGAGTTTATTGAACTCCAAATCAGAAATGACAAAGACTTGCTAGCTAAATACCTCTGATTATAGAGATATGTAGGCTTTGGAAGTAACTATCCCTTTCTTAGTCAATTGGTTAAGTTGAACTATGATATCAAATGATTGGGATATATCAATCACTATGAAACGATCCATGAGTCCATATGCTAAACTAAATGGAGAATCTATTAGAATGAGTTGCATTACACAGTTCTATATTTGGACAACCGTCAACATCGGGAGAAAGTATCGACTAAGTGGCTAGTATCGAACCGAAAGAGTAAACAGCTGGTAATTGGATGGATTAGATTTATTATCAAGGAACACCATCCTCTGTAAAAGTCAAAAACATGGGTAAACAAGTATCTTAAGAACAGATAAAAAAAAATGGTAATTCAGAAATAAACATAATGTAGGTATAAGTATGTATATTACTTACTATTGTTTATAATGTTTTACTGTTTTAATGTTTACTGTTGTTACTATTATAATGTTTTGAGTGATTTATAATGAATATAAAAGTTGAATAAAAAATAATTAATTCACACAATGTATTGAACATATTAACTGATCAAGGTAAAGTAGAAAATAAATTTTAAATAAGGGAATAATGAACTTCAATAGTAAATATTGGGATCTCAAATAATGAAGGGAAATATGTGTCACTTGAGAGTCTCCCAAGGTAGCATGATTGAGAGAAGCTAGAGTCGGGTAAAGGATTTGAATAACGCGGTAGTGAAGAAAACGGAAGCCGTAAAAACTTACATTTCAATTGATGTTAGGATAAAAAGATTGTTGCACTAACTGACGGTGTCTTTTCTCTATTTATAAGAAACTGCAGTTAGATCAAGACAAGGGGCATATAGAGCATCATACTGGTGCAGTCCAGTCGATAAACTCAGTTGCATGGGGTATTAATATGGATAGGACTTGAGAGAGGAAGTTAGTGAGGACTGTGGTTAATATTAATACAAGTTTGTTAACTATGACTTCCAGATCGTTATATTCCTCTAATAGAATCAGGAGGCTTGAATATTCCATAGGAATACATTTTCTTTATAAGTAGTTAATGAGAGTTCATCTATATATACTATTATAAAAGAAGCCATGTTAGTCTGTCCGTCCGTCCCGCACAAAGTAAAGGAATAACAGAGTGGAAGTTTATTCAACGAGCATCCTTTTTCAAAATTGTAAACAATCAGATAGCATTACTGGGGTTAATAGAAATTAATGATGAAAAAAAGTGAAAAAATAAATAAGAAATGATAGTTAAAAAAAATAATCTTTGATAATAATAACAAGTATATAGACACCCAGACAGAAAATATTAATAAAAAAAAATAAGGATCATTCCAATTTTAGATTCTAGAACAGAGTTCCTCAAACTTTTTTCGACTCAGAACCCTTTTTGCTTCAGTAACTTTCCCAGGAATTCCAGATTTTAATGATTTTATACAATCATAATTAATTAATACAATAATTAATAATTAACTATACTTAATTAATTAATGCAATCATAATATAAATATTTTCGTATGATTTTACTTTAAAAAGCAATATTACTGCAATGCGTATTTTTCGAAGAAAAAAACAAAAGTAAAAGATTTAAATTTTCATGTCTTCCACAAGTTTCATAACACATGAAACAAAATTATTAGCAAGTTTAACACAAAGTTTATTTTGCAATCATGACTGTTACATGTTTATATGCATAATACATGCATAACGAACAGCAGAAGTTATCAAGAGTTGGTATTAGCAACGAAAACTTGACATACGCCAACGTTTAGCTATATTTGTATAGCAATTGAAGGACTGTACCACAAAAAGATATACGTCAGACAGATAGATATAACGGATACAACTATCCACAGTATCTATCTCTCTGATGTATATTTTGTTTACTGTGCAGCCCTGATGATGCTATACAAATATACCGAAACTTTGGCTTATGTGAAGTGTTTCTTGTTTAGATCTACTTTCAATAATCTCTTCTGTTTGCTGTTATTCTTGTGGTTCAAAACTATATATATCTATTTATAGATTTCTTATAAACACGTGAAATAACAAACAATGATCAAACCACAATAAGAAATGGGAACTCTTAATGGTCAAAAACCCAAATGGGTTATGGTTGAAAGATCTTAGTCTTATTTTCCCGTTTCTTATTGTGGTTTGATCATTGAGATATATATATATATATATATAATTTGCGCTCCGTTCTTCGACGTGGGGAGATCTCTCTCACTTCTTTCTCTCTTCTAGTCTACTCTTGTTGACGAACAAGAGTTCAAAATATTGAGAATTCTGTAACTGTCATTTTTATTCCTTTTTCTGTGTCGTGCTTTGTGTAATTTAAAGTTATATATATATATATATATATATATATATATATATATATATATATATAATTAGATGAAACTAGTAGTGAGTTCAGTGATTTCCTTTCTATGTGTTCTTTTTAAATTCTAGTTTATATATATATATTCTTCAGTATATATTATTGTTTTATGTATATACTCTCGAATTATGATCAAAAAATCCAGATTGAACCGGACAGATCTGGTGAAAATTCATAACTAAACATAGAATTGACAAACAATGAATAATTTCACTTACATTTTCTATTTGTTATTGAACACACATGAAGAGAAAGGAAAAGTGAGATAAAGAACGTTGAGAACGTGACTGTTAGCAACCAGCAGTGTAGCCCAAATGTATCACATTATCCATTTTCAAGCCATTTTCTCATTGAAGGGAATATCATTACACTGCCTGCCTTTTAGAAGGCCTCAGTTCAGCTCAGTGCACTCAGCCATATGATGGATTCAGCCTAAAACTGACAAGTTTTTTTTTCTATCCTAACATTTGTGCTATATATTTCTTTTGAATTTAAATTCATCTAAGATTATTTTTTATACATTTGGATTTTTTTTAATCACATATCTTATTTTTTGTAATTATATTTTATAATATTTAGTGCTTACTTATGATTTTTTTTTACTTTTTTTTCATCTTTTCTTTTTCTGTGGAATCAAGGGTTTCCTAAAATGATCACTTCAGACACTGGTTCTTGAATGTTATATTTCGTTTTCCAAATTATACTACATTGAGAGTCGTAAATTTTTTCTACTTCAAATGAACTGAGAGTATGTCTATTTAATCACCTTCCAAGGGACGATGTAATCAGATCTGTTCACCTCCCACGTGAAAATATCTAAGTTCAGAGTGAGAACCGCCCCGCATGTACCTGTCCAAACGCGAACACGCACGCCACTGGTGTAACATGGTCATTTTGTACTCTTATCATTGGTTATTACCACAGTTTCTTACCTTTATCACCCTCCTTTCTTTTAACTCTGCATGTTATTGGTTACATTTTTCGTTTCACAGCTTCAAACATTTTACTATTTCCTAATAGATTAATAGGGGCAAAGTTAGCTCAGTGGTTAACATACTTTCCTCTAAACTGTTAGGTCTGGGGTTTTATACCCACACTTTGATTAATTTACATGGGAGGTGAATAAATCTGAACACGTCGTCCCTCGGAGAGGAAGTTAAGCCCTTGGTCCTAAGCGTGTACGATATCAGGTACTCAATAAAGATCCCTATTCTAAATACACTTCAGTTAGACAATATTAAGAACCCCTAATGTAGTATCAACAGGTAATGTGGTTCGCCCATTACTAGGCTAGGTTAAGTTACAGTGGCCGTCCCGAGAGAGAACACACATAGGCCGCAAGCTGGCCCCTTATGATACCACAAAAAGAGAATTAGGGCTATTCTTCTCCGTCCCTGGTCCACTCGAACCATCTCGATAGAACGATAAATCTAGACAGATTCCTGAAACCAGTGGATGCTAAGTTCTCAAGATTGTCAAAGAACTACTCTCCTACGGCTTCTTTCTTTCTTTGAGTCAAACCAGGACATTGACAGAGAAAGTGAGGAACTGTCTCTTCCTCTTCCTCGTTTTGGCATGCCCTGCAAAAATCCCTCACCTCCATTTCTAACCTGGTGGCGTGTATTCCTATTAGCCAGTGCCCCGTAGAAACAGCTACCGCATTGGCTATCATTATTCTATTCATAGAGATGAGATCCTTAGCCCTTCTGGAGTTACCGAAAGGCCACAACTGCTTTGAAATAAGACACGTTTGTTTGACGCATCTTCGATTCTCTGTTTGATCTAAAGCTTACATGTATAAAGTGTGGTCCCTAAGTCATAAAGGATATCCTGTGTCGAGAGAGTAGTGCCACATCGGACGAGCTCATCGGTATTACACTTGCCCCTAATATTCCAGTGACCGGGAACCTCGCCCATTACTAAAATTAGTGTCAAATAATAAATAAGCCACAATTTCCGCCCATAGAACAGCACTAAAAGGTGAAAGGGTGTTAACATAAGTTGGAAAACAAACAGTTATTTATGATGGTGTTGAATAACTTATCATGCATTATTCTTGATATAACAAAGTACTTGTCAGTTAAATTTATTTTTGACAATATATGTTACAAAAAAAAGAAGAGATACATATGCTAAATGCGTTAAATAGTTTCTTTCAAAAAAGCTTGAAAATACCGAACAATTTTTGGTGAGACGTCAGGGTGTAATCTGAATTAATTAATTCTTGAACCTAATCTTCTAAAACCAGTTTTGTGTTATGCACAAATATATCATATATACTAATATCTTCTAAAAATGAGATAATTACATATTTAACTTGTGTTAAAAGACTCTAGTTTATATTTATTAATAACAGCTAGTAGACATTGGTTGCATTAGATTCTAAGGAAATCTGTTTGGTTTCAGATAACATGGTGGTGTTCCGAGACCGAGTTGGTGGAGTTGGTCTAATGGACACTGCCAATATGTCACTGCGACAGCTCATTACAAACACCAGCTTTGTGAGTATACAGCCAATATTCATTTCCATATATAACAGGACTATGTCGCTTGCGGCCTTAATGCCTCTTTGAATTAATTTAAAATAATTTTAAAGCTGACGACAATTTTGGAAAAATTATGGAAATTATTATTTTATTTAATTATTTACAATATTACAAATAAATATTAAAATGATTCTATACATGCTATTTTATTGTCATAAAACGACTTCAAAAAACATTTTGAAAGCGCAAAAACTGTATCGAAAAAAATGTAGTGACTACTTAATACACAATGACAAATAACTATGATCTGAAAAATGAAACTGCTAATTGCACCCACCATTAACATCGTCATGATTAAACCGAAATATATAAACTATTCCCAATATGACCATGATTATGACAAAAAATTGAAATAATAAAAGTAATGGCCTTTAATATGAGCATCATAATCTCGTAAAGTTAACGTAATCATAGAAAAGACTTTTCTATGATCAGCATCATGAATAAACTAGAAAATGGTTAAGACCATTCCTTAGTGTGATCACCGTTGTGACATGATTTTAGGCATTAATAACATTAATTACTTTGAGAGTAATGAGTAATGAGAGTTTGATCTTTGAACCTAGAAAATTTGACCGAATTCCGATTAGATAACACACCTATTCTATCAAACGGTCGATATATTATTGAATCTGTTGTATATATTATATATATATATATATATATATATATATATATATATATAACGAATTAAATGAAACGATTCCACGAACTGCATAAACTATATTGACACAAAGAACACTCAGAAATGAAACAGAAACTCACTACTATATTTCGATGTCCTCGTCATCAGGAAGGTAGAAATGAGTCGCTCCTCATTGAAATATCGGAAGATCGAAATATAGTAGTGAGTTTCTGTTTCATTTGTGAATGTTCTTTGTCAGCCATTGAGACTGAATCATTATTGTTTGAGAATAGAGGCTGCAAAAGCAACACAGTCTTCTGTTAGAGATGCAGGGTGATTTAATAGATGTTGTCAAAGTGGCATTTCCCAAGAGGGTGTTGGGAAAAGATCTGAACAAATCAATAAAGCAATTAGCTTGGATTAAACTGAGACTACAAAAAGAAAACGGTTCAGGAATACGGGTATGTAAGAAGCACAAAACAACAAGAATTTTGAATTGTTTGTTAAAATAAGAAAGACTATTTTAATCTGATTACCTTAATTTAAAGGTAATATGCGCTGTCTAACACAAAATATATTTGTATGTAAAACGTTTAAATGGAAGATGATAATATTAGTGGAAGGAGAAGATCGGTGGGAACTGAGGTCAATCATGGAAAATAAGGCATTTAAATCCTGAAACACGAATGAAACACGGTTACTAGCACTCATATTCAATATTTTGACCGTTTTAACGGTCGTCCGTTATCACATCAAAGGATGTGGAAGAGTGAGTAGACGAAAGTCAACAGTCACGGAATATGTGCTCAAGTAAAAATAGAAATAAAATTAGCTGGAGAAGAACAAAAGTGAAAAAAAAATAAAAAACTCTTTATAAAATAAGTTTTTATTAAACAGAAAATTGATAAACTAATAAAAAAATAATTAATAAATTAATATAAATTTATGATAATTAGGTGTATTAACAAATGAATATGAAAGAAATAAAATAAAAAAATTAAATGAAATAAATACAAAAAAAAATGAAACAATCACGGAATACTATTTAAAGATTGAGGTTGATACCAGATGTGAACATGCTCCAAGCATTTATACATTGGCTCCTTCTGAAGCTCTTAAAGTTAGGAGGAATCTATTGTGTCCGGGAACTGTTTTTAGTATTTGAACTCGAAAACATGCTTTCAAAATGTTTCCTTTGGTTATAGTTGGAAATTTGTTTAAGCTGTGTATCTTTGAATACTATCTGAGATTGATACATATTGATAAAGATATAAATATATTTATTAAAACTGCTGTCGGTAGGTCAAAAGATTTATAAAGGTCGCCTGTCAACGAGATCTGTTCAGGAAGGGAGAGGCTTTCGATTAATCTCCGCTGAGAGCCGAGAGTTGTGCTTGAGTTACTTTCGCAATAAATCTGTTTTTGTCTGACATTATTTCTTTTAAACCAAAGTATTTGTATTCATGTTGAATTGTTTTTTCCTTTCTTTCAAGTACTTTTAGTTTTTACTCTGTGAACTGCTTTTCTATGAATTCATTTAAAAATATTATTGTTTTTTATATCTCACCATTAATATTTTTTTACGGATTTTATCTTTATTTGTATGAATGAATATACAGTGGGAATGTATGCGAAGAGGTCAATATTATTAAATTACATCATCCTCCAAATCACTTCGTACTACCAAACCGGTTCTACTTTTTATCAGTACATTATTTATTTTTGTAATGTAATTATTAGTGAAAACAAAGCTATTATATTTAAAGTCTCTAAATTGTGCATGATACCACTTAAGTTTTAGCTGGTTTTTTTTTAATTTTATTTGCTTAGAGTTACAACAATGTAAGTGTTACATTACCAGTGACACTGATAATACAGATGTAGGAGGGAACACAGAACGGAAGAAGCAATCCACTGACTACACTTCCTGGCGTGGGTCTAAGTACTCTAAGTAGAAAGAAAAAAAATCTGAATTAAATTTACGAGGGCGGTTTGATAAGTCCGTGACTTTTTGAATAAAACAACCTTTTTTGTTTTATTCAAAAAAAATTTTTATTGTTCTACATAGCCACCTTTTAGCTCGATACATTTAGTCCAGCATTTTTCTAATTTTGTTATTCCTTCCAAATAATACGTTTTCTCGAAGCTTTCAAAATACGCGTTTGTTTCGGTAATGACTTGTTCATTCGACTCAAATCTCATACCACCCAGCCATTTCTTTAGGTTTGGAAACAGAAAATAGTCGCAGGGGGCTAAATCAGGAGAATATGCTGGATGGGGTAGCAGTTCGTATCCCAATTCGTGGATTTTGGCCATCGTGACTAGACAAGTGTGCACACGTGCATTGTCTTGATGGAACAGAACTTTCTTCTTTGCCAAATGCGGCCATTTTTGCTTCAAATCAACGTCAAATCTGTTCAAAAGCTTTGAAGAATATTCGCCAGTGATCGTTTTACCTTTCTCTAGGTAATCGATGTGAATGACACCACGTGCATTCCAAAAAACTGTGGCCATGACCTTGTTGCTGACACTGTTTGGCTTTCTTTGGTCCACGTTCGCCCACAGCAACGTTGTCATAAAGTGACAAGTTTATGAGAAATATTTGTTTCTTTGATAAATTCCTGCTTGCGGTGAAGCTAACTAACTTTCAGTTATATCCAATAATAATACTTTTTCAATGTTAAATATTTATTATTATTAGTCGCGTAATTTTTAACAAATGTTTATTTTTTTTAGTAATTTGTAATACAATTTGTTTCAGAGACAGCTCGATGCCAGTGACTTCCGCGTGTCCAGTGATCTTAAATTTGTTTTACTCATATCTGATATCAAGAAGGTAACAGATTTTAAATTTCCAATTCATCAGTTTAGTAGTAAATTCATTTTTCGTTTATCTCTTTTTTTGTCTTAGTTTTTTATGTATCTGTGCTCTATACTAGATTATAGTATTTTTCAATACATGTTTTCTACAGGTTTTTAAACAATGTCATAGCTATTTTTTAAACAGTTACTTTTCATTACTTACTCTTACATCCTATAAATAATATAAACAAAATAATTAAGGTTTCTAAAAACTATGTGATGTAAAATTTCTTGCACTTATATTTAATGTTAATTTTTCTTTTTCTTTTTTATCCTTAATTTTGTTTTAGTTATTTTTATTTATATGTTTTTATTTTTTTTTAGTCTTTTTATTTCCGTCTAAGAAAGTGCGGCTAAACTGCAGGGGTTGTTTGGTTTACATTTCCAATGTTACCAAAACATTTTCAAATTTTCGGCCAAAATCACTCAAGCTGAAGTACTTCATCTACCTGAGGAGGACGAGAGTCTAAATATTTTAGTGAGTCTTAGCTGTAACTTTCTACGTTTTATTTATACTAACTAATTTCAAAATTACTCGTATATATACAGTGGACGCTGCTTAATGTAATCACTTTTGAAAACATCGAAAGTGATATCATTAACCGAAGAAATGGAAATTGACATTTTACCATTTTGAGGCTAAAACTGCAGGTGTAGAAAATAAAAACTCAAATAAATGTAATATATAAAGTATAAGTTATAGTCATACTATTTCATCTATAAGCAATCTTATAAGTTATTTATATAGGAAATCATCAAGTTTTGTTTGCTTCACGTGTTTTTCAGTAAATCATGTATAAAGGACTCGTACTCATAGTGATGTTCAAATTCAGAAGATATTTTACACTTGAAGCCGTAATGTGAAAAGCTTCTCGCATTTCTTTGTTTGTTGGAATGAGCACTGCTGTTTGATAATCCTCTGCTCAATAGTCACTGACTGCTTTTTTTCCCAAGGCTGTGTAACAGCATCGCAGATGTCATCCTCTGTTAACTTTGCAACCTCACGTTGCTCCAGCTTATCATAGCTCTCTAAAAATTGCATCTTTTTCGTTAAAAAGTTAAAATTTTGATGTTAAAATTTATGTGTTTTCTCATCTTAAAGGGATAAGAAATTCAATGAAAACAAAAAAGAAAGTCACTGTCACGGAGCCTTTTCATGGAACAAGGTTCGATTTTTCAATAAAAAAAATCTGTTTTATAGCATTTATTTTAAAATAACAATCATATTAACATTCTATGCGTCAGATCACTTGTCACAACTAGTAGTCTGATAACTGAAACTGAGTGATATAGGCGATAGTTAAAAAAAAAAAGAGGAGATAAGGAAATCTTATCTCATGCTTTGCCAGAGATAGAATCGGGTTCTCACAACATCTTCTCGCTGGGCATTTCCGCTGAGTTGGAACTCAACGAAAACAAATCCCCAGGTTTAGAAAAAAATTGATAACAATAACCGATGTTATAATGACAATAGGCGTTATATTTGCAATTCATATTGCATATTGGGGCGGGGATCAGGAATTCCGATAATATTAACGGATTGATAACATTATCGGTGATTACATTAAGCAGCGTCCACAGTATATGTACTAAATAAAAGTATTTATGAATAGGTTTGTCAAGAGAAAGATTAAAATTCTAAATCATTAAAGGGCAAAAAAATACATTTAAAGATTGTTACTTTCATGAATCTCATATAAAAAAAATATCCAAAACTCTTTTCTTCTTTCTTTTAATATTTTATTTTAAATAAATACTGAAAAGTCAGAAAATCATAAATATTTATTAAAATTAACAATATTGTAAAATATTTACAAAGGAGGGATAAAGGTTAAGAATGTAAGCTTTAATGTTGAGTGAAAGAGAGGAGAGGGACTGAACGACAGAGATGGAGAGCTTGTGTGTTTTTCTACATATTAATCGTTTGAAGATCTAGCTCTTTAGAAATTTATTTGTAGATTTTAAAACAGTTTAATGAACTAAATAAACAAGATTGACAGACGCAAAACGCATAAAAAGATCACGTATACTCGTTACTATATTTCTACAATGTCGTCAACAAGTACACTCTGCATGTTTTGATTATAAGCGATGGTACTGATCCGATCCTGGTGGTACTGGTAGAGATTGATACGCTGATACTCATTAGACCGACATGAAATTGATATATTGGACTTAGAGATGTACGCTATTACTCTCAATAATCCCCAGATATTAAACTGAAGGCTTTAACTTGGCAAGGATTCGACCGAATTTCATCAAATTCCCTTTAGTCCCTCAGAGTTCACCTACCTTGTAAATGCTTAAAGGGCTACCAACTTCACATATTGCTTAACGCATGTTACAGAAGCATGAGTTTCCTGTTATAATTATACAATTTTCATTCATTTCAGCAACTATACTATACATACATTATTAAAACAAATCAAAAAACTCTAAAAAATAATACTTAATGCAATATCAAAGAACTTTTGTAGTACAATAGTCAATGAACTTTTTCCATTCTTTGATAACACGCAATAATGAAACACTTTCATTAGTATATGCCAGTTGTGATCAATTGTTTGATGTAGAGCCACATGATATTAATTATAAATTTTCTACATACAAGCAAATATATATTATTACAATTTGTATATAAATAAAAGAAGGTTTTGTCTGAACATTGCGTAGAACGAACTAATTTAAAGTTTTCTTTACGTTTCATACATTAGAGAAAACGAATCCACCCTTATAAATATTTCTTTTAGTTTGTCAGTTTGTTTGTTAGTCCCCAAAATTTTATCACGAGTAAACTCAGCCACCATAGGACATGTCAAGCTGGAACTTTGACTGTAGATTTTTGTATGTCTAACTTAAAATATAGGTTGAGAATGGATTGAAAATTCAGTGCAGAAGCGAAGTTATGAACTTTTAAGCTGCATATTGTTAACTTCACAGACATGTTTATTTTGAAAATATACAGGTATAGCAAGTAGGTATTGTCAGTTGATTTTAATTTCATTAGCATATATGAATATACGAGTATTGCATATTTCAGATCTTTGAAAAGGTGTTTTCCAGAGTTGAAGATGTACTTACTATCTATTCAGAATAAATAACTTTGTGAACGAGCAATACGATTGATTCCGAGCCACTATCCGTTTCCGTTCAAATGATTTCAAAGTCCTGTCAGAGTCTGCTTCGTAATGACGTTAACTAAGTCGCAAGGGAAACTTTATCTAACGCAGGAATTGAAGTGAGTGGGACCAAGTTTTTCTCACATGGTCAACTGTAGTTTGCTTTCTCAAGAGTCACAGGTTCCAACTCTTTGTTCTTCCATGAACCTGAAGGACAGAAAGCTAATGTGGTGTATACCAAGGCATTTGCTTAACACATTACTAATAATGGTATTTTCTACTATTCTATAATTTCTAATGATATTTTAGAATACCCAGTGTAATGGAATTTTTGATTCCGTCAAAGATGGCTACGTTTGCTAGTAATGTATATTTATACTACTACTACTATTAATTATAATAATAATTTACCAAGTTATTTTCCGTAATTCTAACGCGTTTGTCCCCTTTTCCTGTAAAGTGATAACATTTTCCTCAAATTTGTTGGTATCACTCTTAAAAACACTACATTATTTATTACTTTCAGAGAACTAAATTTGCAGCATACCAGGTTTTCAAATTTCTGTGAGGAATGTTTGATTTTGAATTGACATAGCTTGGCTCAATTCCTGGTAATTGAAAGAGGATTATTAAATTTTGGATATCCTATGAAAATTTACTAACTAATGGTTAATGGTAAAAAAAATGTTTATTTATACTTCACAGCAATGTTCCAACTCCTTTAGAAAAGATTTAGAATACTGTTCATTTGTTCAAAACGAAATTATTTTTTGAGATGTGGATTTCACATATACACAAGAATGAAATTTACCGTTTTCATTAAATCAAGTCAAACTTGTTGACATAACTTTATCAGGGTCGAGAAAGTGTTTGAAACTACCTAATTGGTTTAAAAAGTTTTTATTAGAGCTACAGAATTGTATATTATATCAACTTAATATAACACAACAAGCATTTCAGTAATTTATATATACATTTATCCAATATAACATGTTTTTGAATATATAGACCATAATCGGATATTACTCCTTAAATTTTACGGTTTGTAAAAATATAAATAACATAAATAGTAATTATTATTGGTTTTAGTTATGTGTGATGATATTAAAAAGTTAAGGTTTATAACATGTTTTCAAAAATAAGAAAGTTGTAAAAACAAAGTTTTTTTTATTAAAGAAAGCTTTTCATTTAAGTATGTGTCTTTCATTCTAGTATCGATATATCATTCAAGCGAACTACATTTTTTAATTATTTCTAATGGTTTATTACAGACAATATATCTACGTATATAATAATGAATGTTTATCTGTCTGTACTCGACAGATTCAAAAAACCATACGTACACTTGCAGTGAAAATTGGGTAAATTATTAGGTATGTCCCCGGAAAGGTTTTTGAAAATTTATTTTTTAAATCAGAGTTTGGGTTTTAGGTGTTCCAGAACAAATATCCCAAAAATATCATGATTGATAGGGGTTGCTTCATAACCTGTTTGTTTACATTTGACTTTAACTGGTAATGGCAGCCGCAGGAAGGTTATTTCTAATATTTCCGCATGCTTTGTTCAATCGGAATATCCAGGTACCAGAAGTTTTATTATTGATTTCAGATTGATATTAAAGACAATTATTGTAATTTAATATGGGTTTGTTATTAACTTTAACAAAGCTTTTGTTACTAGCAATAGTTTACCATGAACTTTTTTATCTAATTGGTTTAACTTGCTTGAAGCATTAAACAAAGTTCTGGGTTAAATAATAACTTACTAACTTTAAGTATGCATGATTTACGAATAATAATGATGGTATTTGAACCATAATTTAAATCTTTTGACTAAAGTATAGTTAAAGTATTTTCTTAAAGATTAATGGTGTGAGGCTTGCTTATTTTTCTGATTGATTAATTCGTTTGCTTAAAATATTAAATTATTAGTATTAGTATCTAGCCCTGCTCGGTATTAGCAAAAAGATAAGTTATATGTATCGATGATATCTAACTAGAAGACGTTTTTGATCAGATCTGTGTCTAAATCAGTAATACTTATTATTGAATACATAAAGCATAAAAAATTGATTAGAATTTTCCAAGTCAAAATGTAAATGTATAAAATTTAATCACGTATGTATTTATGTGTATATACACAATTCTTAACATACAATAATAACTCTTAACATAACATAATGAAATATGTAGGTAAAATTTAACATTTAGCACTCAACTGACACTTTTTAACACAATGCTTCTTCATAAAGAAATAATTTTCATCAAAATATTCTTATTCAAACTTACAAGAAACAATTTTGTTTACTGATATAAATTTTAATCAAGCATTTAAAACTATGTAAAGGTTTTAAAAATTGAAATTATGTAATGTGATATGGTTCAGCCTCATAAACTAATTGTCTCCTAATTGAAATGATTTGTGGGTTTAAAATATGTGTCATCATGTTTAACAGATAATTAGCTAAGACTTCTTCCAACATTTCGTGTTGGATTTTGTTCAACGAAAAATATTCTTTTTATTATTTGTTTCATCTAATCTATCCACTTCCAATTGTATTAAACAATATGTGCAATTTATAATCAGTGTTAGATTATATCTTTTTGGCGTAATCTATAATTTAAATTCTGTATTTATTTCCTTTATCTGAAAAAAAGTTATGTGTAACGGAACTATAGAAAATTTAAATTGTTTTCGTTACATGTAGTTTATTATTAGAGTTGGAATTAAATTGTTTCCTGGGAAAAGCTGGGTAGTTCAGCTAGTTTTATTATTAAAATGCAATGTTAAACGACATAAAATTATTACGTGTTGACGGTTGATACTAATACGACATTTTCAATATTCTTATTAATTAGGTTAGATAAATGACAAATACTTTAAAATTGTGTAATACTTCACCAAATTAGGTTCAATATTAACCTAATATGTAGTTTAATACAATAATTGTAAAAGTCTGTTTGATATCTAATATCTAATTGTGTAACTATTTTGTTTCTTAAACTTCTAAGACGGGGCTACGTAGACCTGGAAATCTGTTCTTCATTTACTTGTTTCATTTGTGTTGCATAATCACAATGTTATATGTCAATATACACTATTTTATAAAACATAGTGTAAGCAACTAATAAACAATATTAGGTTTCACTATTTAAGAATGGAAGTGTTCTATAGTTTGATTTCTTGATCGTGTTTACGTCTAAATTTGAAACAGTTTATGTAAAAAATGTTTTAAAAATAATTAAGAGTGATTAATCAGATTAAAGTATACTGGAAAATAAGAAAAATTGAAAAGATGTGGCAATTAGGATTTTTTCTTCATATCATTTTTTTTGGGATCAGTATTGTCTATGTTATTATTTAAGGGCTAATAATTCCAAAACTCTAAAAACGTGTAAAATACCGTTTGTCAAATGACAGTTTGTCATTCATCTGGAAGTCAAGTGGTTGTTCTTTCTGAACAAATTTCTATTCATTCTTTTTAGCTTCAGATCTGTTAGTTATATTTTTTCCCAGTTTTTTGCCATTAGCTAAATTAAAAACTGGATGTTAATCAATAGTAATTGTCTCTAAAAGTATACATAAGGACTTTTCTGTTTAAGCTCTGTTACAAGGGGTGGAAAGTTGGGCTCATTTGTTATCTTGCACCCATTTTTAGTTATTTTTTGAACATTATTACTGTAGAAAAATTAACTGATGGAACATCAATTAGGTTAAATGAACCTTTTTTTTTTAGTTCAAATATTACCGTAAATAAATAAACCTTCAGCCTTTTGTTTTTCACTATGAATAATATAGTTTTTAATTCATATAGTTGATAAAGTTTCATAAATGTAGTTAATTTATATAGTTTTAAAAATAGATCGCTTTGGCAAAGCTAGGCTGGCAGGTGGATCTTTATGAGTTTTTTCAGGTAGTAAACAGTTCTTTATTTGTTTATGGCCAGGCATGTCCAACCTTTTCCTCTATCACTTCCACCCTTTGAAATATATTTTTCCCCTAGTTCATAAAAACATCTGCGTGATTTTGATCTGCTTCATTCTGTTAAAAATATAATTAAGCCATTACTTATCCGAAATTTACCGTTACTTTTTTGTCTAAAATAAGCAAAAAGAAGTGTGTTTTAAAGAATGATAACATCATTTATTTGTATTATTTATTACTTTAAACTAGATATAGTATAAATAAACACTACTATCCTTTATCCCCGCTACAACTCAATAACTCAGTCGGTTATAAATGGATGAAGAATAAAATCATGATTAATTTGACACTTCTTTTTGTTTAAAACAGTATTCTGGCTGTGATTTTTCAATTGCAGTGTATCTGTACTAGTTGTAATAATTTAAAATAAAATTGTTTTAATCATTGTTTTTTAACTTTTTATTTTTGTTTCTTGAAAATAGCATATATTTGGGTATTTTTTATTCAACAGACACTGTTAATTCTTTAGATGGATGGATGATTTTCTTTTTATTGTTTAATTACTTAATTTCTTCCTTCTAGTATGACTACTACTGCTAGTGGAAAACTTTGATTTAGTGACGCTCTAACCAGAGAGATGGGCTTCTTTAATGTTCCAGTAATGTGTCTTATGCCATTACTTGTGTTATATTGCGGTATTTACTCATATTGAGGAATTCCAAAAATTATTAGTGTTCTGTTATAGTACGGTCCTTACTCATATTGAGGAATTCCAAAAAGGATTAGTCTTCTGTTATAGTGCGGTGTTACTCATATTGAGGAATTCCAAAAATTATTAGTGTTCTGTTAGAGTGCAGTGCTTCCTCATATTGAGGAATTCTAAAAATGATTAACCTTCTGTTATAGTGCCGTGCTTACTCATATTGAGGAATTCCAAAAAGGATTAGTCTTCTGTTATAGTGCGGTGTTACTCATATTGAGGAATTCCAAAAATTATTAGTGTTCTGTTATAGTGCGGTGCTTACTCTTATTGAGCAATTCCAAAAATGATTAGTGTTCTGTTATACTAATTAGGAAGAAATTTTAGAAAACTAAATTACGAAAGAAATTAAAGAAAACTATTTTTGGAAGAATTCCAAAAGTTACGTCTCCAGACAAAAACAGAGTTTTATATAAAAACTAACACCGCGTTTCGATCACTTTGTGTTCTTCTTAAAAATAGGATTAAATGAAAACTAACAACCCATTCTGTCATAGTGCGGTGTTACTCATATTGAGGAATTCCAAAAATTATTAGTGTTCTGTTATAGTACGGTATTTACTCGTATTGAAGAATTCCAAAAATTATTAGTGTTCTGTTATACTAATTAGGAAGAAATTTTAGAAAACTAAATTACGAAAGAAATTAAAGAAAACTATTTTTGGAAGAATTCCGAAAGTTACGTCTCCAGACAAAAACAGAGTTTTATATAAAAACTAACACCGCGTTTCGATCACTTTGTGTTCTTCTTAAAAATAGGATTAAATGAAAACTAACAACCCATTTCGAACACTTTGTGTTCTTCTTCAGGTTTACATCTGCACTCTTGTGAGAGTCGATCTACAGGAGTGACTTAATTAGATCGACTCATAAGAATGCAGATGTAAACCTGAAGAAGAACACTAAGTGTTCGAAACGCGTTGTTACTTTTCATATAAAACTCTTTTTTTGTATGGGGACGTAATTTTGTAAACCTATCAAGTGTCTTATGTTTATAAATCAAAACTACTAACTTTTATTCAATGGTATTAAGGAGTGAGTATAGATTAATGAAAGGTGCTGTAGATGTTTGAATGCAATAGAACTGGAATATACCATTGAGTATCAATCCTCTAGTTGATTGAGGAGGATTAACGATATATTGATGTCACTCGCAGCCTTTGCCTTATATATGCTATATTCATCTTCCACCGTCATGCTTAATAAAGAAAAGAAATAATGGCTCCTATCTTATGTTCATATCTTATATCTTATTCATTTTATGTTCATATCACATCTTATATTCATGTGTAGTATGCATAAGCGAAAAATCTATGTAATCACAAAAGTAATACTGGTTTTGGTTTCATTCAAACTGTTTTTAGAAAGGATTTTCCTTTTAAGTAGCTCAAATTTCTATCACTGTAAGAAATTATGAAAAAAAAAAAGGTTTTTTCGAGTCCTTGGTCTGTAGGTATCACAGTTTAAGAACGTTACGCTATACCAATTCACAGAATACACTTTGCTTTAAAGTAATAAAAAGAAGAAAAAATATATAAGATGAGTAATGTAAATGAAAAAAAAATGTTTTTTTCAAGTTTTTGGTCTGTTGATATCACACTTGAGGAAGGTGCCACAGTACCAAATGACAGAATTCACTACACTTTAAAGCAATAAAATCAAGATAAAATATATAAGATCAGTAAATGTGCATGGAAATAAAATGTTTTTTTTTCACGTTTTTAGTCTGTAGATATCAGAGTTCAGGAAGGTGCCACTGTACCAAATGACAGAATTCACTACACTTTAAAGCAATAAAATCAAGATAAAATATATATGATCAGTAAATCTACATGGGAATAAAATGTTTTTTTTTAAAGTTTTTAGTTTGTACATATAACAGTTTGAGAAGGTTTCACTACCAAATCACAGTATGACAGCAAATAGTACATTCAAAGCACTAGAAATAACATAAACGATATAAAATCAGTAAATGTGGGAGTTGAAAAAGAAGAATTATGTCAAGAAACAGTAGTTTCCAATTTTGTAAAACTATATAGAAGAAGTTTTCTGACAGAAATTTACAATAATGATGATAAAGAGACGAAACTAAATGAAATTTGAACTAAAATTTCCGATTTAAAATTGGAAATTGATCTTCAATAATTAATGAGTTATTAGCAGACAGTGTTTACCCAAACCCGAGCATAAGCAACCTCAAATTACTTGAAACATATAGCAGCAAAGCAGTTTCACCCTACCATACATAAGGGATTATCTTTGAAATGACTCAAGTGAATGTAAATCAGAATTGTTTCTAAATTCATTATTTATTCCTTTGTTATAGCGACAATAGCTCAAGTAGTTAATTTAACACGAACCAGTGCAAATGAACTCAACTTTTGCTGACAATATAAATTATGCAAACGCACACTGAATAATTACCTTTGTTAAGGAACTTAGAAACAATCTTTGTTTATCATGGACATAGCAAGGTAATAGAATTTAGGAATTTATAGCAGGAAAAAATATGGAAAAAGGAAGAGTTCTACTTCTACCTCTCGTTGAATTCATCACCTTCTCTTTGTTTTTACTTCAACTGTTTTAGGTGCCTTCCTTCGAAATGTGTAGAAATATTAATATTTAACTTTGCTAGCTAGTTATTAGGTTTATAGTTATTATATTTATTTGAATCTTATAATATATGGACTAGTCAACTTGTATAGGATTAAGGAACGTTGGCTAAAGAAAAGAAAGAAACAAGGAATAATAAGGCTCTTAAATGATAAAATAATAGTGTTTATTGAAATATTAGGTTTCTCTAACTCTCACTGAAATGTCTATAGAGCTCATTCCAAATAGTAATCAATTATGTTCAGAGGTTTAGGTATGTGTGAAATATTTATAATATTCTATTTCTCCCTTTTTACATCTGTTTGATGTCTTTATCTCGTTGTTTATCTTTCTGAAATCATCACTGAGGGAGTAGTAGTCTACATCACAATTTTCACAAAATTAGGTCCAGTGGTACTTTTTGTCGCCTGGGTGCCTTTTGCACCCGTTTATAGCGCGTTTCAATCAGTTAACAAAATGATGTGAAATTCAGAAACTTTTCTATATGACTTTTTCTATAATGCAACTTTATTTCTATTTTGAATGTTTTGGATATTTTCTATATATGTAGGTATTACACATGACTTAAAAATTTCATCAAAATGGGATATATTTTAATATTGAGGAAAATTTATTACGTCTTCACGTTAAGGAATTTATTTACGACGTGTTATGAACACTTAGTGTTCATCATCAAGCATATATGCCTCAGAGGGGTGTTTAGTGATTGAGGAGTTAACAGACATTCCTTCTGAGGCAGATGTGCCTAATGGTGAACACTTAGTGTTTGAAACGTGCTGAAAAATAAATTCATTGTGGTGAAGACTTAATATATTTTTCTTCAGTATCATCAGAATACCATACAATAATTGCTTGCAGGGGGGGGGGGGGGGTGGGGGGCAAGGTTTTAACTCAGTAGTTAAGGTGCTCGCTTCTGGGGATCAAGGTTCGATTCCCACCTGGACCTTGATTTATTCACGCGAAAGGTGAATAGATTTGAGTGCGTCTTCCCTCGGAGAGGACGTTAAGCCGTCGGTCCCGAGCCTGTGCGATGTCAGGTATTCGTTAAAGAGTTCTATTCGAAATGAACTTGAGTTAGGCAAAATTTAGGGCTCCCAATGTAGAATCTATAGAATCACCTAACGGTTGACGTTATCAAAACGGTTAAATAATAAAAAAAATAATAACTTCTTGCATAGCTCGTGAGTTAAAAGTGGCTACATATTTTAATTTTCATTGAATTTTTTGATCCGTATTACCTCCTTACATTGGATTTAAATTTCTTTATACCTCTATGATCTCCTAGGAGTAGTCAGTTTTTACATAGTAGCTTTTAATCAATTCGGTCCATCAATTTGAGTCTAAAATTAAACATTTCAAATCCATTGAGTGTTTTGCCTCTCCTCCTCCTCTTTTTTGACCCTCCACACAATTAACAGCAAAAGATCACTTACGGGATCCTCCACTCACTTGTGTTTATTTCCGTTAGACCTCATCGAGTCACCTTACTCTTAACACTCGACTGAGGGTCAGTAAACTACTTGGATATTTTCACCTAATTCTGTCTAGTGATTTAAGAATCCTTAAGCTATTTTTACTGGAATTTTCTTCATTCCTTCTATGCCTTGACAAAATTGATTTGGCCCTCTATAGTACATTCACTTCCTGGTTAGTTTAATAGTACTACGACCAATGTTTGCAGAATTCTGTTAAACGTCTCGGTTTTTTTAAAGTTGTTATCAGCTTTTAATTTTATTTTAGTTAAATGTTTTCATTTTTTAATTTTTATTTGGCTTTTATCTCTTTATCTTCCCTGTCTACCTTTCCTCCGAAAGTTGGCTACACTGTTTGAGTGCTTCAGTTCGAACGCCAAGTCAGTCGTTATTAGCCTTTGGAGCGATTCACTTCTTTTCCTGAAGACGAGGACATCGAAATATAGTAGTGAGTTCAGTGGTTTCCTTTCTATGTGTTCTAGTTTATATATATATATATATATATATCTTCACTTAATTAAATGAAACACTTTCCAAACTGGACACAATACCAGTTCAAAATTCAAGAAGAGTAACACACAGAGTAAGGAAACACACTTATAGGCTCAAATTTTCGGGTAATCCGTCTTCAGGAGAAAAGAGAAAGGGAGACCAAGCATGTTGTAGACGCAACGGCAAGTAACCCGTTCCTTGCCGTTGCGTCTGCAACGTGCTTTGTCTCCCTTTCTCTTTTCTCCTGAAGACGGATTACCCAAAAATTTGAGCCTTTAAGTGTGTTTCCTTACTCTGTGTGTTACTCTTCTTGAATTTTGAACTCGTGTATATATATATATAGTGTAGAATAAATACCTGTATTTTTTATAAAACAACAGAAGAATAATAAACTTTCTGATGTATATTTATCTACACATTTATATAAAGCAGAAGAATCAGAATAAATACGTGATGCAATCAATAAAGCCACAAGGAACAGGAAAAAAATAGAAATAAATCACTTGAGCCGTTCTGTTCCCTTCCTTCTGCATAACTTTTAAGTTACCTTTTTTGTTTTTACTTTATTTGCTTTGTGATAACATAAAGTGAAAGGTATCAGAGCATCCATTTCTATTGTTTTCCTTTTTTCTTCTGGTTTATACTACTACACTTATATAAATAAAGAAATGAATTCGTAGTTCAATAATTTTTGTAGTAGTGTATTTTTTAGTTTGTATTATTTAAAAATAAGATATAAATACAAAAGATGTTCTTTCATTACTAATCTAAAATGAAACAGTGCGAATTAATATGATTTTAAGAAACCTGGTTTATTATTCAACCCTTAATGAATGGTTGTTAATGGAAGCGAAGAAATGAGATAATTTTCCAAGAAAAATCAGATTTCATTTCGGTGAAAATAAAACAAAGCTTAAATTGCTACTCTAAGTTGAATTAATAATGCTACAGTTGGATTTCAAAGTTGATTAAAATATATATCTCTCTCTCTATCTAGAAGTATCTCTTGTTTCCCACCTCAGTTTAACCTTAACTCAACAAGAATATTTTCAAAATAATAGAGTTATTAATGGCCAGTTGTTTATGGATAGCAGTAAATGAATTGCCTTGGGAGTATAAATGTATACACTTAAGAAAACTCTGAGGAAATAGGAACATAGAGAAAGAAACTTTAAAAACTCTCTTCATTATTTTGACATTTGTCAACATTAAAGAAAAAAGTGATTCTCTAATAGTATTGGTGTCGGCTGATGGAAAACTAGTCTGTTTAATATATTAGAATTACAACTAAACAAAGAAAGAGAAAGGGAACAACAGGGAATAAAAGGAATTAAGTGAAATATTAATTAAACAGAACAAACAGGCAATAAGAGATCATAAAAATAAATGCTAAACAACAGAATAATATTACGTAAAAATATTAATTATTAATAATTTATTTAAACCATAAAATAAATAACATACACCAAAAAAAAAAAAAAGAAAAACTTGTAAATTAATGATAGTTTCATCTGCAGAGGGTGCAATAGCATGACCTGTATTGAAATTGATCACTGGAGTAAACGTATTAAATTCTTTATGTACCAGTTCGTACAGTTACTGAATTAACTTCATATATTTCCATTAACTGTGGACATTTCATAAATTTTTGAGCATTTACTCTGTTCATTCAGATAAATGGTAGGTTTAGTTGAATGCAATATATTTCTTCATATATATTATCAATTAAACAAAACGATTCCAGGAACTAAATGAACTAAGCTCACAGAAATAACATGCATAAAATGGATTACAAAAACTCTGACTGATACGCCGCCTTTCTGACAAGTGACTCACATCTATCTTTCTGAAGACGAGGAGATCATATATATATATATATATATACAAAAACACGTGAAATAACAATCAATGATCAAACCACAATAAGAAAATGGGAAAACAAAACTAACATCTTTTAACCGTAACAAGCGGTCTTCGTCAGAGTCAAAAACCCAACCCAACTTCTGTTGTATGTATATACAAAAAAAATATTATGTGGATTTTTCTTTGTAAAAATAATTTTTAATGTAATACTTAGTTTTTCTGTTTCAAAATTTATACTTCTGCCTATGAAAAAGGTTTTAAATAATGACCGAAACGTTGGGAATGAGAGTTTAATTTGAACCTGAAGAACTGATCGAGTCCCGATAAACTATAGTTTTGTTTCTATTCCACGGTCGATACTTTTATCTATCTATATATATATATATTTTGTCTTATATTTTTCCAAATTACGAAATTTTTTCTTCAACTCAGAACTCAACTTAAAAATTAATTCACCATAATTTCTTATTTTATTATTGAACATGTTTCGTTGTACGTTCACCATCTTCAGCAAAACACACAATTAATTACAATTACCTTAACAAATGAATCTAATAGTTAAATTACATTGCAAAAACAATAAGTGAACAAGTTAACTGAAGGTTACACAGACAGGTTAGGGGTTGTCAGTGTTGGCATAACTAGCCCTAGGTTTCCAAACAAGCGCAACTGGTTGGCAAAATTACCTTTTTGATCGTTCATGCTAGGAGCTTTTTCTAGTATCAACAGCGCTTCTAATATCCTGAGTCTTCTTCCGTCCTTTTCTTTTGCTATAATTCTAGTATTATTCACCATAGTTTCCCTCGAAATTTTTGTTTTATGAATCTTTTGGAAGTGTTCTTTGGGGGCTCCTGAAACCAGATGCATCGTCAGCCTCCTAGAAAGGGTAGTAGTTGTTGATCCTATATATGAATATTTTTGGAATTCACAGTTTCCCAGTGGACATTGAAACTCATATACTAGGTTCGTTTGTTCCAGCGGCTGTTTCTTCTCATGCTGGTTCCTTATAATCAGTTGCGTGGTGGTTTTGTTTCTATAGAAAATAATAAGCTGGATCCTGTCTTCTTGCTTTTTAACCTTGATATTGTTTTTTAATATTGTTTTAATTATTCTTTCGTCTGTTTTATAAGACAAAATTAAATCAAGTGGAAACAGACATCCAGTTTTTAAAAGCATATATATATATATATATTATATATACACTTTAACACATAGAAAAGAACACAGAAAGACACTACAGAACTCACTTCCGTCAAAGTGTGAAAGATATATATATATATATATATATATATATTCTCGTATATTTTGGGAGCAGGCTTTCATTTATACAAGAGATATTAAAACTAATGCCTAATTCTTGGTTTATCTTGTATATTTCTTTATGGTTATACAAATAAATGTAGTCATTGTTTCATTTGACAAGAAGTCATTCTGAAATATTGGATCAGTTTTTCGTGTTATTCAGTATTTATGGAAATTGATTTTTGGCAAAGTGAACATTGTTTTTAAAATTTATCCCGCGTTTTATTTATTAATTATCTGTATTTGATTTAATTTGCAGATATGTAAACAAAAATTATCTGTATTCTTATATTTGAAAAACAAAAAAATAAACATATACTGTTTATTTAAAAAAAATGTTTTGTAACTGTCATCACTGTTTTCCCAAAGTAAGGTATATTTTCGTGATTAATCACATGTCAAAGTGTGAAAGATTTCAAACGACTTTTAAGATGGTTTCACAAAAGAAGAGAAAGGTTGTTCAAACTTTCTATTCTTATAGGCTTTGATTACGTTGAAAGTCTTTAGGGGGGAGTGAAAAAAGAAACTGTTATAAACTGATTCTTAAACCTAGGCAGCCATCAGTCACTTCAAACTGTGGAGAGAGTCTTTGCAAAGTGGAAACTTTTCCCTTTCGGATAAGATATATTGACTGAAAGTTACTTTTTACTACAAACTCAATAGAAAACTATTTGAAATGAACTTAAACTAATTTCATTTACACGAAGACTTTCTCATAACCAATTTTAAATTCTTCTGTATTTCGAATGACCCTCAGAATTTATTGAACTTGTAAAACAAACTTACTTTCTTTCAATCACTACTTGTAAATTTAATCGACTGTTTTTCTTTTCCAGACTTTATTATTCAACTAGTAATGATGAAAAAAAAAATTATTTCAAGATATGTTTACCATGAAAACAATTATCAACATTGATCACTTATTTTTTTTCATAATAATGATGATTCCTCATCTTTAACAATTCCCTGACATCTTACAGGCTCGAGGCCGACGGTTTAACGTTTCAAACGTTTTTGTTTTGTTTTAGACGTTTTTATCGTTGTGTACATATGTGTGATAATATTTTACAAAAACAAAGTGAAATGTGTTTTTTTTAGACATTTGCCAATGTCTAAGATAGCAAATAGCTGTAGTTTTCATCGAGGCGTCTTACACTTCATGTATCTTCTGTAGCACCAGAGATGGATTTGGAGAAAGAACATTGTAATAGTTTGACGATGTAGATGCTAGTGAATGGAACTTCTGTCCTTATGACTAATAAGAACCCTTATCATTTGCCAATATTAGAAAAATTGATTATTAAAGAAAAATTTTCCTCACTAAATTGTCAAAATAATTATATGTTTGTCATTACTAGTTCAAGCATTATTAGCCCTAAATTTAAATATATACGAGTATAATACTCGTATAATACTTTTTCGATGAAAATACAATCGGAAATGGACAAATACAGTTCAATGTACATAAAGAAACATAGATAAATTAAAAACGTACACTTACAGTCTCTAATTTTCGGTTGAACCGTCTTCAGGAGAGTTAAAAGAGACGGTTGGAATCAACTGTACCAGTGCGCTTGGTTTCCCCCTCCTATCTCTCCTGAAGATAGTTCAACCGAAAATTAGAGACTGTAAGTGTATTTTTTTAATTTCTGTGTGTTTCTTTATGTATATTGATCTGTAAATGTATATGATGATGTATTGTTAGTTCAACTTCTGAACGCTAGTGGCGCTAGCTATTTGTTAATCAGTAGCCCTGTTTTAACACATTTTATTCTTAATATTTTAGTTTATTTTATTTTTATACATTGTATTGCTTATAATCCTGAGTTAGTAAGTGAGGTCGAAAGCTTGATTTAGATAATTAAATGCGCTTTAAATCGTTGATGTGATAAATATGTCCCTGGGTTTATCCGTGAGTTACTCCAGCTGTTCACCGTACAACATTGCAAAATATTCAAGAAAAAGGGGCACCTATTTAAAAGGATCGTAAATATAGAGACCACCCTAGTTTTCAATAGCATTTGTATTAAAGAAGATTTAATCAAAATCAGGACGTTAGAATGTAATATTAGTGTTCTTAATGATCAATGTTCTTGAGTTATATTTAAGTTATGATTTTGTACTTAACTGTAATCCTTGATAATGGTCATTGAGGACCAAAACATGTCGGACTATGTAAATAAAAATGTTGGTCAACTAATCTATCTTGTACCGCAAACATGCAGAAAGTGTATTAAGAGAAATTGAGACACTCAGTAGAAAAGTTGAGAAATTAAAAATAGTCATACAATTTAACGAGACATATGCTTAGTGTCCCTTTCTATTTTCTCCTGAAGACGGATCGTCCGAAAATTTGAGTTTATAAGTGTGTTTCTTTATTCTTTGTTATTCTTCTTGAATTTTGAACTCATAATATATATATATATATATATATATATATATATATATATATATATATATATATATATATAATATAACTGGAAAAACAACACATAAAGAACAAGATCAACTTATATTTTAGAACACTGGATAAATATGGCGAACCCAAGATTCGCCATCAGGAAGAGAGTGGAAGGGAAAAGGAAGTGGCACGTGAGTCCAAGAGTATGGGTGGAAGATTATATATTTATCTATATATATGCATCTGTACTACTTCTATAAATAAAGATGCTTTCCTAATAAAATTAAATTCATTAGTGCCGACAGTCAAATGCACAATGGAAGAAGAAGTAAGTGGTAATTTGCGAGTGGTAAAACCTACCAATGTACTTGAATATTTTCACTTTTATTCTTCCCATCCAAAAAGGTTGAAATTTCTGTTTTTAGAAATATGTTTTTGAGAGCGTTAAGAGTGTGCTCTCCTGAATTCCTTAATGAAGAGACTAACAACATTAGGTCAATTGTCCTTTCATTAAAATACTTCCTCTTATATCGACAGTCTAGTCGAAGGTTTTGTCCGGTTAACATTGTTGTTCCTTTAAATGATGTAAATTTCATTTTCTTAGTTAAAAAATTCTTACTTCTGCCTATGAAAAAGGTTTTAAATAAAACCGAAACGTTGGCAACGAGAGTTTAATTTTTTATCCTGGAAAATTGACCGAACCCCGATTAGAGAACACACCTATTCTATCAAACGGTCGATATATTATTGAATCTGTTATATATATATATACATATATGAAAGGAACCAAAAGATAAACAGGGATATCACTCACTTCTATATTTTAAAATTGTTAAAATATATAAATTACTGATATTTGTATCTTATATGTGTTACTTAATTATAATTTTTATTTAAAGTCAGAATGACTTCTTCATTTGATTTATACTGGTTATAAGAATAGTATTTTTTTATTCGATTAGAAAAGTTCATTTCAACGATATATCATACATGTTATTGTATTCAACAAAATTTTACAGGTCTCACTGAATTGTGACATACGACTAATAATATTCTCTAATAGAACCCTACGAAGTGTACACTATAGTTGCTCTGCATCTTATGTTTAATATATATATATATATATATATTTGTCAACCTGTTATAGAAATGGTTTTTTCTGTTTGTTTCAGGTTTTTACCAACCTCCGATTGGCTCTATACCACATATATGAAGTCTCAACGCAGTAAGTGAACATTGTATTTACATAATGAAATATTGCTATTCTTTTCATTATATTGATAATATTTAAATGCTGTTCTTGTAACTATCGTCTCTGGTCAGACTGGAATGACCAGTCTGGGATAATGTAAAAAACTGTTGCTGGTTAGTGTCCTGGAAGAAAAGAGAGTGTTTTGGTTGGTATTCTGGCTTTCTTAGGAGCCCAGCACTAAGTGCGTAAAGGCATTTCAACCCCTTACCGACAAAAAAAAATATATTTATTATCTGTTATTTATTAATAACAAAAATAAATAAATTAATTTTCAACAATAGATACAAAATTATAAGTCAAAATGAACTTGGCCATGAAATTACCTAATATCCAATTGACATAGGAATAAACGTATGTGAAAAGCTTTTGTGAGGTAGGATTCAGAAAAATTGGTCAGATATTGATTTGAGAATTGGATTTCCAGAGACAGACATGCTGCAATAAAAGCGCATTCAAGCATTCTGATCTAAGAGGATACTGTTTACTATCTCGAAACAGTTTACTTTCCCCACTATCTTTTCATTTCCACTGGCACTTGCTCGTCGTAAAGCAGTTTATGGTGCTTTTACTAAACCACCATTCGGTCGTAAAAACGACTTTTCCAGCAATTCTGAAATTTATTTTCGCTTTGAGGTTCCTATAGGAAATATAATGCATTCTTGTACTTTTTAGTTCACTGCGTAGAATGTACTTATATGTTTATCATACTTCGTTAAATACAAATTAATGTACTTATAGGTTAATTTAATGATTTTATCTTGTTGTTTTTACTTGATTAGTAGTAAAGTAAAAACAAAATGAAAAATAAAAGATATATTTCGAAATGTTGAGAGATTTATACGTTTTGAGGGTTGCAGAGTGTATTTTTTTGTTTTGACGTGTTTACGTGGGTGTATATCCAAGATATTGCGGATATGGCAAGCCATATAAAGTGATATAACAATTAATACTTTACTCAAAAATTGGCCCTACAAATAAATGTGATAATTTATTTTTGATAAATATTTCATCTTAAAAAAGTAACTTTATTTACCAAAATTTGAATTTAGATATTCCTTCCACAAAAACTACTGATTATAGACTGTTGAAATATTGGGATTATTATGGAAATGATACCAGTATTACTCGAATGAACTTCAGATATATTCAACAGCATAAGGTCAGGTTTGCATATATTGTATGCATTCTAACCTTTGATTGAATGTAAAAGCTTCTCGGCATAATACGAGTCACAGCGTCCGACGGATCACAATTAAATTATCCTCATTTTAATATATGAGGTTGAGCTGAAAACATGTTTGTCGAAAGTACATAGAAAATAGAGGATGTTATTGTACCTTCTATTATTTTGGAAATTCATTTTTTTTTTACACTAAATGGCTAACTGTAGGGCAATAACATTTTGTCAGGAAAGTTAACCTGAAACTAGTAAGCTATAAAAAAGATTTTGAGAGATGCTGATCACTGCAAAGGAAAGATAGCTACAAAAACTCAGAACTCGGCTCATAATACATAAATCATCGTACTATATTGGATTTGTTCAGAAAACTTAACTTTATTTTACCAGAGTCTAGTCAACATAATATTTTGCGGAAAGTTTAATACAAGGAACATAATAGTAGTAGTAGGCAACCCTTTAAGTTGCAGTGGCTGTCCCACAAGGGAACACACGTAGGCCAAACATTGGGCCCTTTGTGATACCACACAATGAAGATTACTGCAGAGTAAGTCCTAAATTTTGCCTAACTGAAGTTTATTTAGATTAGGATCATTAACGAGTACCTGACATTATACAGGCTCGGAACCAACGGTTTAACACACTCTCCCAGGGACGACGTGCTCAGATTTATTCATCTGAAAAAGTTCATTAAATTTTTTTTTCATTTTGCAAAATTAATTTTTATTTGCAAATATTACAGCTGAAGTTTAAAAACAGTATTAGACACATATACAAATTACAGCCTTAAAAATTCATTTTCTTTATAATTTTTTCAGTTTCTTTATTATTTCTATGTTCACCCCCACAAAATGCCACTCCCTGGAGCGTGCCGCTCGGGGCGGACCACCCCACCTGCCCCCTCCCTTGCTGTGTCACTGATAAAAGGGTGCTTGTTTGTTGTTGAATGTTATCTAGCAGCTAGGATGTAGTTGAGGTGTAATAAGTGAGGCAATTGATGAGAATCTAAGTGGTAAGATGTGTGAGTAGGAGGGTTTGACCGATGGGACTATCCCTTTTGAGCAGGGTTGATAGCTGGTTGATGGGATTAGCTTGGTCGGTTTTAAAACAAAGGACTAGATTGGCTATTGTACATAGGCCTCTGCTGAATTAGCAAATCCCTGCTGTATATCAGCCTCCAAGATCATTTAGGTACCAGGATCTTTATTTTCTATACCAGGAACCCAGACTTTTGCTCTGTCAACATATAAATCACAGTAATAAATTCAGAAATTGGAATAAGATCTTCAAAAGACGTGGATCAGAAATAAGTGGTATTAATCGGAGGGAAGGAGGCAATAGAAGTATATTAAAGATTCATTAGTTGTGCAATCCGTAATTGGTGGTATTTACTCATTTTGAGGTAAAATGGATAAACAAACAAAAGTCCCCACACAAATGAAGTTTTATTCAACAGCAACAACGTGTTTCGAACACTTTGTGTTCATCATCAGGAAGACACTATAATACAAATTATATCTAATCAGTAACAAAATTAAAGTGAAATAATAAAATTCAATTAAGAGGAATTCAAGACATACCCAAGGATGTGGTGCTGACGGGTTGGTCCAGTGAAAACAAGTAGGAAATATGGTAGATCCGCTGCGAAAGAGTGGGGATAGGCATTTAGGAGATAAGGTGACAAAGGTGTCGGGTGTGCTTGAAAACCATTAACTGAAATACAGAAGGCCAGAATCACTAATCAGTTTCTAGAATCACAAAGAATAAATTAAAAAAAAGTTTCTTTTTTTCCTGACGGACCAACCCGTCAGCACCACATCCTTGGGTATGTCTTGAATTCTCTTAATTGAATTTTATTATTTCACTCTAATTTTGTAACTAATTAGATATAATTTGTATTATAGTGTCTTCCTGATGAATAACACAAAGTGTTCGAAACGCGTTTTTGCTGTTGAATAAAACTTCATTTGTTTGGAGACTTTTGTTTGTTTATCCATTTTACCTCAGAATATTAAAGAGTGTAACAGACAAGGGTAAATAAGAAAAAGGCTTGAAAAGTCTTGGTAATCAAAAGAGTTTGGGACGAAATAAGCAAATACTATGTGCCAGCTATCAAGCCTATATGATCAATAGACAAAACTATTGACCTCGTTAACACTGGATACAATTTGAATAATCCATTACTAATGTTTATATTGTTTGATCTATTAACTTTAATTATTGAACAATCAATAGTCCTTTACAACCTCGATCAATTATACATCATCGTATTAGCTTCAGTCCAATTTATATAATGATTCCCATTATTTCTATTCAATATCAGGTCCTGTTCTGTTTACTTGTAATTACAAAAATTTGGTGTTTTGGGACGCAATTTTAATATTGTACCAGTCTGTGCTACATTTACTTTATTACAAATTTACATTGAATAAATACCAACATAATCCTGGCATTTATTCTATATTTATTTGTATCGTGGCACAATTCTATGAGAGAGTTATCATACACTATTACATACATTACACATCATTCAGTATAATCATACATTACATACACTCTTACCTGTACAGAAAAATTATATTAAATTCAATATTACATGTAATCTTAAAAAATGAGTTTAATGACGCACAATAATATAAATCTATGATATTTGGCATTATAAGGTTTGTGTTACTACATGCTTTTAGTGCCCTTATAAGGATTGTTAATAATCTCGTTATTTAAGAAGCAAACAACAGAAATAATGTTATGAATTTAATCCTTTGAGAAGTCAGAAAAATGTTCAACGTTTTTAAAACACATGTTTTAACCTTATATTTAATTATTTCTGGCATGGACGTATAAAAATGGGCATAAGAAAGTACGTTGGTAGGATATATAGGCGGTGAATTTAGTAATCCGTGTAATATTCTCATAAGTACGGAATAACAAGTGGCATTGAACGAGCAAGTATCGCTTGGTACGAGCATATATTGGGTGAATTATAGTATCCGTACGGCCAGTAATATTCTAGTAACGAAGCGGTACAAGTGCCTTTCTCACGCCATCGATGCAATCTCGGTTTTACGAGCTTTACATTGGTATGAATTAAACATGGTTCTTGCATACGGCCATTTTTGTTAATTCGATATTACAGAGTAGTACTGTCTTTCTCATTTCTCGATGATGCACGGTTTTCAGTTTAATAGATGAAGGTAAAACAGTCATCTTTGGGGATAGAGTGGATTATTGATTATTCATATTTCAACGTGTAGTATTCTTAATTATTTCTAATGGCACCTTTTCAGTGTAAAAAAGGTAAAAAAGTCATTTTGGGGATAGAGAGGATTATTGATTTTCAATTTCAACGCGAACAATTGACACATAATATGATTAAATCATTTCATCATTCATTGTAGTGATGTTGTCATTCACTATAGTGATATTAACAATTCGTTAGAGTGATATTTCATTCAATGTAGTGATTATCATTCATTGTAGAAATGTTATAAAAAACATATAAAAATTTAATGGTATAAACAACGCGTTTCGAACACGTAGAGTTCTTTCTCAGGCATTAACTAAAAGATACAATGACACCAGAGAGTTATCTATAGTATACAGTAAATATAGTACAAAATAAAAATAAAATAAAATAAGGAAGAGAATACCAACCTAAGGGTGAGTGTCGGTGGTACAACTGACTGGGAATAGGATGAATGTAAGTGCATCTGTTTCATATTAGAAGGCAGGTACATTTCATTGTTATTTTTTTTCCTAAAGGTTAGGCAGAGCCTTTACATTTGCTCTAGGACTAAGTGTAGGAAAAATATTGAAACTATAACACAGAAAACTATAACGAAATATAAACAAATATAGGAATACGGAGAAACTAGAACTTTTTTTTAAATAAATAAATTAAGAAAAGTATGAGTAAATACCACATAATAAGTGATTGCACTACGTTAGCATTATAGTGATGTTAACATTCGTTAAAATGACATTATCATTCATTAGAGTGATGTTATCATTCATTCTAGTTATATTATTATTCATTATAGTGATATTCCATACATTGTAGTGATGTTATCATTCATTGTAGTGATGCTATCACTCATTATATTGGTGTTAACATTTGTTAGAGTGATATAATCATACATTGTAGTGATGTTATCATTCACAATCGATCTGCTTTCAGAATCTTACGAATCGTCAAAACAGCTCAACAAGAAGGTGAAAGAAGAAGTGTTCTGCAGACAGCCGTGTGGTCTTCAGTGGGCAACTCTTTGGTGTTTGTCAAAGACCATGACTTGTACTTCTGCCAAGATGCTTCTGCGATGCCTGAGTGCGTCCAGAGGCTTACTGACACAGGGTCAGCTGTCTTGTCTAATGCCATCCCAGATCTCATTTACCAGGGTAACATTTATTTCTATTTAAAAATATTACTGTTATATACTATTCAGGGAGTGAGAAAAACATACTCATTCCTCAAAATCTCCAAGTAATTCATCTAATGATTGAACCTGCAGTGTTCACAGTTATGTATATCAATGAACACCAAAAAAAAAAAGTTATGAAACATTTATAAAATCCATTTTATACAATGGATACAATGAGAATAGCCATTCTCATATGTATGTATTATAGAGTTGTAATGTCATAGTTTTTAATGATTCATCTATTCAGTCTATATTTGAAGTATAATGTAGTCTATACTGATAAGTAATGTAGTTTGCAGAATCATGCTCAGGGGCGGGTAACCTTTCTTGGAGTAAAGGCACCAGCCACTTTCACAAAAAGGCTCAACCAATAGACAAGCAAGTTCTTATATAATAGTTATATTGTATAATCCTCAAATCTATCATTATATTCCTCAATCAGTGCATCTAAAAGTGTTTCTCATCTTTCAAAGGATTCAACAGTGTCTTCATTACCTTTGTTAATTCTGGAAAATGATTTTCTAAAAGCTTAAGACTTTTCAATTAATGATTGATAAATATTTTTCTTCCTATATGCCAGAATTTTTTGTCTTTTTTATCATAATTGCAATTCTTTATAATTTGAAACATTTTTCTCTACAAGCCGCAGAAGAGCCACTTTTCTTGACTCAAAAGCCTACAAACGGTCTTAAAGCCGCAGAAGGGCCACTCTTCTTGACTCAAAAGCCTACAAACTGTCTTAAAGCCGCAGAAGGGCCACTCTTCTTGACTCAAAAGCCTACAAAAGGTCTTAAAGCCGCTGAAGGGCCACTCTTCTTGACTCAAAAGCCTACAAACGGTCTTAAAGCCGCAGAAGAGCCACTCTTCTTGACTCAAAAGCATACAAACGGTCTTAAAGCCGCAGAAGAGCCACTCTTCTTGACTCAAAAGCCTACAAACGGTCTTAAAGCCGCAGAAGAGCCACTCTTCTTGACTCAAAAGCCTACAAACGGTCTTAAAGCCGCAGAAGAGCCACTCTTCTTGACTCAAAAGCCTACAAATGGTCTTAAAGCCGCAGAAGAGCCACTCTTCTTGACTCAAAAGCCTACAAACGGTCTTAAAGCCGCAGAAGAGCCACTCTTCTTGACTCAAAAGCCTACAAACGGTCTTAAAGCCGCAGAAGAGGCACTCTTCTTGACTCAAAAGCCTACAAACGGTCTTAAAGCCGCAGAAGAGCCACTCTTCTTGACTTAAAAGCCTACAAACGGTCTTAAAGCCGCAGAAGAGTCACTCTTCTTGACTCAAAAGCCTACAAACGGTCTTAAAGCCGCAGAAGGGCCACTCTTCTTGACTCAAAAGCCTACAAACGGTCTTAAAGCCGCAGAAGAGCCACTCTTCTTGACTCAAAAGCCTACAAACGGTCTTAAAGCCGCAGAAGGGCCACTCTTCTTGACTCAAAAGCCTACAAACTATCTTAAAGCCGCAGAAGGGCCACTCTTCTTGACTCAAAAGCCTACAAAAGGTCTTAAAGCCGCTGAAGGGCCACTCTTCTTGACTCAAAAGCCTACAAACGGTCTTAAAGCCGCAGAAGAGCCACTCTTCTTGACTCAAAAGCCTACAAACGGTCTTAAAGCCGCAGAAGAGGCACTCTTCTTGACTCAAAAGCCTACAAACGGTCTTAAAGCCGCAGAAGAGCCACTCTTCTTGACTTAAAAGCCTACAAACGGTCTTAAAGCCGCAGAAGAGTCACTCTTCTTGACTCAAAAGCCTACAAACGGTCTTAAAGCCGCAGAAGGGCCACTCTTCTTGACTCAAAAGCCTACAAACTGTCTTAAAGCCGCAGAAGGGCCACTCTTCTTGACTCAAGACCCTACAAACGGTCTTAAAGCCGCAGAAGGGCCACTCTTCTTGACTCAAAAGCCTACAAACGGTCTTAAAGCCGCAGAAGGGCCACTCTTCTTGACTCAAAACCCTACAAACGGTCTTAAAGCCGCAGAAGGGCCACTCTTCTTGACTCAAAACCCTACAAACGGTCTTAAAGCCGCAGAAGAGCCACTCTTCTTGACTCAAAAGCCTACAAACGGTCTTACAGCCGCAGAAGAGCCACTCTTCTTGACTCAAAAGCCTACAAACGGTCTTAAAGCCGCAGAAGAGCCACTCTTCTTGACTCAAAAGCCTACAAACGGTCTTAAAGCCGCAGAAGAGGCACTTTTCTTGACTCAAATGCCTAAAAACGGTCTTAAAGCCGCAGAAGAGTCACTCTTCTTGACTCAAAAGCCTACAAACGGTCTTAAAGCCGCAGAAGGGCCACTCTTCTTGACTCAAAAGCCTACAAACTGTCTTAAAGCCGCAGAAGGGCAACTCTTCTTGACTCAAAAGCCTACAAAAGGTCTTAAAGCCGCTGAAGGGCCACTCTTCTTGACTCAAAAGCCTACAAACGGTCTTAAAGCCGCAGAAGAGCCACTCTTCTTGACTCAAAAGCCTACAAACGGTCTTAAAGCCGCAGAAGAGGCACTCTTCTTGACTCAAAAGCCTACAAACGGTCTTAAAGCCGCAGAAGAGCCACTCTTCTTGACTTAAAAGCCTACAAACGGTCTTAAAGCCGCAGAAGAGTCACTCTTCTTGACTCAAAAGCCTACAAACGGTCTTAAAGCCGCAGAAGGGCCACTCTTCTTGACTCAAAAGCCTACAAACTGTCTTAAAGCCGCAGAAGGGCCACTCTTCTTGACTCAAGACCCTACAAACGGTCTTAAAGCCGCAGAAGGGCCACTCTTCTTGACTCAAAAGCCTACAAACGGTCCTAAAGCCGCAGAAGGGCCACTCTTCTTGACTCAAAACCCTACAAACGGTTTTAAAGCCGCAGAAGGGCCACTCTTCTTGACTCAAAACCCTACAAACGGTCTTAAAGCCGCAGAAGAGCCACTCTTCTTGACTCAAAAGCCTACAAACGGTCTTACAGCCGCAGAAGAGCCACTCTTCTTGACTCAAAAGCCTACAAACGGTCTTAAAGCCGCAGAAGAGCCACTCTTCTTGACTCAAAAGCCTACAAACGGTCTTAAAGCCGCAGAAGAGCCACTTTTCTTGACTCAAATGCCTACAAGTGGTCTTAAAGCCGCAGAAGAGCCACTCTTCTTGACTCAAAAGCCTACAAAGTGTCTTAAAGCCGCAGAAGGGCCACTTTTCTTGACTCAAAACCCTACAAACGGCCTTAAAGCCGCAGAAGGGCCACTCTTCTTGACTCAAAAGCCTACAAACGGTCTTAAAGCCGCAGAAGGGCCACTCTTCTTGACTCAAAACCCTACAAACGGTCTTATAGCCGCAGAAGGGCACTCTTCTTGACTCAAAACCCTACAAACGGTCTTAAGGCCGCAGAAGGGCCACTCTTCTTGACTCAAAAGCCTACAAACGGTCTTACAGCCGCAGAAGAGCCACTCTTCTTGACTCAAAAGCCTACAGATGGTCTTAAAGCCGCAGAAGAGCCACTCTTCTTGACTCAAAACCCTACAAATGGTCTTAAAGCCGCAGGTTCCCCACGCCTGGTCATTCCGATTCAGTATACTCGTATCATTTACCAAAGATGTGGCATCATTTCCGAAATAACTACACAGCATGATGTTACATCTTTAATGTGGGAACATCATGTAAAACTATTACATATCCATAACAAAATTAATTTATTTCTTGAGACGATAACTGTTAACATGGCAACATGTTACATGACGGTAACATTAGCTTATGTGAGTGTACCAGAAATACCACATTATTTGTAAACAACATTATTAAATCATACTTCTTTCTTTGAATAACAATAAATTCTACAAAACTATAAATAATTTTATTGTTACGTATTTTATTTTTAATGATTTTTACCACTTCATTTATAATTAATGATTTTCATTCAAATAAGCAAGTCATTAACTTTAACAATTTAATTTCAATTGAAATTCATGTTTAAATAGATTTATTAATATTAAAGATAATGCACGATCTCGGGTCAAGTGGTGGTCAATAGATTTTAATAAATAATGAACAAAGCCACGAAATGAATCAAGAAATGCTGAGATACTGATAAGCATTCATTTCCTGTTTATTAACGGTCAAGTGCTTATTTATTTACCATAATTAAGTACTTATAGCGCTAAAAATCATTTATTGAATTAAATTACTGAATAGTATGGAACAGATTTAATTTACTGAGTTGATTATGATAGCCTGTATTATCTGTGTGCTCTGATGGTAATTGCTCTGTTGTCATTGTGGTTATTTTGTTGTTGTTAGTCATTATATATTTAAGCTGTATTTGCATAGCATGATGGAGATTGTTGTGTAGCATTGAAGATTTTGATGCGTGTGGTACCTTCGGGTGGAGCATGCTGTTCTCTAACAATAAAAAAAAAAAAAAAAAAAAATGGAACAGAGTTCCTTAACGGACTGTCTGGGATTCCTTGAAAAACATTTAGTAAAAACATTTTTTTTACAAATTTTTGTGTTGTTTTTTAATGTTGTTTACAAATAATGTGGTATTTCTGGTACACTCACATAAGCTGATGTTACCGTCATGTAACAGTTATCGTCTCATCAAATAAATTAATTTTGTTATTGATATGTAATAGTTTTACATGATGTTCCCACATTGAAGATGTAACATCATGCTGTATATTTATTTCGGAAATGATGCCACAGCTTTGGATTTATTATATATTTCTTGTAAATCATGAAACCAAATAATGCTTATATCTACATATAACCATAAGTTGATGTGGTCAACATTTTATTCATATTTAGGATGAATCACTAGTCAGTTTTATGGAACTATCTGATTCCCGAATTTCCTTCTATTACAAAAGTAGTACCTCAAACATTGCTGCCATTTCTCACTACCTATTTATGTGAAACTGTATTTTCCCTTTAAACTGGCATAGAAACCAGATACCGTAGTAGACTTAATGCTGGGGCTACCTTGAGGATCAAACTCTCAACTATAAAGCCAAAAATGATTACAAAACAAACTCTGTGTTAAAATTGCTAGTAATTCTGTTTTATGAGTTATGCACTTGTGAAAAATATGAACATTAAAATTTTTTAATTTTGAATTGTTATTCGAAAAATATACATTAATATTACTTTTTTAATTGTTTTTAAACATACATACTATTTAAAAAGGCATATGAAAATATTTATATTATGATTGTATAAAATCATTAGAATCTGGGGTTCCCGGGAAAATTACTGGAACCAAAAAGCGTTCCACGTCGAAAAAAGTTTGAAAAACTCTGGTATGGAAGATACTAAAACTTAAAGATGCATGCTTTTAAATAATGTTTATTTTTAACACAACATTATTCATACTATGAATAGAAAAGTAAACGCTGGAAAGCTGCAAAATCCAGCGTACCTAAATTACTGCCAACTCAAGTCTGTTTAGTACAGTATACATTTTTAACAAGTGTCTGACATCGTATACGCTTGGAACTGGGTTGACATAATACCCGAGGGAAGATGTTTCTACATCTCATATGAGGAAATCGAGGCCAGAATGAGAGTTAAAACCCGGATCTACCAGTCCAAAGTCGATTGCGCAAGCCACTTGGCTGCTCTGTCCCTATGCTAAAAATCTATCTGATTATTTTTAATTTATCAGTACTACTGTATATAATACAACAACTGAATTACTGTTTCAGTAATGGCTTAAAAATGTTTATATCTGGTCAATTTACTGTTTGTTTTTCAATAAACAAAATTTTACTGTTATTTAGTGTGCAACATAAAATACAAGCTTTGAGGTTAAAAAAGCCAAATTAAATAATTTCTTCTAATTAGTCTCTCTTTGTGTCTGTATGAAAAAAGAAAAAAAAATATAAAATCACTAAAATTTGTATCCAAGTTCATCCTGAGATGGAATTAAAAGCCCGGTCTAAGATTGGATTTTCTAAACGGGTACTTTACATGCATATATTGATTTTTTTTATGATTTTCTAAAAATATGGCCACACGATTTTCGTTAAAATCAATGCAGTTCTCAATTTTTAGTTGACATTTAATCAGAATAGCGTTAAATTAATGTAGAAAAGTATGCAAAACCCTAAAAGTATATGGTTAAATTAAGTTGAGTAAGTTGATATAGGCAAAAAACTGAAGATAGTAAAATATAGATTAAAAAATTCAGATTGATTTAAAATTTAATTAATTTTTAAAGTAGGTTGTTAAACTTAAGATTAACCTAATTTAGGTTAATTATAATCTAATTTAATTTTGGTTGATTAAACTGAGACAAAGAAATTAATATTCTGCTTTGGGATATAATAGAAATACATGAACTGCGTCTGCTTACCACTAACGACTCTGGTGAGAATGCTTGAAAGCTTTATACGTGTGTTCTTATGTTTAGCAATCAGTTATGAATACCTAGATAATTAACACATCATCAAAATATCGAATTATTAATTTTTACTATTAATTAATATTATTTACATAACAATATTACAATATTATTATAAACAAAATTTTATTTATTTTATATTCTAAAATGCTATATATTTATTGAGGCAAATGAACGTTATATGGCGTACCACCAGATTTGAGTCAAACAATTTTATTCCTGGTTGATGACATAACTAAAATTATTAATTAAAGAACGTCGTACATCTTTTAAGGATTTTTTTTAAGTAGCTAAATTTTGGAAGTCCTGAATAATAGGACACTAGTAACGTAAAATTTTAATAATTTGAACATTATTAATTATTATGGGGGTATTTCTTTTGATGAAGTCATCTCCATTAATTATCTTTTCTGGAAATATATAAATATATATATATTGTACGATATATATATTGTATAGACTATGCCTATATAGGCTGTGCCTATGAGAAAGGTTTTAAATAAAACCGAAACGTTGGCAACGAGAGTTTACTTTTTTATCCTAGAAAATTGACCGAACCCCGATTAGAGAACACACCTATTCTATCAAACGGTCGATATATTATTGAATCTGTTATATATATATATATATAATTTTTCGATAGAAATATGATCCAAAACGGTCAAATATAAGTATAATGTGTATAAAGAAACATAAAGAAATTAAAAGCACGCACTTACAGTCTTCAATGTTCGATTTGAACCGTTTTTAGGAGAGATAAGAGGAGGAACCAAGGGCACTGGTTTCCCACCCTTATCTCTCCTGAAGACGATTAGGGTGGACTCAAACCGAAAATTAGAGACTCTATTTGTGTGCTTTTAATTTCTCTATGTTTCTTTATGCACATTGAGCTATATATATATCAGAAGTTTAAAACACAATAGAAAAAGGAAAACAATGGAAATAAATGCTCTGAGTACTTTCAATTTATGTCATAAGAGAGCAAACGAAGTAAAAACTGAGAAGCTAACATAAAAGTGAGCTAACACTATTATTTTAACTTCTCGGTTATCTGAAGACCTAATAGAAGTCAGCCATCTAATTGGACCAATGTCCCCTGCTTAGTGTAATTGACCTCCGAGATCGTCTCCTGACTATGTGATGCCTATTTTTCTTCTCTTGTTTCAATAAGTATGAAGATTAACCTCCACAGAATCTTTTAACAATCTCTTTCTATTTATATGGATAATGAGTCTTGCATTGGATTATGATAAACCCATTAGGATTGTATTTGTTCCAACTGTCGGTATAAGCGTAAAGGTAGACCCCCTTTCTAGTAAGACTGTTGTCTGTCGGGGATAGAATTTTTTCACTTGCTTAATCAACCACGGCTTATCTTGTTTTCTTACGATCTTGTCCAAAATGGTAATTGTAAATCGAAATGTGTTGATAAAACGAAATGTAACATTACCAAATTTTACTGTAAGTGTGGCATTGAAATATGTTAAACTGGCAGAATGTTTGTGATACTATATTTTTTCTTATTGTCGCATTATTTCCCTTAAAGGTCCTCTTCCTTCAAATGTCTCTGTCTGCTTGTCACTCACTCACTCTCTTTCTCTTTCACCCTCTCTCTTTCTCACTTATTCCTCCAATTGTCTCCTTTAGGTGTGGTTAAATTTTGTATAGTGCTACCTTTTCCTATTGTCTTTCAAACATGTCTGGTCAATGTTTACAAAATGTCTTATATTCCCTTCCAATAATATAGTTATATTTTCTCACTTTCACATTACTATCACAACACTTATCAAAAGACGTTCTGTTACTCTTTGTATGTACATCAGTGTTTTTACTTTTAGAAAAAGTGTATAGTTTGGATATTGATGTATTTTTGAAGTATTTTTCAACGATTTATTCTTGCTTGATGTAAAATTATTATTAGCGTTTACTAAATACTAAGCAGTATGATTTAATTTTATATATATATATATAAAGATTTCACTTAAACACGTGAAATAACAATCAATGATCAAACCATAAAAAGAAAATGGGAAAACAAGACTAAGACCTTTCAACCGTAACAAGCGGTGTTCGTCTGAGTCAAAAACCCAACTGGTTTTTGACGAACACCGCTTGTTACGGTTGAAAGGTCTTAGTCTTGTTTTCCCATTTTCTTTTTATGGTTTGATCATTGAATATATATATATATATATATAAAGATTTCACATAAACACGTGAAACAACAATCAATGATCAAACCACAATAAGAAATGGGAAAACAAGACTAAGATCTTTCAACCGTAACAAGCGGTCTTCGTCAGAGTCATATATATATATATATATATATATATATAGATAGATATATATATATATATATATCCTTCTCTTGTCTCTGTGTCTGTCTCCGTCTTTCTCACTCCCTCTTCTCTCTCTCTCTCTCTCTCTCGTCTCTCCTGTTGACACCTATTTTCACCGTTTATTGCCCGCTCTGCATAGCCATTACATGTTAATGAAATACACATTGTATTTATACCATTAAATTAATAACAATTATCGAAGAAATTACGTTTGCTGTTTCACAATGTTGGGATCTGTGGTTTACTCTCAGATGAAGTCATCACTATATGTCTTTAGTGTCAAGCATATAAACTACGATTGCATTTATGGTAATATATCATGGATATTCCTCAATTTTCGCAAAATGTTTCAACATTGATATGTTGAGACATTGAAATGTCTCAATATTCATATTGTATGAATATAAGCACGATCATGATGGTAATGTTGAAGCATTGATCATATGTTTAGTTTAATATCCATGGCATGTAATGAGATTAAATGAGGAGGGTTTTTGTTAAGATATAACCTCAGACAACTGGTAGATGTCATCTCGAGTAACTATCAATCTGTTAGTGTAAATGTAGCTGTCGCAATGGTTGAGGTAGTAAATACGCTATAGAAATAATTAAATATTTTGTTTGCAAAATTATTAAACATTCAAATAGCATACTAATTAAAGGCGATGAGACAACATGTGTGTGGAATCCGAAAGATGTATAGATAATTAGTTCTTGGAATCGATGCAAAAATTTTGCAATAATTTGGCTCCACTGACTGTGTAAGAGTAATTAATTGAGGTACATGAATTAATTATAGAATTTGGCATTGGTTCAGGAATAGTGAGTCAGGCTTGATAAGCCATCCTTTTCTGAGAATTGGGGACAGGTATGGAAGAGGAGACCTCCCCAACACCACGGCCTTCAACCAACCTTACCTCCAACTTCTAAGACTTGTATCCATTCATCCTTCTCGAATTATATGAAATACTCATGGTCTGAGTGATCACAACTCCCACCTACATGCATCACCCTTTTGAACACTCCTCAATTGAATAAGTAATGACGTGTAAAAAAATCAACATTAAATTCAGTTGTATAATAAGATTTGACCATCTGGATATTGCTGTCATCTAACAGCGAACATGTAAACTAACAAGAGTCTGTGAGACAGGTTGTGCTCCAAGTGAACATTCCCCACTAAAGACCAAAACAATGAGGTGGATCAGTGTGGAATCAAGACATTAGACATATGGTGAGGCAAGCAACGGTCATTAACTTAGTCCAGTAATGTCATTAGGCCGAAGGATAACCAATACCATGAGTCGGATATGTTAGGCAGATAGTGGTCATTGACTTAGTCTCTACAATGCAAAAACCATCGGGCCTGGGCTACAGCCATCACAATCAGTTATTAGCAATAAATTATTAATATATACATATCATTGATGTCATGATAGAGGCTGCTCCATCCAGCTGTTACTTATCGCCAAAGCCTTGCGAAAACGTCGGGCCCGGGCTGCAACCATCAACTAAACAGCTGGTCCGCTCTGTTTTCATAGAACAGTTACGAGCATGAACAAATATTCAAATATTAACACCATGACATCATTTTGATGGCTGCCAGGTTGGGCCAAACATGACCAGCTGGTCCGCATACGAAAACATGACTGTTCGCGTATACTGTTCTGGTATACGAGAACAGTTCCTACTTTTCCCTACTGATATGAACAAATTACGTTAAGTTTATAACTCATAAATAATTGTTTCATATATTTCAATTTATCTTTTATTAACCTTAATTTTTTAACATAATGTCTACATATAGCTAACCTGTAATATTATTTCATTTTTGCTCAATTTTGAAAGATAGTCTCTTTAATGAAGGAGTCACGATCCCTGCTATGAAACTTGAAAGGATTTCCTTGTAGTATATTTTATGAAGGGATGGGAAAATCGTATTACGGAATATGTGAACCTTTCTCATCGAATTAAAGAAGGCATTCCTTAACTTTCCCATAAGTGGATTATTCAAAATTTATCCTTTAGGAATTTCAACAATGCTATTCCATTACAAATTCATTTTTTGATTAAAAAGTCTAATTAGTTTTTGATATTAAAAGTATCAAGTTAAATTTCCAGGATTAAATATTTTATTAGATTTACCACGTTATGGTTCATCAAATCTTTATAAATAAAATAATGATTTTGTCTGTACATTGCTTAGAACTGACTCATTTCATGTTTTCTTTACGTTTCATACATTGGAGAAACCGAATCCACCCTTAGAAAAATTTCTGTCGGTTTGTCGGTTTGTCGGTTTGTCGGTTTGTCGGTTTGTCGGTTTGTCCGCAAAACTTTGTCACAGGTAAACTCAGCTACCATAAGACATATAAAGCTGAAACTTATACAGTAGATTTGTGTAGGTCTAACTTAAAATATAGGCTATGAATTGATTGGAAATTCAACGTAGAAGTGAAGTTATGGACGTTTAACGGAAAAATGTTTGTCACAAGTAAACTCAGCCACCATAAGACATAGCGAGCTGAAACATTGACACTGGATTTGTGTGTGCCTAACTTAAAATATGGGCTCTAAATAAATTATTAATTCAGTACAGAAGCGAAGTTATGGGGCTTTTAGCTGTATTTTCCTAACTTCACAGACAAGTTTGTTTTGAAAATACACAGGTGTGGCAAGTAGGTATTGTTAGTTGATTTTAATTTCAATTGAGCATATGAATATATTGCGTAATGGTGTTTCACAGAGTTAAGGATGTACTATCTATTGAGAATAAATTTTTTGTAAACGAGCAATTCTCAGCCCTTAATATGAACAGGCATAAGAAATCAACAAACAAGTTCTTACGCTATATGAAGCCGAGGAAAGAACTTACAAGTCAGTAAAGAGATTGGATTAGTGATGAAGATTAGTGAATAGTTCATTATCTAATTGAATTTCTTGACTCTGAATTTATTTCTCCTGGACTGCCTGCTCATGAGTAAAAACTTAAAGTAGAGCACCAATCATGCTGCAATTTAGTAGCAGTAACAAATTTCATGTTACGAAACATGAGTGCCCCAAAACTGTGCAACAGGACACGACTCTGAGTTCGTGCTCTACACAGATATGCCATAGAGGCGGACATAATGACTGGATGTGGTATTGGGGAGTCTGTGTGTATACTTCACATACCATTGATTCCGAGCCACTGTCTGTTTACGTTGAAATGATTGCAAATTCCGGTCAGAGTCTATTTCGCAATGACGTTAACTAAGTCGCAAAGGGAGACTTCATCTAACGCAGGAATACAAGGTAGCAAAACCAAGTTTTTCTCACATGGTCAAATGTAGTTTACATGCTCAACGGTCAGAGGTTTCAACTCTTTCTTCTACCATGAACCTGAATGACAGACAGCTAATGTAGTGTAATAGCTGGAGACATTTGTTTAACACTGTAGTAATAATGGTATTTTCTACTATTCTATATTTTCTAATGACATTTTGAAATACCAAAAATGACAGAACTTCTGATTCCTCAGTGGTATAGCCAAAAGGCATAGGCACACGGCAATAAACCAAAACAGGAACTTCTGATTCCGTCAAAGACGGGTACGTTTGCTATGTATTATATATAACTGTCAAACTTTTTTTTAATTTAATATTTGCTTAATAAATACACTGGGAATAATGTAAGGTATGGGACCAGAGTAGCCCAGTGGCTTGCGTGATCGCCGATGACAGTAGTGCAAATGTATTATAAATAAATGTAACAAACAAATATTTTTTTGAATTTAAAATGTGGATAATATAAAAGATGGTAATAAAGTAAAGGGATCTAGCCAGGGTAGCCAGTAGCTTGCTTGCTCGCCGATGACAGTAGTGCAAATGTATTATAAATAAATACAACAAAAATATTTTTTTTTAATTTAATATTTGCGTAATATAAACACTGGTAATAAAGTAAGGTATGGAACCAGAGTAGCCCAGTGGCTTGCGTGCTAGCTTTTGACTGGGAGCACGTTAATTAGAACTAACTCATTTCAAGTTTTCTTTACGTTTCATAGTTCAGAGTAGCCACATGTACCCTTAGAATAATTTCTGTCTGTCGGTTTGTCCAAAAAATATTGCTACCATAAGACATATAAAGCTGAAACATTGATTGTAGATTTGTGTATGTCTAACTTAAAATCTAATCTTTGTATACAGAGGCATTTGCTTAACACTGTACTAATAATGGTATTTTCTACTATTCTATAACTTCTAATTGTAGTATTAGTATAATACTATAATTTATATTTTAGAATACCAAGTATAATAGAATTTTTGATTCCGTCAAAGACGGGTACGTTTGCTAGTATAAAATAAAGTAAAGATCTTATTCTTCTCATGTAATTAAATTTATATCTTGATATATTAAAAATAAGTAATAGAGGCTTATACAGTATTGAAGCCAAAAGCAATAAATTACAAATATCTATTGTCTTTCGTGGTTGCACATTATCAAATATCTATCAACATTGATGTTAGTCTTTTAATAATGTTCTTTGATTGTATATATATATATCAATGATGAAACCACAATATGAAAATGGGAAAACAAGACTAAGATCTTTCAACCGTAACAAGCGGTCTTTGTTTGATCATTGATTGTTATTTCACATGTTTATGTGAAATCTTTTTATATAATATAATATATTGCATATGTATTAAATATACACAATATACATATATAACACATGAAATATCAACCAATGATCAAACCACAATATGAAATGGGAAAACAAGACTAAGATCTTTTAACCGTAACGAGCGGTTTCGTCAGAGTCAAAAACCCAACTGAAACACTAGATGCAGAAAACCCCTCACCAGTTGTTTTTTGCATCCAGTGATTCAGTTGGTTTTGACTCTGACGAAGACCGCTTGTTACGGGTGGAAGATCTTAGTCTTGTTTTCCCATTTCAGATTGTGGTTTGATTATTGATTATAATATTATATTATATATAATATATATTGTTAAAAAGATTTCACATAAACACGTGAAATAACAATCAATGATCAAACCACAATATGAAATGGAAAAGCAAGCCGAAGATCTTTTAACAGTAACAAGCCAACTGAATTTGAGTTTTTGAATCTGACGAAGACCGCTTGTTACGGTTGAAAGATCTTAGCCTTGCTTTCCCATTTCATATTGTGGTTTGATCATAATACATATTGTGTATATATATATTATATTAGAAAATGGCACAAAGTTATCTAATACCAGTTTCTTAACATGTTTTTCATTTTTCCAAAATAACACTTGCATTATTTTGTGTACACAATATAGTATATCTCCTATATTTGACACATCATATTTCGAATGATCAGTTGTCATCTTCAGTATGTGAATAACATCTTGGTTGATTTTTATGGTTTATTTTTAAATAAACTTTAAACTTTTAGCTAAATTAAAGAACAGATATAATTTAATTATGACAACTAGAAGAATATTAAATCGATGTCCATAAAGAAGAACGAAATTTATCTTCACATTTTACTGCAAAAAAATATAAACGATACTAATGAAAGATCTCGAGTTTAATTTTAAACTTTCCTTGTTTAAAATTCCTTGTTTTATAGTAAATAAATAAATCTTGTGTTTTTGGAAGTCTATTTTGAGTTCTGAGAAAAATGCCATTGACAGGTTGGCAGCCATGTTTACATAACGTCTGCAACATTGACGGTATTACACATGTACAGAATATGCTCAAAACGAGCTCATTCATATGCTTGTAGTTAAATTCATCGTGAAACATTGTATCAATGTGTTTAATACTATTATTCACATAATAGTATTACTCTTCGGTGAGACTCTGGTAGCTTCCAAAGAAGGTTAGCGAAAGACATTAAAGACATTTTAATTTCAGTGCATTAGCTTTAATTAATTTTAGTTTGTACCTGAGGATGGCGAATGACAGACGAAAGCTTGTATTATTTTTTAGTTTTAGTTATTTTAGTAATTAAAATAGTTTTTTAAAAAAAGTGGGTTATTTAACTGGTTTTGTGGTTCACTTCAAGGTTATTGTGCGTGTTAATGTCTTTGGCTAACCTTCTTTGGAAGCTCCCAGAGTCTCACCGCAGAGTGATAAGAAAACTAGAGAGTGTCAACAAGAAATTGTTGTAATAGCATATGCTTAAGGGAAGACCTGCTGCCATCGTACACAAATAATACTATTAATGTACATATAGTAAGCGTAAAATTAAAGTACACCACGTCACGAAGTTGTTAAAAATTCGTGGTTAAAAACGGCCAACAGTAGTCCGTTTTTATCTGAATTTTTGGCTACTTTCTAGATCGAATAACTAACTGGTTAGATGGTGTTAAAATTGGCCAGATCTAGTCGAAAAATGGTTGATTTTGCAACCCTGAACGTCAGACGTTTTCAAGTAGACTTCGTCCCACGTACCCCTTAAGACAGATACTGATAAAGAAGTAGAGCTTTACTGATAGCTATATACGAGGTAAGACAGCATTAACATGCTTTAATTGTTTTCAATTAATCTATTAAAATGTATAAATAAAGGTCGTCTTACATTAGTACATCATATTGGTAATAATTACACTAAATTAATTACTAAATACAAATTAAATATTATAAAGTAGTTCAATCAGTTGTTATATGGTATTTCCTCAACGTAGGGTAAAAAGTTAATAAAATAGTATCCATATATACAAATTCAGTTGTCTAAACAAGTCGTTTTGAGTATTTAGTGGTCTCTTTCAGATATAATACTAAGTTTTAGAGTTTGTAGTATAACTGTTATACCACATACTCTGAAGCTTGTTTAATAAAATAGTATCCACATATACAAATTCAGTTGTCTAAACAAGTCGTTTTGAGTATTTAGTGGTCTCTTTCAGATATAATACTAAGTTTTAGAGTTGGTAGTATAACTGTTATACCACATACTCTGAAGCTTGCTTAATAAAATAGTATCCACATATACAAATTCAGTTGTCTAAACAACGCGTTTTGAATATTTAGTGGTCTCCTTCAGGTATAATACTAAGTTTTAGAGTTTGTAGTATAACTGTTATACCACAAACTCTGAAGCTTGCTTAATAAAATAGTATCCATATATACAAATTCAGTTGTCTAAACAACGCGTTTTGAGTATTTAGTAGTCTCCTTCAGATATAATACTAAGTTTTAGAGTTGGTAGTATAACTGTTATACCACAAACTCTGAAGCTTGCTTAATAAAATAGTATCCATATATACAAATTCAGTTGTCTAAACAAGTCGTTTTGAGTATTTAGTAGTCTCCTTCAGATATAATACTAAGTTTTAGAGTTGGTAGTATAACTGTTATACCACAAACTCTGAAGCTTGCTTAATAAAATAGTATCCATATATACAAATTCAGTTGTCTAAACAACGCGTTTTGAATATTTAGTGGTCTCCTTCAGATATAATACTAAGTTTTAGAGTTGGTAGTATAACTGTTATACCACATACTCTGAAGCTTGCTTAATAAAATAGTATCCACATATACAAATTCAGTTGTCTAAACAACGCGTTTTGAATATTTAGTGGTTCCTTCAGATTTAATACTAAGTTTTAGAGTTGGTAGTATAACTGTTATACTACATACTCTGAAGCTTGCTTAATAAAATAGTATCCATATATACAAATTCAGTTGTCTAAACAAGTCGTTTTGAGTATTTAGTAGTCTCCTTCAGATATAATACTAAGTTTTAGAGTTGGTAGTATAACTGTTATACCACAAACTCTGAAGCTTGCTTAATAAAATAGTATCCATATATACAAATTCAGTTGTCTAAACAACGCGTTTTGAATATTTAGTGGTCTCCTTCAGATATAATACTAAGTTTTAGAGTTGGTAGTATGACTGTTATACCACATACTCTGAAGCTTGGTTTTATACCTGAAGAAGAATAGTTCGTGTTCAAAACGCGTTGAGTTTTAAACACAAAACTCAACGCGTTTCGTTCAAAAACTTAAATTTCAAAAGATTAAAAAATTTATTAAAATAAATTAAAATTTATTTCAAACGCGTTGTTAGGCTATTAAACTTGTACATGTAGATGGTATTTTATTAGATTTTTATCATATGATAAAATTAATGTAATTTTAACTGGTAATATAATAATTTTTTATCTTTTTTATAACGTACCTACTACATTTAAGAATTATTTATTTTTTATTTTTGCATGAATTGAAAAGTTATTGAATAAAGATAACATAGTTTTCTTTATTTTATGTCATTAAATATTTTATAACACTGTCGAAAATTCCTGCTTCTACTAAATATCTTTCTGTTTAATTAGTTGTTCAAAGTATCTTGAATTATTCATGGTAACATAATGTAGAAAAGTTCAAAGTTTAAAGTCAAAATAAGGACTATTTAAACATTGAAGCATGAAACAGTTCGAGCCTCTTGAATATGGATGGATCTTTAGAGAAAGTAAGTTTGCCTTTTGGTTTCTATTCAACCTGCTCATCCTGTAGAATACTGTAGATGAACAGTCCTCATGCTGACAGTGGCTTTGTAACCGTAACCGGTGTCCTAGTGTTAACTTCATAAAAGAAATTACATAACGAATCATATAGGGATGGAACTCTAGCAATAAATGCAGATTAATGCTTCTTTTATATAATTATGTATTATCAAGAATTGTGCAGTTACTTTTGTAATAGAAATTTATGTACGAGTATGAAACCGAAAAGTTGAAGAAAAATTTGTTCTTATTAGTCATTATTTTTTATAAAATATAGTCATTCTCAATTATCATCACTACATTGAAGAACACCGTTATGTATAACCTATTTAGCCAATTATTCTGTTTCGTTTATTATGTATGTATATATATATTACATAATATATATATATATGTATATTACATATTACATATATATATATGTATATGTATATAATATATATATATATATATATATACACTTTAACACATAGAAAAGAACACAGAAAGACACTACAGAACTCACTTCGATATTTCGACATCCGTCGTCATCGGGAAGAAGTGCGAAGTACTCGCGTTGAGAAGCAAACTGCTACTGGCCTCCAGAGTAACTCGTGGAACCACCGCAATGCTGCTCCCCAGCGGAGGAGGGGAAAAATAGAAATCCCTCCAATATTTATTTAGAAAACAAGATAAAAAATATATAAAAAATATATATATATAAAATACGAAATAATAATAATAAAAAATAAATTATAATAATAATAAAAAAATAATAATAATAATAAAATAATAATAGTAATAATAATAATAATAAAATAAAAAATAATTAACGGTACAGGTTGAGACCAGGAGGAGAACGAGCCCCAAGGAGGCATATGAATGCCTCTTCGGAAGCTCTAAGGGTGACATGGGAATTAGACTCGGGTAGAGTCTAATATAAATAAAGTCTAATATAAATATATATAGAATCTATATATTTATATATATATATATTATTTGAACAGTTCAAATAATTAAGCTAGTGACCACCGTACTGATGACCGTAATATGACATTAAGAGCGTCTGAGTAGGCTTACATATGGTTATTGGGGGCCCGATCAGATCCCGGATTAAATCAGAAGCGTTAACTTTTATATGTCATTTCTTTTATTTTTAACTTATATGTTTATATAATTTTTTTTAATTTTCTTTTTTTTTCTTTTTTTATATTTTTTTATAATTTTTAATTTTATAATTTTATCTATTGTTTTTGCTTTCTCCGTTCTCCGACGTTTAGTGCCTAGCTCCTTTTTTACGCTAGTGGTGCTCTCATCGGTTGACTCTTTATTGCTTCATTCGCGCTCCGTTCTTCGACGTGGGGAGATCTCTCTCACTTCGTCCTCTCTTCTAGTCTACTCCTGATGACGAACAACAGTTCGAAATATTGAATTCTGTAAGTGTTCTCTTTATTCTTTTTCTGTGTCGTGCTTTGTGTAATTTAAAGTTATATATATATATATATATATATATAGAGAGAGAGAGAGAGAGAGAGATGATATAGAAATATATATTCATCATGATTTGTTTTCTTGACCCAATATTTATAAGATGTAATTTTTTGAGGGTTGAAGTCTAATGATTTTAAACTAGTCCTTTTGCCGACGTTTCGACATATATTTATGTCATCTTCAGGACTACAACATGATTGTTTTACAATTATAATCTCTATACTTATGAAATAATTGTAAAAGCAATAGAATAATTATAACAATATCGTTATGTCAATATAAAAAAAAAAAATCCATAGTCGAAATAACTGATTTATCAATAAATTCCTCTCTGTTACTGTACATATTGAAATGTAATAAATAACCAAATAGTAGTAATAGTAGTGCTAATTGTAAAACAATCATGTTGTAGCCCTGAAGAAGACTTAAATATATGTCGAAACATCGGCAAAAGGACTAGTTTTAATCATTAGACCTCAACCCTCAAAAAATTACATCATATATATATATATTAAAGTAGTCGGCAGCTTCCGCATTCACGACTTTTTTAGTGGTGTTTTCTAGTTTTCTTTGGTAGGGAGATATTTCATAAAGGAGTTGTCCCAGAGACATCGGACAAATAATTCTGTAGATTACTAAATAATATATATAGTAATTTAGTAAAATAAATAAATATTATTTTGTAATATGAAGAATTATTTGTTTGATGTCTCTGGGACAACTCCTTTATGAAATCTCACCCTACCAAAGAATACTATTTAGAAAACTGGAAAACACCATTAAAAAAGTCGTGAATGCGGAAGCTGCCGTCTACTTTAATAAAATATGTTTACAAGAGAATCTTTTGCCAATATACACTTATGCATTTATACTACATAGATCTACATTTAGATTACATATAGATCTATGTAATATTACATATCTGTAATATTACCTTATTATAATTTTTCAGGGATGTATGTTTTATATAGTTTTGAAGTCTTTTATATAAACTAATTTATCTCAGTATCATTTATTTACATGGTATAACATTCATTATAATTTCTTATATGTGAGCTTGATGTAAGCTTATATGTAAACAAGAATTATTCACATAATAAAATTAACATAAATTCACATAATAAAATTAATGTAATGGTAACCAGTAATATAATAGCTTATATTTTTTTATAACGTCCTACATTTAAGAATTATTTATTTTTATAATTTTTGCATGAATTGAAATGTTATAGAATAAAGATAACATAGTGATATCTATTTTCCATTTTTTTTAAGTTGGTAGTATAACTGTCATACCACATACTCTGAAGTTTGGTTTTATGCCTGAAGAAGAATACTTCGTGTTGAAAACGCGTTGAGTTTTAAACACGAAACTCAACGCATTTCGTTCTAAAACGCGATGAGTTTCTATTTTTTGCAAAAAATTTATTAATATAAATAAAAAGTTATTTATTTATTGACTACAAGCAGAAATACCCGGCGTTGCCCGGGTCTAGAAGTTTTAAGTATAAAATTTGAAATGATCGAAATGAAAATTGGGTTCAATATTATTTTATCCATTTTTGTCTTACGATTCTTCATTCATGATCTACAGTCCCTTGGACGTTTTTTAACATTTTCAGGAGAATAGTGGTACCTAGGCTATGAAAGAAGCATCCTAGAGCAAAAAATCATTATATAACTTTGAGCTCAATTTTTATTTCCAACATTTCATATTTTATGCATTAAGGCTGTAGACGCCATATTTCTTGAGAAAAAATGCAAAAACTAAAAATTGGCAAATTTTTGAGGTTTTTGGGCCCTAGGGGGCCGGGGTTAGGCTGCCCCCCAGAGTTTAATAGCCTAAAACCACCCCAAGACCTATAGTAAGTGCCTTGCAAAAGAATTTTTGAAAAAGGTCCATTGTAGGCCGAATGCATAAGGTACAAACATACATACATACATACATAGATACAGAGCCACGAAGAAAATTTATATATAGATTCTGAAACTTGTTAAAAAAATGAAGGTCAATCTACAATTTGTGAATGAAATTTGTTTGAAAGATAATGTGACACTTGGGACAAAAATATTGATTTTTGAAAATTGTAATGTGAAACTTGTGACAAAATGTTTAATAGTTGAAATTGTTATGTGAAACTTGTGGCAAAAAAATAATTGTTTGGAATCTATAATTTGAAACTTTTAAAAAATATTTAAGAAACTATTGATAATAGCTAAAGCTTTGTTAAAGTTAATAAGAAACCCATATAAAAATACAATAATTGTCTTTAATATCAATCTGAAAACAATAATAAAATTTCTGGTACCTGGTTGTTTCCAATTGAACAAAGCGTGTGGAAATATTATCATAAAGATTAACTTACCTGCGGCCGCCATTACCAATTAAAGTCAAAATGTAAACAAACAGGTTATACAGCAAACCTTATCTATTATAATATTTTTGGGATATTACATGAACCACAACTCTGATTTTCGATTTTTATTTCCAACATTTGATATTTTATGCATTAAGGCCGTAGACGCCATATTTCTTGACAAAAAATGCAAAAACTCAAAATCGGCAAATTTTAGAGGTTTTTGGGCCCTAGGGGGCCGGGGTTTAATGCCCCAAAGAGTTTAATAGCCTAAAACCACCCCAAGACCTATAGAAAGTGCCTTGCAAAAGAATATTTGAAAAAGGTCCATTGTAGGCCGAATCCATAAGGTACAAACATACATACATACAGAGCCACGAAGAGAATTTATATATAGATTTATGTGTTATATTTTTTACAAAAACGTGATTCTACCAAGGTGGTAGACTCTCTGGATTACTGATTAATAGAAATAACAAACTGTTTTCAAAAATTATATGTTTGAGTTTCATATGCCTAACGCTATTCCGCATCCGATCTTTCAGGCCTTATAGTTGCCTATAACATCTTAGAGGCGAGATGTTTTAATATCAGTGGTGCGTGCTACTTTAATTAGAATTGTCTATTTTAAAATTCATTATGACACTAGTTTTTTCATGGAAGATAAGCAAGTCCTGGCATGCCATCTCTTGGGGGAGAGAGAAATCGTTATGGAGCATTGCAATATGACGTAAAAGGCTAATGCAGAAAGAATAATTCGGTTACACTGTTTAATATATAAGGAAAAGCAGTTTGGGTTTCACGAAAGACAGAATTTAATAGGCGTTCAGTTAAGCTATGTTTACTGTTTGTAATGTGTAGTGAGGAGCGATCATGGCATGCAGCACGCGTGAGTTCGTTCAATGCTACAACGAAATTCCTCTGAGATGTTTATTAGGTTCAAATGTCAACATCAAATGGTTCACTGAATATTTGCTCTCATGTGCTGTTTAAAGTTATGAGTGTCTATGGGTGTCCATAGAACATAAACACAAGCATTAAAGTATATTTCATGTTAGCAGTATCTCACGGCCCATTAAATTAATATTGTACGGTTCAGTTGATTAAGTTTATAGTTGCTTATAGGTAGTGAGGGATGACAAACAAAGCATTAACATCTCATTATTGTGATCAGCATCTCATGGTCTACTGAAATAATTGTGGGTACCATTTGTTGATTGTGGCCATAGATAAACACATTAAACTACTGGAGAATATGCTGATGTTTCTTCAGTTTACTCCTGGTGGCAGTATTATTCTAAATGGTATAAAGAGAACGGGACAGTTCGTCTCGAATATAATTAGAATCACTTTCTAACTCCTACCTTTACCTAAAATTAAACGGCTTGTGATGCCTGATGGATCAGTGGCAGACTGGGTATAATAGGACCAAAGTTGGGGCTAGTGACCTCACCTGCAGTCAACAAGTAGGTTCAGTAGGACCTTAGTCCGGAGGTTCATCCGAGAACTCTTAAAGCACTATCGGTACTACGATTGTCCGAGTCCAAGCTGGATTTGGTTGTCCGCATGCCCTGTTGTTTGTGTTGGACTTGTGGTCTTTGGGGTTCCTCAACAAAGAAGCGCAGACTCTCTAGGGAGTGTCTGTATGAGAAGTAGTAGCCTACATAGCAACAAGAGGGGGCTAAACCATCAACTCTTATTGGGTTAAGGTTCACTGATTGGGAGGTGGACTTGAAAACTTGAAAACCAGTACTCTGCAAGTGACTCCTGGTCGCAGGGAAATTGACATTGCCTCTTCGCTTTGGGGGGGGGGGGGGGGGGGGAATGACCAAATCCTTATGAATACTAAGGTAGTCCGAAAACTGATGACCTAATAGTAGTCGGCCATCTAATTGGACCAATGTCCCTGCTTAGTGTGATTGACCTCCAGGATCACCATGTAGAAAGGGCCATAAAGTCATATATCTACATAAATAAAAGAAAGGTTTTGTCTATATACTACTTAGAACTGACTAATTTCAACTTATTACTACTTTTCATACATTAGGGAAACCGAATTTACCCTTAGACAAATTTCTGTATGTCGGTTTGTCGGTTTTTCAGTTTCTCGGTTTGTTAGTTTCTGCGCAAAATTTTGTCACAAGTAAACTCAGCTACCATAAGGCATAGCAAGTTGAAACTTTGAAAGTAGGTTTGTGTGTGTCAAACGTAAAATATAAGCTTTGAATGGATTGAAATGTTCAACATAGAAATGAAGTTAATGCATTTTTAAGCTATCTTTGGCTAACTTCACACATGTCTATTTTAGAAACATGCAGGTATAGCAAGTAGGTATTGTTTGTTGATTTCAATTTCATTTGCATTTAAGCTCCCAGTAAAAGATAACTGACAGGTGTTTCTCGGAGTTCAAGATCTGCCATCTATTCAGAATAACTGGCTTTCAGAACTAGCAATTCTCACCCCTACAAGTAACCAGGCAGGAGAAATCAAGAAATAAGTTCTTGCGCTACATTGCTCTGAGTGATTATTGATGAGGAAGCAGTTCATTATCCAATTGAATTTCTTGACTCCATGACTGGTCCTGGACTATCTGCTCATGCCTTAAAACTTAAAGTATGATCCCAATCATTTTGTTACGAAACTTGAGTATCCAAAATATTTTCAACGGGACAACTACTCTGAATTCGACCTTTTCACAGATACGTCATAGAAGCTGATGTTTATACCACGGGGAGTCAGAGTTTATACCACGCATACCATTGATACCGAGTAACTGTCCCTTTCAACTCAACCGGTTGAGATTTCCCGTCAGCGTCTGTTTCAAAATCACGGTAAATAAGTCCAAACTCCGTCTATGGCAGGAATTGAAGTGAGTGAGACCAAGTGTTTCTCACATAGTCGACTATATGTTGCTTGATTAAGAGTCATAGGTTCCAACCCTCTGTTCTTCTATGCACCTAAAGGACAGACAGTTAATGCGGTGTTTACAGAGGCACTTAACACTGTGCAAATAAATATATTTTTTCCTATTTCATAATGTTTCTAATATATTTGTGAAATTCTACATATGATATCTAATTTTTTTTCATTTTCATTTCATTTTTTCATTATTCATTTTGAAATAATAAAAATTCAAAAACGTCAAAAATCGGGCACGTCTGCTAGTCTAAATATAAATTAATAATGCTACTGTCATTAATGGGGACATGTGAACAACTAAAGTAGTTAACATAGGTAGGAATATGGTACGTAGTCATAATCACTTTAGAAATAGTTACAAATTTGTAAGGGAGATATTAAGCAGACGATAGGGGTCGTTTTCTAAAATAATTTGCCGTTATTATATCATTTGGAAGTGATAAGTGTTGAATTAGTTATTATAAATCAGGTATTACCTATAACTCTTTCACCTGCTGACATCATTGCAAACTTTAATAATATGTATGTATTGTATAACCCAATATCTTTACACTTTTATGGAAAACATTTCTCAAACCATGTTTTCTTTGAAACTGTTATATGCTTAAATAAAGGCCTATAAATAGCCAGCGTCTCAAGATGTTGCTAAGCAAACCATTGAAAGGATTTGCTTGAATCCATTAAAGTTACACTTCATTTAGAATTGTCACAGTTACTTTAGAGAAGAAGTATTAATTGAAAGAGTATGCAAATTACTAAAATGAATAGCTCAATCAGACGGGCTTTACTTTTTCCAAGTAGATAATAGCTTTTAACTGAATAGAAGTAAAACAATGGCGTTGAGAAAGTTTGCTGTTAGATTAGATGTGCTTAATGGCAGCTTTTCACCCTGTATAATTTATCACGAGCCTGACAAAGTACTGATGATTACCAGAAAATTAATCATAAATCACTTTTCGTTTCTTTTAAATATATATCTAATATTCAGTAGCCCATCGGGGTGTTCGTATATCCCCCCCCCAATAACCAACCCCGAAACGGGTTTATAATTGAATAACCTCCAGAAATTCCTCAAAATATTTATTTTCATTCAATTATAATGAATAATCTAATTTTAGAGTGCTGTTAATAGTCGTAGACTTTCATTATATGTATATACATAGTCGACATAAAAAAAATTTAAGATTATTCAAAAACAAAAACGTGTAATTCCAATCATAAAAAAATTGTTGAATTAAATTAACTGGCTACTCAAACAGATGTAATAATCTTTTAACTCCTTTAAAAAATTTCTTTTCAAAAATAAATGTATTTATGATTTGCAAATATTACAGTTGAAAAATCTATTTAGAAACAGTATTATACACTGTTATAAACATAAAAATTAATTATGACCTTAAAAATTCATTTTGGTATAAAATTTTAAAATATTTCTTAGTTGTTTATTATTTTAATTTTTTTCTTTTCTATTTTGAACCCCTCAAAATGCCCTCCACCTGGCGCCAACACTGTTTTAAGGGCTCTCGGGTTAGAACTCCGGACCAAAGTCCTACTGAGGCTGTCTTGGCTACAGGTAAGGGCAGTTGTTACTCTGACTGCCTTTTAGTCAGTCTATGCAAACTGTAACCTGTCTCGCTGTCACAGTGGGGACGCCACGTGATTGGCACATAGCAATCAGGGGGTCTGCTTACCCTCAGGTGAAGAATCTTTGAAGGAGAGTAGTCCCTGAGCCCTTTAGAGAGAAAAGCCAAGCATGAAGTGAAGTTCGGTATAGATGCTTGAGAGTACATTACTGATTTTTACTCAATGTTAAAAGCAAAAAAAAAAACTAATAAAATACTTCCCCTTTTGACTTGAGATTTTGATTTTTTTATATTATTTTTTTGAATTATTAGAGTTTGAGCCTGTATGATGTCAGCCATCTTGATTAGCTAAACGCAGACTGAGCTTGACGAACAGATTAATTATAGTTGATGATTAAAAAGTCAATTGTTTTATTTGAAAATTAGATCTTTTGTTTAAACTTATTAAATATTACTACAAACTATAGGTCACAATAGCTTTACTTATTCCTTTTTTTACCTCTAGTCACAGTGAGAAGAGGATAGCAAAGTACGTGCTTCTTTAGTTAGAAAATTAGATAGAAGAACTAATCTAACTAATAAGACCCTCCCCTTTTGCAAACATGCTTTCATCAGCTCTCCCTCTCACATCGCCTGCTCCTCTAGCTATCTAATTATGACGAAATTCTATTATAAAATCAATTGTAACACAGGCTTCGTTTTTTCAAGTCGGTTTTTATTAAATACTTTTAGAGAACCTTTAAAGATACTCGTAACACTTCACGATTTTTGAAACAAATGTAAAACAGATTAAAGAAGGAAGAGAGAGCACTGTTATTTTGCGGAGTGCTTTCTCATTCCTCCTTTTACATTATACATTTCTGATTATATAGATGTCAACAGGATTTTACCTTAGTGTAATTCCAATGTGTTTCTAAAATTAAATTTCATTTTTCTTGTTTTTTTTTCACTCATTTTTGTTCAAAGTTTAAAACTTCTATATAAATTAATAACATAGTAACAGGCTATTACGACAGCATATATTGCACTTAGTGTACCTATACTAACTCTGTCAAATAAAATAATCTATTTTCAAAACAGTTGCCTATTAAACTATGAGACATCTCACTTCGCTCAATATTTCCAAGTGGAAAAAAACTAAATGATAAACTTCCTCTCTTCACTTGAGATTTTGATTCCAATAAATGATTTTATGAATGAAATATTGCCAACATCGACTTAATTTATGCATATATATAAAGATTTCACATAAACACGTGAAATAACAATCAATGATCAAACCACAATAAGCAATGGGAAAACAAGACTAAGTTCTTTCAACCGTCACAAGCAGTCTTCGTCAGAGTCAAAAAGCCGACTGATTTTGGACCACTTTTCATATTGTGGTTTGATCATATATATATATATATATATATTGGTCTTTGATGACAGCAGGTCTTCTCTCAAGCAAGTATTATTAATCTTTGCTTGGGTTATTATTAAAACTGAGTTGGGTTTTTGACTCTGACGAAGACCACTTGTTATGGTTGAAAGATCTTAGTCTTGTTTTCCCATTTCTTATTGTGGTTTGCAAGACGCCGAAATTATCGAGATTCGTGAGTGTTCGTCCTTTTTCTTGTGTTCTCTAGCTGTAACTTTAATTATATATATATATTAGAATTTAAAAAAAGAACACATAGAAAGGAAACCACTGAACTCACTACTATATTTCGATGTCCGTCGTTCATCGGAAAGAAGTGCGAAGTATTCGCGTCCAGAAGGCTGATAACGACATATCTTAATATATATATATATATATATAAGAAAATATATTCCTTTCTATGGCAAGTCCTCTTTCGATGCATTGTATATCATCATCAGGGCTAAAATTAGAGTAAGAACTATCATACATTTGACAAATCAGTCTACAACCTACATAGAGAACTAAAATATTGGGAACAACACGTACATACAAAAGGTTATTTTACAATCTGACCTAGCGTTCAAAAACAAAACCTACCACAGACGAGTACAATAGAATATAGTAGAAGAGGTTAAGAACAATTTTTTGAGAATACATATATTAAATAAAAAGTACACTTAAATCAAGGGACTTCCTTCTTGTCTTAGATACATTTTGCAGGTTTTCTTAATTGTTTCAGTATGTCAAATTATTGACGTAAATCAGGTTTCTTACTACGACACAGTTATTCTAACTTAGAGATAAATAATCATTCTGGATTTCCAACCGTCACTTCGCAAATGGACTTTGTGTCCCTATCCCTTCTCTTCTGATGACTGTTAAACCGAAAGTTAAAGACTGGTGGGGATGGAAAGGTGTGGTTGCTAGGTCATACTGTTACTGGAGGCCAGCCACAGCTGGTTATTTGTGGTTCATAACACCTACGATTGTCGCTCTTTGTCAAGAATTGGCCAGCTGGAAGCATATATGGTCTAAGTCTGTGGTCATTCTTATCATCACTATATTTTCTATTCATTTACTCACCTGAATATGGCAATAGACTGCCGTAAGATTTAGTCCCACCATGGCCTGTAAGAGCTGTTGTCCTTTTATATTATAGTTGCATAATGGCATAGTATATTTACAAAGTGATTGGTATTTATTGTGAAGCCTGATGTTTGGTAAGATATTATTAATTCCTTAACTCATGAAACAATTCATCACTTCATGGTGGAAATTGTATTCATTCATAAATTATATATATTTGTTTTTTTATTCAAACAAAAAAAGCTATTTAAAGTGGTTTTTCTGTAATGGGTTTGAAACTACATAATATATTTTGTTTCAGAGGAGATAATAGAAGACGAAAAGGCTCTGTGGTTTTCACCTCAAGGCGGCTGGCTTGCCTTTGCTCGTTGGAATGACTCCCAAGTGGGTAAGGTCTCCTACACTTTGTACAACGAGCGTAAACCCTATCCAACGATTCACACCATTACATATCCAAAGGTAACAACATCAAATTTATTTCTGAAATATTATTTACGTTTATAGTTTTCAAGTGAGTTATGTAGTAGCCATTTATATTAAGAGTTATACATGACATCCTCCATTCCAGTATTTCATATAAACTAATCTATTTTTAGGTCATCTGACTGTTTACAAACTGCGTAAGAAAAACGCGTAAATAATTAAATATCTATTATTGTTTCCACTTGCTCTTAATTGCGTTTGAACAACTAAGTCAAAGTGCTTTGAAGTTATTGTAAATAGAGTCATATGTCCAGCATGGCATTCTTGTTCATGGCTGAAGCTCTCAGGTTCAAACCCTAGTCAAGACCATGAACTTACTTTAGCCGTATAGTGCTGTTAACAGCTAGGTCAAAGTGTTTTGAAGTTATTGTAAATTGAGTCAGATGTCCAGCAATGGCATTCTTGTTGTCACGGCTGAAGATCTCAGGTCACTTAGAGCTACTATTAGAGTGTTTATGGAAAGTTTTAATTTGTAAATGGAGTCATATGTCCAGCAATGGCACTCTTGTTGTCATGGCTGAAGATCTTAGGTTCAAACCTTAGTCAAGACCATGAACTTCCTTTAGGCTGTATAGTGCTGTTAACAGCTAGGTCAAAGTGTTTTGAAGTTATTGTAAATGGAGTCAGATGTCCAGCAATGGCACTCTTGTTGTCACGGCTGAAGATCTCAGGTTCAAACCTTAGTCAAGACCATGAACTTCCTTTAGGCTGTATAGTGCTGTTAACAGCTAAGTCAAAGTGTTTTGAAGTTATTGTAAAAGGAGCCAGATGTCCAGCAATGGCATTCTTGTTGTCATGGCTGAAGATCTCAGGTTCAAACCTTAGTCAAGACCATGAACTTCCTTTAGGCTGAAAGCATATAAAATCCTGTCAAGAAATCTTCTTGGGGAAAGATAATAATAGACAGCTGTTGTTGCTCATCTTGTAAAATGACAAGTACATATTAGCTAAAGACTTCTGGTCTTTAAAACTGAAATAGCCAAATTTAAGGATTCTTTCAGAATTATCATTTATTTCCTTCTATTTCTTTAGAAACATTGCTATATTTTTTAAAATTCTTTATTGAAACATGCTCCATACAAGGTATTACATGTTGTGTTATTTTTACAGTAATATTGTATACATTTAGACTCAATATATGACATTGTTATTATCTGCTTAATAAACTATATTAATAATTTGTAAAATGAACTAAGATATGATAATACAGTTATTAACTTAAATTTCCTGTACAGTTCTTCGAATACTATTACATAATAATTTAAGCTTATTTAAAAATATAAATCTCAGGTATTCATATATATGCAGCTATATACTCTTATATATTGTCCTAATATCTAATTATGCAAGTACTGTAATAATATATACGTACACATACATACATATAATATGTATGTACATGCACACACATGATATATATATATATAGTACTTTATATATTATATATATATATATATATATATATATTATATTTATAATAAGTTACAGTTTTTAAAACAGTTGTTGATAAACTCTTTGAAGTGGTTGTAGCAGTCAGGTTGTAGTAGTTTTTGGTTTTTGGAGAGTATAGCTGTACTGAAAGATAATTTCGGTTTCTTCTTATAGAACGATTTCATGGGAAGGAAATAACACATATTCCAATTAGTCTTCTGTATTTTGACAATTTTTAACTCAGTTGGAAAGGAAACATTCTAATGTATTTCAAAAAACTGGTATCACTGTGACTGAATTGTATACTTATTTGTAAAAAGTGTAAATTTTTTTTGCACAAACCTTATTGTACTTTTTCCATTTTTCTTTCATCTTCAAACACATCTCATATAAAAACTGTCCTGTAAAACTGAAAATGTCTAAACCCTTAAATCTTCTCTGAAATACTGGTTACTTTCACATTGGGTAGTGCTCAGTCACTGTTATTTTCATGCTCAAAAAGGAGTTAATCCACCAGTAAATGGCTCCAGCAAGAAAAGAGATTTCATTCTACTTACACAGATGGAAGTAAGCAGGGCGTATTTTCCACAAATGTTTAGGACATAACCAATTTCTTTTGTCTCTGAATCCATTTCCTTGTTCCACAACATGTATTAATTGACTTCACTTTTTCAGGTTCTATAACATTTTTTTTACGGAAATTAGTTTCCAAAGCATGGAATTTAAAATAAAGGCTATATCATACAAATTATTTATAATTGGAAGCTACATTCACCTTTTATTTATTCATTAATGTAGTAAACATGATATCCCATAATGAATATTCAGCCATATAGTCATACATTCTGTTCATTAAATTCTGTTTATGGAGTAACACTTTCATCTTTCATTACTTGTGCAATCTGTTATAGCGAGGTATTTACTCATATTGGAAGATTTCAGGAATTACGTCTCCATACAAAAAAAAAGTGTAATATGAAAACTAACAACGCGTTTTAAAGCACTTAGTGTCCTTCTTCAAGCTGACATCTAAAATAAAATATACATATCAGTAAGCTTTAAGAATATCAGAGTGAATTATTTTGTAATTCAATACAATATATGAATGTTGAATTGAACTATTAGGGTTTTTAGCAAAGGAATTAGTATGAAAGATGACTTAATTAATCCTTACATTTTAAGATTATTAAATAAGAATTAAGAATTAAGTCATTTTTCATAATAATCCCTTTGCTGAAAACCTCAATAGTTCAATTCAACATTAGTATATTGTATTCAATTTAAAAAAAAAATCACCCTGATGTTCTTAAAGCTGACAGATATGTATTTTTTTTTTTAGATCATATCCTAAAGAACACTAAGTGTTCGAAACGCGTTGTTAGTTGTCTATTTTTTTTTTGTGGAGACGTAATTCTTGAAATCCCTCAATATGATCTTCATTATTGATGATACATTAGTGAAATTATAAGCACACATTATCGTTTATACTTATAATTTAATTATATAAACCACTTTCTAAGAACGGAAATGAAGAATAGATAAACATCGAGTCCGTTTAGAAGACATGCACTATGAAAAAAATAATGAGCTCACCTTAACTCTAAATTACATTTCTGACCGAATTAAACATGAAAACCTCTGCTTCACTTATCTCTACAAAATGGGAATTTCTGTAGAACAAGATTTAAAAGAGAATTAAATGATAGTCAAGAATTATGAAGGGTAAAGAGATTTATGAGCGGGTGAGAGTTTGTCAGCAAAAGATTATCAAAGTCTGCTTATCAGAGCGTTGTAAATAACCGCTCTTCTGTTATCAGGCTTTCTGAGGACCTGGCTCAAGAGACCATCCATGTGGGATAATTGATATCAGGAATACCTTCATTTCCAAAACATTCTCTTATCTTCTTCTATTTGCCATGCTATTCCTTTTCATGAAGTTACTAATTTATTTAAATAGTAAGGTAACAAACTTGTTAATAATATGGAGTATAAAAATAAATTAAAATAAAAATTTATAACTGTTGTAAGAAATATAATATATATTAAGAACATACGCTCTTCATTTCTAGTATGTCTACTACTTTATCATGGTGACTGAATATATTCATTGAATCATCAAATTTGGTTATTATCATTCTATTAATCAAACGAAACTATTGAAAAGTACATATGACTAGAGGTTATCCACATTATTACGTTTGCTAAAAGTAGATGTTGATAATCATGAATAAATTTTGATGGATTTACAAGTTTTGAGGTCCTCAAAGTCCTTTTGTGATGTTTTCGTGATCATATCTGAGCGTGAGAAAATAGGTGAATATCCAAAAAATTCTCGACAAGTTACAGGTTACACCATTTGATCACAAAATTTATATTTTTACAAAAAGTTACTTTTATAATGTAAATGTGTTCTCTTGTTTCTGCACAATATTGCATCAAAAGGAAGTCCCTTTTTTGGTCAAAATGTGATTATACAGATTTTCTTCGTCCTCAATACTACTACGTCTACACTGTTTTTTATTTTTGTGCATAAAGCTTTATATTTTTGAAGTAATATATAGATGACAGCAGCAATAATAAAAAAAAGAAAAATTTTAGAAAATCTAAAAGATTAATTATGGTATATCTAAAACGTAAATTATTGCATCATAAGGTAGTCCTTTCTATGGCCATGTAGAGCGATACAGGTCACAGATTATTACAGGATATATTCAAGTTCGATCCTCAACTACTACGTCTACACTGTTTTTTAATTAAGTAGTGGCATAAAGGCTTTTATATTTAAAAAAATTTTTTTTTTTTAAATTAATTATAGAATGACAGCAGTAATAATAAAAAAAATAAAAATTTTAGAAAATCTAAAAGATTAATTATAGTATATCTAAAACGTAAAATTTTTGAACTATTATCCTTTCTAATACCATGTAGAGGCGATACAGGTCACAAGAATTATCAGGATATATTCAAGTTATAGAGAGAAACAATGCACTATTGAGAGAATGATTTGACTACTTTATTGTTGAAATTAAACGGTAAGTGGCAGTAAAGGCACATTTTATGATTTCAAAAAAATTTTCTTTTTTTTTACAATTCGAGATTTAGAAACAATAGAATTTGGAAAAAGAAAAATAAAATTAGGAAATTAGATGAAAAATCCCGATAAGAGTAAATGACTATATAAGTACAAAAACTGAAATTCTACTTGAAATAATAAATAACCTACTGTACTAGTTGGTTTTTGTAAATTTAATTGAAAACTTTTTATCAGATTCGACTCAAATATAGCTGCTATTGAAGTATTAATTGAATAAATTTGAACATATTTTAGTGAGCCAATGTGATATGTAGGACGATTTAATTAATATAGCTACAAATCAAAGGCATAATAATCATATATTATTTTGATAGTTTTTATTGTGTGATGTATGATTATCTAACAACAGCGTTTTAGTCTATTTATATGTTGCAATCTATACAAATCCTAACATACAAGGTTGGTTTTAGAACCGCATTGCTACTAGGTAATATTGAGGCATCGGAGGAGTTCTTTTTGGTTTTTTCGACAAAACGGCTTCTAAAACTTGGAATCTCTTCGGTGATTCAATAAACTAAAGAATTGTATTCTGTATTGTATTCCTAGGGCTATTTTCTAGCATTCCACTAATATAGCTACAAACATTATACTAATAAAACATCCATTATATTTTATCTGTAGCAACACGATAAGTTTTCTGTAAATCCGTTTTAAAGAGGAGCAACATCATATCAGAAGGGCAAGTTGACAAATCAGTTTAATAAAGCCTGGTTAACAAATTTAAAAAAAAATAAAAATTATTTAACAAATTTTAAAAAATTTAAATAATTTTCTAAAAAAAAAAATTTATAAAGAAAAATTGTAAAATGATATTATTTATTGAAAGTAAAAGAAATAGCTCTGAACGGCTTCATGGACATTGAAACAGGTACCATATTAATATTGTTTCGTTAACATACCTAATCAGAACATCAGAGCTAATACATAGATGCGTCCAGGGTAGCTTAGAGTCGTGCACGCTACCTCTGGTTTGGAAGACCCGGGTTCAAATCTCACTCTGAACCATGATGTTTTCACGCGGAAGATAACAAATATGGATACATCGTCTCTCGAAGAAGATGTCAATCATTGGACCCGTGCTTGTAAGATGTCGGGTACTCGTTAATCATTTCTATTATAAATGTAATCGAGTTAGGTAAAATTTAGGATTCCCAATGTGGAACTTTAGGTTTATCCAATATTCTCCTCAGAAATTAGTGTCAGAACTCGGTTTTGTGTCAGAAAAGAAAACTCTCAATCCAACTACAAAAAAAGTAAAAAAAAATTGAAAGCACTTCATAATTGTCTTGAGTGAAGTATGTATTTCTAACTTCTATTAATTTAAAAAAATATATTTTTTTAAAAAAAAATGAATCTATGGCAGCATTTACCACATATATCAACGCACATATCTATGGCACATATATCAACGCATGTTACAGTACTTGACAAGTTATTTGTAGTTAACTTGCAAATACAGTTTATTATATTACTTTTCAAACAGGGTTAAAACTATATCAACGTAGTTTTACAATGCAAAATAGCAATGCAAAAGACTTTAAATGTTTCGTGAATGTTTTGTCAGAGTGTTAGCAGAACTTGCACAATGAGGTTCTGCCGACACTTGGAGCCAGAGCATCTTTCTTCTTATACATGTCATGAACAATACCACGTTCTGGGTACTCTAACCTTTCCTCACTTTAAAGCTCCAACATTTTAATGCTACTCACGCATTCAAGTTTCCCTCAAAGAACTTGTAATAATGTAAATTGTTATTCTCTTATAAAATGTTACTGGTAGTGAAGAGCGTTAAAAACAACTGTGTTTAATACTATCTTTTGTTTGAAATTGATCTACAAAACATAGTATTAAACTATGCTTTCTAGATCAATACTAATCAATCAATAACAAAATGAATCTAATCAATGACGACTAAAATTATAATAAAGTCAAGTGTAATCTTTCATTTTGCAGCCAGGTACTCCCAATCCGCTGGTGACACTGCTGGTAGTAAACCTCACTGAACCAGGCCTCAATACTGCTCTAGAAGTACCACCACCTCCGCAGATAACCGAGGAACACATGTCAGTAAAGAGTCTATTGAATTCTACATTTTTTTTATTAATGTAAATAAGGTAATATTAAGTACTATTTACTTTAAACTATTATAATAGTATTTCACACTCAATTGGTGAAAAGTAACACACAGAGTAACTGTGAGTTTGTAAGTGTGTTACTGTTCTTCGATTTTGAACTCGTTTATTGTATATATATATATTATATATATATATATATATATATATATAACATGTAGGAGGACGTCAATCTTCTCGTAAGCATTTTGCCTACTTCTTCTCCACATAGACTTTTATTCCACCCAAAAGCTCACCGTAAAGCCGATAGATGACTATAGCAGACCAGTTTAAATGTCGAGTATGCAGAAGCTTCCGTGTACTTTCATTACATAGAATGTAATATATATATATATTATATATATATATAACAAGATATCACATAAACACGTGAAATAACAATCAATCATGAAACAACAATATGAAATGGGAAAAAGAGACCAAGATCTTTCAACCTTGGTCTTTTTTCTTCCATTTCATATTCTGGTTTGATAATATATATACATTTTCGATAAAAATACTATTCAAAATGGAAAATACAGTTCAATGTACATAAAGAAACGTAGAGAAATTAAAAGCACATACTTACAGTCTCTCATTTCCGGTTGAACCGTCTTCAGGAGAGATAAGAGAGAGAAACCAAGCGCTCTGGTACAGAGACGGTTGGAGACTGTTGCAGGTTAGTTGGGTCTCCAACCGTCTCTGTACCAGTGCGCTTGGTTTCTCTGTATTATCTCTCCTGAAGACGGTTCAACCGAAAATGAGAGACTAAGTGTGTGCTTTTATTTCTCTACTTTCTTTATGTTAGATACTATGTAGGAATGAGTGTATTTGCGAGAGACTGAAATGAAGAGTGAAGTACGATATGGTAAACATTGTAATTAATTTTTTTTTTGAATATGTTAGAAGAATTAAGTTTATCAAAAATATGCGTTGTCACCTTGTCTTCAAGTGGAGAGATTGATTCAGTGGATTGAAATTTGGAGTAAAGGCCTGTGTGGAATATTTAAATAACAGCTTCAAACACTTGCTGGTAGAATTAATGAATTTACTCAGCGCTTCAAAATCAATCAGGGTTACGATTAAAATATTCATGAGCTGTAATATTAAAAACAGGAAACACTTCAAGGGTTGCTTGCTGTTATATTGCTTCAGGACTTGTGTGTAGGATATTAATAAATCCAATAATGCCGCTCCGTATGGGCACAAGCAAGCTAAAGCCTTATTGAATTTTTCAAGGCACTATATTCCTTTCTTTTAAGTTCTAAGGCTCTTTAGGGTTGTTTATGGTATAATCTATTTTTGGGTGGCACCATCGAATAAATTAAATTACTTATTATACGTCCATTATAATCTGAGAGGAAATAAATAAGGGAAATAATTGTGTTTCAGTATTTCTTTTTATGTTAGATATAGCAGGTTACAAAAAAAAAACTAGAAAACTTGTTTTCAAAGTAAATCGAGTTATTCTTATATTATATGTTATGGAGAAATAATGTATATTTTAGGCTTTCTATAGTGTCTCGTTATAGTATTTTCGTATTTTGTTATTTTAACTCCCTCAGTTGTAGGTTTTAGGCCTTCTGTTTTATCCAAGGGGTGAAATTCATTACTGTTACGTGTAATTACCCATGGGAGTGTTACACTAATGTAGCTTAGGTTATCTAGTGGAAACTGATGTGTGTACATGCCGGATATTATCGTTAGCATTATGGTAATTGACACTATTGTGACTCGAAGCCGATATATGCAACTTGTTTGATTGATGGTTTAGAATTATGGCCGTTGACACTATTGTGACGTGAAACTGATGTACGAGTATACAACATGTTTCAGTATTTCAGTATTATAGGAGCCAATTTTAAACTGTAACAATCAAACTAATATTAATATTGAAGTATAGGTTGATTATCAACCTTTGACACTACTGTATCATGAAACGGGACTATCAGATATGTTTAATACTCCAATTAAAATTAAATCTGTAATATTCGAACTTATTTTCAAAACGAAATTGTCCCTTAAAAACTTGTTAATAATATATCAAAAGAAGTTTGAAATGAAGATGTGAATGCTGCAGGCAAGGATATCTGACTGTGGTGAAATGGGTATCTGAGACCAGCTTGATGACCGTCTGGGTCACCAGGCGACAAAACGTCTCCATATTCTCGGTATGTTCTGCGCCGACATTCAACTGTACGCAGGTATGTGTCTTTTTATTTACAAATATTTAATGGTTTATGGTTTTAAATGAGATAGAGTGTTCCATAATCGTATAACTTTCAATACATCTTTTCGATTTGAATGGATATTTATGCACCTAGAGAATAATAAGGTTTATTATTCCCTGAGTGTTTTAATTGATTACCGAGGCAACGCTATATGAATCAAGACTAATAAAATCCTGAGGCGAAGACGAGGGAGATAACCACGTAAGGAAATTAGAGTTCATTATTCTCCACATGCATAGGATAATTTATCTCCAGAAAAGGCTTTATAACAGTTTATTAAGTGTTAATTAATGTAAAACCAATTAATAATAACTTTAATAATTCAAAGTAAAAGTTTACTAAAGCTAAATAAAATGTTGTAAACAAAACAGAGTAGAATGACTTGCTAATATAGGTGGGATGTAAAAAATCAGGCTTACCACTCTAACTCTTCCCGATCTCATTACAGTTCATATCCAAAAATCGATATCCCGATACGCCGCACCAGGACTCCTTGAATATAAAATTAAAAATTATAATCCGCATTTAGGTATGCATTTTTTACTGTTCAATTGAATAAAAAAGAGAATTAGAGTACACTGTCACACCCACTACTCATTATTCTCCAGGGTTGCTAGGTTGTCACTGTCTATCAACTTCGTCAAGTTTTACTTCTTTTCAAATAGTTGGCATAAAAAATACCTGGTTTACATTTTTCTGGTTTGGTTCTTTTTTTTTTGGCTTTTTTTACAGAAAATAATCTGTGAGTCATGAGAGTGAAAAAACAGACTGAAATAAATTTGACTTTATAATTCCCATAACTTTTTATAAAATTTTGTATTATTCCTAAGATAAGGGATAAGATAATATAAGGGAACTGAGTTATCTAGATGTGACTAGTGCTGGAAAGCGGGGCCCAGAAAGGGTCTTGCACTGGCACATTTTTTCCTCTCAAGGACCCTGTCAGGAAAATAACTGAGTATTTTTCTGGTTCATATAACTTTGGCTAATTTAGGTTTCTGACCTTCATGGGTCTGAATATAAACTCCGATATAAATATTTCTGTTCTTTTCGCTGTCAATATCTAGCACAAAGGACCATGTTTTTGAATAGCAGTCTCGAACAAGATTTTAACAGTAGAGTCAAAGCTTTTAATGTTTGTACATCAATTGAATTCACGCTCAAGGTAACAACAAAGATTGACATGCTAAACCTTCTATAAAAACATGTCAGGGTTTAAAATCACCTATTCAGTCTTCAAATATACCATCAATGATCCTTTTAAAATTTACTATAAACTTAAAATGTCTATTCAACTAAAAAATAGCTCTTTGCCTGTTTTTGACATGAAACTTACTTAATAGATGAATGCAGCTATCAAAGATAAAAAGTGAAATACATCATACAAACCCCATCGGAGATAATCCAAGTATTCAACACTTGATCGAAAGGTTTTCTGATTCAACTTGTGTGACCTGCAAAATATTCAATACTAGTTTCAAACCAATATTTGAAGGAATTTGTCACAACATTTAACCTTTCCGATGGTTTTGTATCATTACAGTAAGCAAATAAAAACTGAATTGATAATTGTTTAAATTGGTTATAATTAAACTTTGTAGTTAAACTAAGTATAGTATTTATTGTGTGTTTAACGCATATAATGTTATAACATGGAGAAGTTATGTTATACAAATACCTTAATCTCGTGTATTTACTGACTTTAGTAATGGTAATTTTTGTTTATTCAACTAATTTTGAAAATTAATACCATATGTATTATGAAAAAACTGAACTGTGTCTTTGTACAAGAATTTAATAAGTTTTTTGTGTGTAGAGGGTTGAGGGAATGACAAGTCAGCTCCTTTCGATGTTGATTCTTCGACAAAATATTTCATCTCTCATTGATTCTACATTGGGAGTCGTAAGCGCCTGGGTTAGGTTAAGTTGCAATGGCAGTCCCACAAGGGAACACACATAGGCAGAGCATTGGTCCTTTGTGTTACCACTGAATGAAGATTGTTCTACAGTGGGAGTCCTAACTTTGGCCTAACTAAATTCTATTTAGAGTAGGCACCTTTAACGAGTACCTGACATCGTACAGGCTCGGGACCGATGGTTTAACACCTCCTTGTGAATAAATCGAAGCCCAGGTAGGAATCGAACCGCCTATCAGTTCAGAGGCGAGCACGTAACCACTGAGCTAGCCTGGCCCCCTCTAATTTGACTAACTCAAGTTTATTTACAGTATCGATCTTTAGCGGGTACCTGACATCGTGCAAGCTCGCATGTCAGGTACTCGCTATAGACCGACCTGATAAGGTCTAATTGTGTCAAAAGTATTCAATTTAAGTCTTCAAGATTTAAAGGGTAGTTAGGAAACACATTTTGTGAGTAATGACTGTCGTAACGACTGAAACGTTATCAAATGATGAGTAACAACAATTAATACGAAACTTTCAATAAGAATACCTGCATCAGTGTCGAAATGTACACAAATAGGAAGTGCCAATTTTACAGTTTTCTATGATATGGACTGGTTAAAGGAGGTATTAGAGAAAAATTATTCCCAATAAATGTTGTAAAGAATAACTTTATGTGGCATCATTTTACACAAAGGTTTTACAAGAATTAAACACTCTTTTCTATTATACATACCTTGAATAACAATAATTTGTACTGCTATAGAGTTTTTACGTGAACAGTAACTAACTATGCAGTTAATAGCTTCATTTCTTTCAAATAGCGTATTTGTTTCTTATAAATTAATTCACATGTAATGTTTTTTCTAAATAAAATATATATTTGTATACACTTTCAACATCTAAAACCACAATAAGAAAGAAGAAAAAGGCTAGGAATTTTAACCGTAACAAGTGGTTATTATATAATATATAGGTTTTACCTATATATTAATATTAACTATAAGAATTCCCTTAGCCTATCTCTTATTCTATCCCTTAGCTTAACTTCCTTACTGTAGGACACTGTATTGTTTTCAAATATTATTAATTTTCTAATACTGTGTTAAATGTAATTTATTGACTGTTCAGATATATAATAAAATTTAGTACTTTAATTGCATCTAACCGATTTTTCATCCAATTTATTTTATATCTAGACTAGTTCTTACACAACTACAAGTCACTCTTTCAGAGTGACTTAGATATTCAGAATTTATTATTCTGAATATCTAATAATTCATTGTAAAAGGTTCATAGTAATGAATACTATAATAGTAGACTATATCTATTAAAAGAACCTTTTGTTTTTGTTTCTACTTAGTATTTTATAATGTATTATTATTTACTGACAATCTATATAAATAAAAGAAAGATATTGTCCGGACATTGCTTAGAACTAACTTGTTTCAAGTTATCTTTACGGTATATACACAAAAGAAACCTAATCTACCCTTAAAAAACATTTCTGTCTGTTTCTTTGTCACAAACTTTCTCACAAGTAAACTCAAGTCATCATAGCTGCTGAAACTTTGCCTGAACATTGACATTTTTAGGTGCCTGGTACTGTAGCCAGTAGGTACAGTTAGTTCATTTAAACTTTGTTTGCGTTTATCATAATTTGCTCTGTTTAAAAACTTGAGTCCCTACCTACCTGTGTACTAACTGATAAGTATGACTAGAATAAAATCAAATTTGGGCTCAGTATCTAAAGCTGCAAACTCCAGATCTAATGATAGTTATATACTGTTTTATAATGATATTTTCTACTACTCTATAATTTCTAATAATATTTTGGAATACCACGTATCATCTCTAAATTTTTGTAAAATACCCGTCAAAGACAAACACGTCTTCTTGTTATGAATAATGAAACAGTTGACTTATAATGTAAGCACCAATTATTCCATTTTCAATAATGCTGAATAAATTGTATAGTATATTGATTTAACAGAACCTCCTAATTTTAACGAAAGCCTTAAGTGAGTATTTATAAATTTATATATTTTGTTTGTAATATATTGATAAAGGAAATAATTTAAATTTAAGAATAATTGCAGAATAAAATAATTTTGGATTCATTAACTACCTAAATAATCTAATTTTGCATTAAACAAAGTGTCATATTTTTAGTAGTATTTGATTAATAAAAAAATAATATTTAATAATTATAAAAAACGAAATATAAACTAAAAGTTGGCCGTTAAGACTTAAACATATAGAGAAAAAAGTACTATTTAGTTGGACCTCTTGAATGGTCCACAGTCTAAGCTTTGGTTATTTATTACTTCCACTGGACTGCTTGAGTTGGAAAGAGGCTCTTTCTTACCCTCATTGACCCATTGACGAGGGTCAGTTTACAATGAATTTACCAATGGTTGGACCCAAACGGTTTTACTGTAGTCCCATTCTATCTCTTTGATTTGTGTCTTGTGAAACAATGGCATCTGTTTCTGAAAACCCAGTTGTCTTATTTGTTAATATCAGAATATCAACATTTGATGTTAGTTCTTATGTGTTAACGACTTAAATAAACTATTTTAAGTTTGAGTCCTATTCCGACATTCGCCTGTCCTCCACTACTTCTATTGGAAATTTATCTGATTATAAACACAAAGTGTTTGAAACGTGTAATTTATATATAATAAATTTAATTCGTTCCAAAAGGCGAAAGCAACTTTTTTTAAAAGTATTTTAACATTAATTTACAACAAAATATATTAAGAGAGCAGCTTATATTTAAGACATACGTAATTTATCATAAATACATGAATATTCTTACCTTACTGGTGATTTGCAGACGGCTTAGTGAACGTGGTTGTCTAGGACAGATGGTTATTGCCTCTATAATGAGAACTATCTTATATGACTTGTTCCTATCTTTTTATCAGAACTTTGGAAAAAAAAGTGGCTGGTGATAACGCCATTAAAATAATTCAAAGCCCTGGTGGTTACGGCTTTATCTGGTTGATAAGGTTCGACCAAGGTCTACAGTTCGTTCCATTTGGACAAATCAGAGTAGTCGTACTTTCAGGACTTACCTTGGGTGTGTTTGAATACAGGAATTTTTAAGAAATCCGAATAAAAAAAATATTCTCGACTTATCTCGCGTATGTTCGAATACCAAAATTTAAATGTCAACCAAAACAAAAAAAAACTCGAATTTTTTATTCAAATACTAAATACTAATACAAATACTAATTTTACGAGCTCCCAATCGTTCAAGAACCGAGGTATGATTGTATTTCCAAGAGTGTGACAAGGAAAGAACTGCTTGTACTCACGTGTGTTCAATTGCCCATCTAGACAGTCTAGACAGCCCGAGAAATCAAACGTAAGAAGATGGTTTTAATATGAATAAAACAATCTATAATAAATAGAATTCTATTATAATAAATATTTTCATCTATTGATATCGTTTTTATTTTATAGTTTAGTTGGTTATAATACTGAAGTTATTTTTTGATAAATGGAAGTTATTTTAAATACCCTACAATACTGAAATAACAGATTTCGTTTATCGCTAGCTTAAACGAGTAATTTATTTGTAATTATCGGTAGTTTTTTCCCTGACTGGTTCGGTGGTCTCTGATATCATCGTTTAACGTCCCCGTGATAGAGAGTAGTGGGCCTGCCTGGGTTTGTGTGAGGGTGGAGTCTCTTTCCGTCCGTCATATCTCTTTCAACACTCACTGGCTTCCAATAGATACTCGTATTTGTTTAATGTGGAAAACGCGAGATACGATAAGCTTCCTATACACTTTTACAGCCATGAATCTTCCACTTTACGCTTGACAAAGTCAACTGCCTTTATTTTTGCTTTAATTCCTTTTTCCTTTTTTGTTTCTTATATCATTCTTGATTTACACTTCATTGTTTAGTTTTTAACTGATATAACTAAACTATATTATCGTTCAATATACCCCATTAATATAACTTATTAATATTTCTTTAATTTCTAATAAATTTATATTTAATTCAATTTGTATTTGAATTTTAAGTTTGAAACGAATTAAATAAATTTAAGACAGTCCTTTAGGATAAATCTTCAAAATTTCTTGTATACTATAATTATTTTTAATAAATTTTTGGGACCTTTACGTAAGTACGAAAAGAATTCAGAAGTAGAAGAAGTTTGAATATTACGGTTGGAAGCTTAAATAATTCAAAATCCAAAATGAGGCTCAGTCCAATAATATTACAAGAGGATATTGTTTCTTAAAAATTGAAAGGGATATTTTCCATTTTTATTTGAATTTAGTGAAACAATAATTATCACTATTTTACGTGATATCATTTTACTGATAATTTTGAGATCAGTCAAGATATATATCCAAAATAAAATCTAAAAGGAAATAACGATAAAGGAGGTTAATTAATTATTTCCCTTTTAAATTCCATATAATATTTTGTTAGTGGGTTTTTTTATTAAAAAAAAACAAACCGGGTCATTCCCCCCAATAATTTTATGATTTTTAAAAATTTACTACCAAAATTTATTATAATATTTAATATTTTTAATTTGAATTTTAAATAAAGGGAACAAAGGGAATTTTCCGGGCAATCCTTTCCAAGGAAAAAGAAAAAGGGAAAGCCTTTTAAGAATGGCTTGAACCATATTAATAAGAAGTTTTTAATAAAAAACCTGAAATTAACAATTCAATTATTTCAAACCAAAAATTTTAAGAAAATGGGAAAACCCCAAAAAATAAGAATTCTTTCAACCCCTTAAACAACCCTTTTCGGTTTGAAGTCAAAAAACCCAAACTTCAAAAGACCCTAAAATATAATTACCAAATTATTAAAAAAAAATTTAAATGGAACAAACGGTGGGAAAATAAAAAATCAAGATCCCAAACCAAAACAAAATTTAAGGAAAATGGGAAAAAACAAGAACTTAAAAGAAATCCTTTTTCAAAAAAAACCGTAACAAAAAAAAAAAAGCGGTCTTTCGTCCAGAAAGTTTCAAAAACCAAACCTTCAGTTTTGGGTTTTTTTCTAAAAATTTTATTATTTAGGGTTTTTTCTATTTTATTTTATTTATATTTATATAAATATATATATATATATAAATATAAATAATTTAATTAAAAATTTATTTAATATATATAAATTTAAGGTAAACAATTAAAAAGAAATAAAATCAATCTGTGGTAAAAAAACCGGGTTTTTTGTGCTAAAATTTGAAATAAAATAACACTTTCTGGCAAGTTAAAACAACTAAATTAAATGAGGAAATTCTACAAAGATTCAAGTAAGAGTAAAAGTTGTGCGTTACGAAAGTGTGAAAAAGTAATTTTAATCAATATTTTCATTTAATACACCCCATTATTATAATTTATTAATATTTCTTTAATTTCTAGAAATATAAGGAGTCAGTCAGTCACTATAAAACTGATTTCAGTCAGTTTTGTTAAAAAAAAGTTATTGTAATTACCTGCGGATATTAATCACCGTTCTATCTACGGGAATTTTGTACCTTTCAGAAGCATTTGGGTGAAGATGTCATTGATGGCTTAAACAGACCAACAAATGACTTGTTTTATTAGCGCAGAAAATGACAAATAACTGGGTTTCTAACATACCAGAATTCTTAAATTTTACCGTATTCAATTTTCTGTTGAGTTGAAATCATGAACTATTAAGCTGGCATCGTGATGATTGTTTTCATCTACGAAATGGAAAATATCACTATCAGAGTAACGAACTCCTGACTACAAGTGCCATTAGAAAACACGCTACCTAAAGCTACCCAATCAGACAAATGTTTCTACCATTAAAGTTAGATTTTCCATGACTTTTTTGACAATACTGAAAAAAAAAATGAATTAATGGAAGATTGTGAACAATATGAGAACAATTTGCAAGGTATTTACATCTGACTGAGGTAATTGCAATTCTACCTGGAACAGACCTTTACATACTGTTTGCACATTCATCATAAAATATGTTATAGAGTAGTGAGAAACATGGAAACTTTAAATTCTAAATAGACGGAAACTCTAAAGTCAATATTGTCTTTGCGAAAAACCGTTACTGCTAAGAACAGATATTTAAGGGACAAATATCTTACTAACAATACGAATGTCTTACGTAAAACCAATTAATACAAATATTACCCAATTTATAATTTTCGAAAATATTTCCTTTACTAATTTTGATTTTCATCTTAGTCTTATGTTAGCCAAATAAATTGTCATTTCATCAGATAGTTAATCAGTCAGTTCGATATGCAGAGAAATGCTTCAGTTACTCAGACAACTGTTTCAATCCACGTAAACTCTCACAAATGTAACTTCAATGACTGTTTCGGAGTCTAAATTCTTAAGGAAATCCCCGATTCTAACACCATGGTCAACTTGAGGACTTCTAAAGAGGCACATCTCCCGTTTTTTTTTTTTTTTTTGGTGCTAGAGTAACTCCATAACTAAATTTCTAATTTTAGTGCACTCATTATTTGTATTATTCTTTAATTTGTTTTTAGATGTACATAAATCTGTAATATTTGAATTGCTTGTTTCCATTCCTCTTTTTATATTTTTTTCATTTTATTTTTTTTTAATCGTTATATTATATTTTATTTTATTATTTGTCCTATTTGTATCCTTTAAATTAATATTTAGTTACTTTATTTCTTTCTACCTCTCCCATGGTATATGGGATATACCATGGTACCATACCATATGGTATCGTAATGGTTAGCAGAAATTTTAATTTAACTACTTCGAAAAGGTTTTTCAGTATGGCTCACTCTTCAAGCGGAAACACATCTCCTCTCCTCATGAAAATGAATCGTCGAAATATCACAATATGTCAAACATATCAGAATTGAATTTTTATACTGTTTTGCTAAGTGCTACAGTACCATATGTAGGTTTCCTCAGATGTTCTCAAAAGTTTTACATCTGTCATCGTGAAAAACGAATACATTAATTTACGACTAGATTCTCTCTGTTGAGAGCATTTTAGTCGTATATTATGAGTATTTACAGATAAAATGCATCGTACAAATTCAATATCTAGTCAATAGATGAATTTCAAGAAGTACAGGACGTATTATTATGGGCTGTGTTAGAATTATCGTTGTGAATGTCTGCGACAGAAAGCTGGGGTTAATAATTGAACAAGTTTAACAGCTATGACATCTGCGCTGTTCCGTTCCCTTAACAGGATTAGGACTGCAAGAGACACGGGAAAAGATCTGTCAAAAGCACATGCGAATTAGCTCTGCTACATAACGATAAGTTTGTTTAATGCCTGCAGGTATTAATCTGGTTCTAATTTCCATTCCGTCTCCTGTTTATCTTGGATTCAATATTACTTTTTTCCTACAATTCAATTCTCAGCTTTTGCATTATACTTCCTGATTTGCTTCTCATATCAATCGTTTAATTTCAGTTATATTTATTTATTCTGGTGTTTTAATTTTTTTCTTCATTGCTTATAATGAGTACTACTTTAATATGCTAAATATAGTTAAAGACATATTTCAAAAAATAAGAAATTACATTCTCCTCTCCTTATCAAATTCTTGTTGCCCTAATCTTAACATAGCTACTTACGATCTAATTTTTGTCCTCTTTCTACCTTCTCTATCCAGGTTCATCATCTTGTTGAGCACTTGGATTTCATGTTTCTATCTAAATCTAAATGTTTCTATCTAAATATACCTTAAATATCGTATTTGAGGAGTCTTTATGCTTTAAGGTATCATCTGTAATCATTTTTTTTACTGTTGCATCTTATCACTGTACTACAATCATTAATTAAACATTACTTTTATGTTAGCTTCTCAGTTTTTACTTTGTTTGCTCTCTGATGGCATACATTGAAAGGCCTCAGAGTATTTATTTCTATTGTTTTCTTTTTTCCATTGTGGTTTAGGCTTCATTGATTGCATATGTGTTTATTTATTGTGAGTTTTTTTTTGCATATATTACTTGAAAATTAGTTTGAACAAAAAAAAAGATACAATTTATACAATTAATATTGCAATCAACTATTCCGGATCAACAGTAGAAGATCAGGAAAGAATATGAAATGGTGGAGATAACATTAGTCTGATATTACGAATCAGTTATTAAGTCAGAGAGAGGTTCTATGAAAAACCGTTATAGTTTCCACATTGAATATAGAACAAACACGATTGATCGTTATAAATGAAGAATTACATTAAGAGCAAACTAAAATTACGTTAGCTGTGTTAGTATCAAAATGAACTATTAATACAGCTAAATAAAACTAAAGAAAATTAGGCTAAAACATTTCTTAGGTAGCAGGTATATAAGAAATAAAGGTCAAGTTGTAAGGTTTTGATTTTAAAAGGAGTTTGGAGGTAACTCTTCAAAAAAAAAAAACAAAAAACAAAAAGAATGCTCCTCCATTCAAAACCTAGTATTTAAAATGGCGTTAAATTGACTTTTATTTAGAAATTTAGTCATTTAGAAATAGTTATTAGGTTAAATAAGGGACAAACATCTGCTGTCTGAAGAGGTCAAATTTAACAATATTTTGATTGTAACAAACAGTTTGCTGCAAGCAATTGTGAGCAAGAGTTCTTTGTTCTACTTAAAACAGGTTGATTCCCTTAACTAAATAACTAATCCAATCCCGTCGACAACAATCCATGCCTCTGCCATCAGCTTCAATTAAGCCCATCCACTTCCCATCGCACCTCTTTGTTTTCCAAATTAATTTGTTCCCACCTTGTCAAATTGATGGTTCAGTCACATTTTCATTGAAATCCATTTGCACTAAATCAACACCTTTGTGCCACTTTTTAATTAATTATCCGGCTTTATTATCAATGCTTCATTATCATTTAAACAACATTATTTTGAACTTTTCTTTAAATTGTTAGAATAATATATAAAATTGTCTTACCGTTCTTACAAAAGCTAGACTAGATCATTCTTTACAAGAAGAACTAAATATCAACGAGCAACATTTATGGTACTTAGAGAATATTATTATAAGTAAATTATGAACGTTGAAAGCAAAAACATTTGATCTTGTGATTATAAATAGATTTAATTAAAAGACAAAATTATAAAGTACAAAGTAATGTATTTGAAAAATATGTTACTAGCCAGCGCTAGATCTGAACACTAAAGTAGTGGATGCGCAGAGCTTACCTTACCAGGATGGACATATCAAAGATTGTGACGATGGCGGTGAGTTCATTGATATAAGGGAGCAGTCTGCACTCACTGTAAGCCAAAGATGGTATAATTTCTTACAGTTATAGCCATAGTCCATATCTAGTTCAATTTGACCTCTGCACAAACTCTAAAAAGTAGGTATTACAGGGTCCAAAATTTGTCGCATAATCTAATCTTAAACTAGAAATATTAGTAATTTTTATTCAACTTTTTTATAAAGTTTATTTTACTTATTTAATATATTAGTTGATGTATACTTCAGTTCGGCTTTCTAGCGTACTTCAAAATAAAGTTAATTTAAAAATAGATATTTTTATCTCTTGTTTTGATTTCATTTATAAGTGGTATTGCCTCATGATTTGAATAAAGGGAAGAAACACTAAGCATCTGCAAAAAAAGATTGTATATAATGCTTTGATAAGTATTTTTAAAATATGCCGTTTTTGGCTTACAGAGAGTGCAGACTGCTCTCATATGTCCATGAACGCACCACCATTGTTAATAATCGTTGATGTGTCCATGCTGGTAACCTCGGCGTCTACTAACTTTAGTGCTGAGATCTCAGTTGGCTGGTAACAGCTGTTTCAGATAAATTTCATTTGTACTTCATAATTTTGTCTTTTGAATCTATTTATAATTATAATAAGATCAAATGTTTTTGCTATCAATAATCATATTTTACTCTTAATATTATTCTGTAGATACAACAAATGTTACTATTTGATATTTTGTTAAGGTTTCAAACACTTAATGCTCATCTTCAGATTTCATCTACAATATAAGAATGAATAGAAAAACAGAAAAATAACTGAACTATAAAATGGTTGTCTAGTATGAACTAGCATAAACTATCAATGATCAAACCACAATAAGAAATGGAAAAACAAGACTTAGATCTTTCAACCGTAACAAGTGGTCTTCGTCAGAGTCAAAAACCCAACTGAGTTTGGGTTTTTGACTCTGACGAAGACCACTTGTTACAGTTGAAAGATCTTAGTCTTGTTTTCCCTTTTCTTATTGTGCTTTGATCATTGATTGTTGTTTCACGTGTTTATGTGAAATCTTTTTAGCATAAACTATATGTTAGTTTATAGTTTAGTTGTCTTTCTGTTTCGTTTCTCATTTTCTATTCATATTTTATATTGTAGATGTAACCTAACGATGAACAGTAATTGTTTGTTCATAACGCTTCGACGTTGGATAAATTCATTATGTGGAAACAGTGTTTCATCCCTTATTGTAATCATGAGGTATTATATTTTATGCTACATTCTACTATTAGATTAATTTTATGACCAGATTTATCAGCTGATGTGGTTATTATCATCATTCTACAGCAAAAGTAATGCATTTTTCCGTACTTAAATTCATTTATTGCTACTAATAAATATTTCTCCATCCCTTGTAAATGCTATAGTGCAGGGGTGGGGAATCTTTCTTTGAGTAAAGGCCATTTTGGCACCCCCAAAAGGCCACCACGAATGAATAAGCAAATTCTCATAAAATTATATTATATCATTATATTACTCAATCAGTGCATCTAAAACTGTTTTGCATCTTTCAAAAGATTCAGCAGTGTCCTCACTTCCTTCGTTTACTACTTTTGTTAACTCTGGCAATGATTTTCTAAAAGATGAAACTTTTCAAGTATTGATAGATAAATAGTCTCCTTCCTAAATATAAAAATTTTTTGTTTTTATTAACAGAATTGTAATTCTTTATATTTTTAAACATTTTTCTCAACAAACCACAGAAGGCCTCATTTTATGGTTCAAAAGGCCGCAGGTTCCCCACGCCTGTAGTGTAATATCTGTAAACAGATGGATGTATTTTTTTTCTATTTTAATTTTCTATTGTGGTCATTACTTATTATATATATGAGTTATATAGGTAGTATTTTTATTACATTACAATGTTTCTTTGTTCCAGAGCTACATTCACAAGGTTTCTGAAGGCTCTGTAGAATTGCGCCCTGGTCTTTTGGTCGACTCCCAATCTCCCCAAAGCTTCATCACTGTTCTCCCAGTTCTAGATGGAGACAAGGGTCACTTCTATCAGGTGACATAGAATCATAAAATTCTTCTCTTCATCCCAATATATTGATAAGTAATGTTTTACGATTAATTTTTGATCCCAATATATTGATAAGTAATTTTTTACGATTAATTTTTGATCCCAATATATTGATAAGTAATTTTTTACTATTACTTTTTGATCCCAATATATTGATAAATAATTTTTTACGATTAATTTTTGATCCCAATATATTGATAAGTAATTTTTACGATTAATTTTTGATCCCAATATATTGATAAGTAATTTTTACGATTAATTTTTGATCCCAATATATTGATAAATAATTTCTTACGGTTAATTTTTGTCCCAATATATTGATAAGTAACTTTTTACGATTAATTTTTGATCCAAATATATTGATAGGTAATTGTTTACAATTAATTTTTAATCCTATTATATTGATACGTAATTTTTTACGATTAATTTTTGGTCGCCTTAGCAGTGATCAATAAATATGTCTTTTTATTTAATTGGATACTCATATATTAAATATATTTATATTTGATATGTAATGAGAAAATGTGTAGACTAAGAGAATAAGGAAGAGCAGGTGCAATAGAACTATTGATGGTGTGAACTTATTACTTATTCACCTGCTTCATATGTGTTTCTATCTAACCGCCTTTAGTGCAACATCCTCAGATTGATTGTGCTTCAATGTGCCAGTTAACTTAACGGTTACCCTAACAGCTTATAAATGATGATTCTGCATAAAATGTGAATCTGTGGTACTATCAACCTGCATGAATGATAACTTCGTGCTGGCTGCCCCTTTCTCCTTGATGCCGTATGCACGTGCTTACTCATTGATTAAACCCAACTTTTGCTGTTGGTATTACCAAATGAAAAATCCTCTTCTATTTTCAAGTTTTGGTGTAAAGAACTATTCATTTTTTGTAGGTGATAAAGAATGTTTCATTATCTGTATTTGTATTGTAATACATGTTAATATCAGTGGCATAGATACTATTCTTGCCATCCACGGATGTCCTAAGACCTCATAATCTTTTGAAATCCCAAATTGTCTTCAAAATATTTATTTTCATAGAATTACAATCAAGGATGTAATGTTAGACTGCTGTTATTAGTCCCAGACTTTCATCTTATTACAGTACTCATATACTGTATAAGAACATTATACATCAAAGAAAACCAATGATTTATCTAAACAGAAACGTAAAATTCAAATCATAAAAAAATTGTTACATTAAATAAACTGGCTACTCAAAGAAATATAATAAACCTTCAAACTCGTTAAAAAACTAGTTTTGAAAGATGTATAATAAATGATTTTTAATATGAAAATATTACAAATGATAAACAATATTACTAACATAAAACATAGAATCAATTAAAACCTTAAGAACTTACCTTGGTATAAGATGACAGATTTTTTGTTATATTTTATTATTTTATTTGTTTTCTATTTTTCCTACTCAAAATGCCGCCCCCTGGCATGTATGCCAGGGGGCGGCACATCCCTTCTTCTGTCACACCCCTTGCCACGCCACTGATTAACATATACTCTACCAATTAATGAATTATGTTTTAAATCTGTATTTAGCAGTTTCTAACATTTTAAAAATCACAAATAAGTAAAACTTTTATTAAAGAAAGCAGTATATCTAATCTGTCTAGTGTATCTAAAAAAAATAGATCTTTTCATCATACCATTAAAACTACATTCCTAAGGTAGTAAGAAATACAACATAGTGTTGTGGTGTCTCTTAAAGTCAAATAACGAATAACTTCTTTAAGATTGATCTAGAAATTCATTTCTTTTCTTTTGTTCAAAGCAGTTTGTGAAGTTTTTTTTTTTGCTTACAGGTCTGTTTGGTCAACAACAGCGCGATGATTCCTGTAACACTGGGACCTATATCAGTAATCCGACTATTGGGGTGGCAGACAGATCGCAACACTGTGTCAGTTTCTCAATTTTACAACTACTTAAATAATGTCTACTAATTCCCACTCTGATTCACAATCAGTCAACTTATTAATAACTTCACTATATACAATTTAAATATATGAATATTGTTTTGGTACAAGTTATACTGATAAATTTTTAAATTTAAAATCTAAATTTTAAATAAGTGTTACTTTATTTGTAAATCACAAATAAAAGCAAATATATATATATATATATATAATATATATATATATATATATGAATTAAATACCACAATAAACAAATATATAATAATTAAAATGCTCTAAGGCCTTTTAGACAACATCACCACAGAACAAAATGAAACAAAAAAAAAATAAAATAACAAGTTAACCTGGTTGATTGAAGTCTTCAGGATTGCTGGCATCCCTGTCTGAATTTAATGTTCCTGAAATTGAAGGAGTCTTGAATATTATTGAAAGTGCACTCATAAAGAACTTCTATAGAAATTTAATGAACAATAGTCCAGTACTTTACAAACTAGATGAATTATTAATAAAAAAAATAAGTAATCAGATCAGGACTCCTTCAATTTTAGGAATATTAAATTCAGACAGGGATGCCAGCAATCCTGGAGACTTTAATCAACCAGGTTAAATTGTTATTATATTTTTTGTTTGTTTCATTTTGCACTCTGGTGATGTGTCTAAAATGCCTTAGAAGATTTTAATTGTTATATATTTGTTTATTGTGGTATTTAATTCATATATTATATCAAGAGTTATTGTTGATTATTAATTTTATATATATATATATATATATATATATAAATTCACACAAGGGGTTCTTGAGGATTTTGGTCATAAAACATACAACTCCTGATTATAAACCGACGTTTCGCCAAAAATTGTTTGGCTAAAAAACAATTTATTAACGACATAAATCAAGATAAATACAAATCAAGATAAATACATCACCGGACACCACCCAAAAGAAACAAAGAACACAAACAAAAATTCTGTGAGCCTTCAAAATGCCAAACAATTTTAGGCGAAACGTCGGCTTATAATCAGCAGTTGTATGTTTTAAGACCAAATTTCTCAAGAACCCCTGTGTGAATTTGAAATATCAGTAGTCGAGAAGCTATATTAATATATATATATAATATATATCACTCAAAATTCGAAAAAAAAACGATCCAAACTGGACGCTAATCAGAGGTTTCCTGCCGTTGTGTTTCCGGCGTGCTTGATCACCATTCTTTTTTCCCCTGAAGACGGATCATCCGAAAATTTGAGTTTGTAAGTGTGTCTCTTTCTCTGTGTGTTGCTTTTCTTCGTTTTTGAGCTGATATATATAGCTTTGCAACGTGTTTGGTATCTCTTTCTCTATTCTTCTGAAGACTTCTCTATTCTTCGGATTACCAGCACATTTGAGTTTGTAAGTGTTTTTCTTTAGTCTGTGTGTTACTCTTCTTAAATTTTGAACTATATATAGTTCAAACTGGG